>CAXAMN010007891.1:131337-173926 GCA_963970005.1 Durusdinium trenchii | reverse complement strand
GTAGTAGTAGTAGTAGTAGTAGTAGTAGTAGTAGTAGTAGTAGTAGTAGTAGTAAACACCACACACACATGCCGGGCACCTGGAAGACTGAAGACCACGAAGAGCTCCTCCATGTTCTGCACGCCGTCGTACCTGGGCAGTAGTAGTAGTAGTAGTAGTAGTAGTAGTGGTAGTGGCAGTAGCAGTAGCAGTAGCAGTAGTAGTGGTAGTGGTAGTGGTAGTAGTAGTAGTAGTAGTAGTAGTCGTAGTAGTGGTAGTAGTAGTAGTAGTAATGGTAGTGGTACTAATAGTATAGTCGGAGTAGTAGTCGCCGTAGTAGTAGTTGTAGTGGTCGTCCTCGTCGCCGTCGCCGTCGTCGTCGTCGTCATCGTCGTCGTCGTAGTAGTAGTAGTCTAGTAGTAGTAGTATAGTAGTAGTAGCAGCAGTGGTAGTAGTAGCCGCAGTATTTATCAGATGTATGATACAGAGGCATCTGTCTTGGGTTTTCCTCATCGGTTTTTAATGTATCAATGTAAGACCTACTGAAATATAGCTTTTGCTTCCAACGTTTTTGGACGGATCTCACGTCTTCCACGGGCCACCGGGCATGCCCGTGCACAGGGTCATGTACCTCTGACAGGCGCCAACAGAAAACAAAGTCATATAGAGGCTGGGCTTGGCCGCCTCACAATGTACTTCGTCAACTGCCACTGCACGAAAGAACAAAAGATTGTCTCAGCTCCTTTTTGGCTTCAACTCGGAATTGGATCTGAAGATCATTTCAGCCAAAATGCAAGGTTGTCCTCAGTCGATCACCGTGTTGGACGACACTTTTTCTTGAGCCCGGGGAGGTGGGCCAAACGTGAAACGTATGTGTGTCTGTGTGTGTAGGAGGGCACAGCCAAACAGAAAAATCCATGCGCATCACATCGCATTACAGCTTTTTCACAAACCCCTGGCAGCCCTGGCAGGGCAGAATGACCTAAGACCGAATGGCCTATAGTGCACCTTTGGCCAAATGAGATTGCCAATGGGGCGTCTGAAGGAGGATTCGCACAACTCAAGTTTGGAACACACGCACATTGCACAGCTGAAAGCGGGGATATATCTTGCAACGCACGAATGCAATCAAGGCTCAACAGCCAACCGTGCGCCGCTGATGGCTTCCGGCTTTCGCAGCCGACATGGAATCTCCTGAGCCGCTCGGTACCACCAAGTGGATGTGCAAAACAATGCTCACAGGCGGGAGCGTTTGATGGCAGGGCTTCCAGACGCTTGGCTTCGAATGTGAAAAAGCCCAGCCTCCAAGATCAAAACTACAGGTCATCACCAGAGTCTGATTTGTCGCTCTTGTCGTCGCTGTCGCCGCCTTCAGACGGCTCTGGAGGGTCTTCCTGAGGTTGAGGCACGGCCGGCGCTGCCTGGTTCTGATTTGGTGCCTGCGTCTCAGCACCTGGTGCCTGTGTCTCAGCACCTGGTGCCTGCTGCTCAGCACTTGGTGAACCGGATCCGTCCAAATGGCGTCGGTAAAAGCGATCATCATTAGCATCAAGGACATGCCTGGCCAACTCGGTGAGCATTACCTCCATCAATAGTTTCTTATGGAGGGGGCTGCGAACCACCACCAAAACGGGAACACGAAGCCGGACGCAAAGCAAAGGCAGGCGCCCAGCACCAGGAGTCATCAAAATCACCCGGGCAGGGTCCCAAATTGTGTGGAGCATCATCTTGTAGGTGACTTCACACCTCGTCAGACGATGGGAATTGAAGCAATCGAAGCTGGAGGAAAAGCAAAGCGATACCCCGCCTCTCGAATAGGCTCATGGCCACCAAATCAGTCTCTGCCATATCGCTTTCGAAATGTTCATCTTTCTCTGTAAGCAGCTGTCTCTTGGCGACACTAGGCATGAGCTGCATCTTTTGCGACTTCCGAATTTTTGGCAGACTGCCAGGCAAGGGCAATGGAATCACGATGGCTGACACTGCGGTTGTTTCAAAGCAACCAGCTACACGAAGATATTTGTGTTCCCTGCACTCGAGCGGGCCCTTCTCTGCCTTCCGCCCAAACAGAAAGGTTTCTTTGCCTGAAACGGCCTGGAGATCTCCAGCTGCCATGGTTTTGCGTCTCTTTTGCGCAGACTCATCAGACCTCAAGCCAAGAAAAGACCTCTCACGATGTGAAGCATGCTTGGACAAAATTTGCATTAATTTAGATGATATCAAAAGGCGGAAGCCAGCTTAAGCGAACCAAGCCACTGCCTTTTCTTCCCGAAATCCTTACGAAATTGCAAGGATTCCTGATTTGGAATAAAGGACATACTCTGCAATGCGACGCTGGTGCCCTTGCGGATCTCAGACAAAGCCTTTGGCAAACCAGAATCAAAGGTGCAAAAGACATCTGCGGGGCTAGCAAGGGAATCAAAGAGGTTCGCGAAAGTCTGGTAAGCACCTTTGTGAAACCTCAGTGGGCAACGCCGCTGCCAAGCTCAATCAAGGGCAACAATGAAGCAAAGGAAAACTAGATTAGCCTCGAAACACTGGCGATTTTGTAAAAGGGTTGATCCACCTGTTGAAATGCCCTGCTGGCTCCACTATGAGCGCTGAATCAAAGAACCAAGCCTTTGAAGCATCTCCCTGCAGGAGGCTTGGAAAATGAAACTGCAAAAGGGAACACGCAATGTGCTATCACATCATGTTACAGTGCCATTGCGATCTTTAGCCTCTGCTGACAGGAAAAGGCCTGAAGGATCTTGTGGTGCTGCAGCCCATCCATTAATGCTTGCTTGCCCGCTGAGTCATCCAAATTGCCCTGCAAAAAGTGGACGTAGTACTCGATCTCTTCCTGGCTCAGAAAGGGTGGTAGGCAGCATGACATATGATTTGCTTCTGGCAGCGCTGATGCTATCTGTCCTTGGCTGCTTCCTGCGCAGCTGCCTTTTTCTTGGCAGCAGGGTCCACAGGCGTAGGTGTTGGCTCTGCATCGTCTTCCTGTTGTTCCTCATCACATGGAGCACTCTCTTCCACAGCGGTGTTAGGAGTTCTCTTGTTCAATGCCATCTTGTGCTTGTCAATGACTGTCTGGAGCAATTTCGCAACCTCAGGGTGATCTTCCTTTTGGCCAGTAGTGATGGCAGCCATCAGCTGCCGGTCATGAGTTCCGACAAGGAACTCGCGTGCCAGTTGAGCGGTAAGCATGTGGTGTTCTTCAGCTAAGCCAACTACATTGTGGTCTGAATCAGAGAACTCACGCGGGTTCATGGCGCCAGAAATGTAGGATTTGATCTCGTCCGGAAGCTCTAAAGATACCAGACGCTGAAGCAGCCTGTACTTCAGCTGAAGCATTTGCGTCACCTGACACAAAAAAGGTTGCCTTTTAGCGGAGCTGGGCACAAGGGAAGGGCGAGAAAACAAGTCGGGTCGCTGGCCTCCACAGCTTGATCTCGTGTCAATTGCCGCATGTTCAAGTCTGTGATCACCCGGAAGCGGCTACCAGTTGGCCGCATTGTTTCACAAATGAATTCCATGACGAAGCGAAATTCTTCGCTGGATCTCAACATGCCACTCCTTGGTGCATCATGCGGCCAAGCTGGCACCAAATTGAAGCAATGAAGATACAGCAAACACCCATAATAGCTAAAATCTTAAGACCCAGGTCCGAGGCGCACTCGGGTCACAATCGCCCATCTTGAGACCCAGGTCCGAGCCCCATCAATCACCTGCACACCCTGCAACTGCGCAAGCATGTTTGCCTTACTGGCTTTCTCGTAAAGGCTCAACAGTTTCTGAATCTGGTCAGGCGATTTCAATTTGGTTTCTTCAGTAGATGAATGGATGTTGCTCTGCAGCAACTTGAGGATATCTTCGTGAGTTGCCCGCTTGTGCTCACTGAGGAGCAAAGATCGCAGCCTCGGATTCTCACGAGCTTGCCAAACATGTGAGCACGCAACTTATTACGCCACCACAAAAACACGACAAGGGGAGACATTGCGCAGGCAAATCGCTGCACCAACCGCTGGGCAAAAAGTAGAGGTAAGACATTGCCGGCTTCCATCACCTTTTGCGAAACATCCTCCCCCATCTGAAGCACACGTAGCATCATGTTGTCACCTTCATGGATCCTAGTCACGATGAAACTGACTGACAAGCTCAGGCCCTTGTACTTGTCGCAAAGCTCTTGGTCCTATCAAACGACAAAGGAAATTCATACATGAAGCGCAAGGAGAGAAGGGGTTGAATGAATGTCGGATACAACTTGCACTTGTTTGACTTCCGTCCTTTGGGGGCGTGTCATCCTCATCGTCCCCAGAGGGCTTAAAACCCCAGCTCATAGCCTATGAAAGCAGAAAGGACATGAACTTGGTGCAGTCTTCTGCAATCTGCAACTGGCCACGTTCTGTGGTTTCAGAGGCATAGGTTGTGATCATCAGCACATCAGTCGCCATGACGCGATCTTTGCTCCACCAATACGCGGCGCTATCCAAAAGCTGGGGCACACTGGGGTAGGTCATGCCGTTGCCTGGTGAAACTGTCATGGCAACATCGCTCATCAGCCCTGTGTGATAGGAAACCTTGGCGACGCGACGCCAACTCTGGCAAGAGGAGCTGGGCCCAAAGAAAATGAAGTATCAAACAAATGCATCAAATGTCATGAGGAAGTGCCTCGTCTTGCGTGCTCCATTTGCACTAGAATAGAAGCGCTGCTGAGGCACTTTGTCCACCTTTGATCCATTCCACCCTCGCGGAAAAAACGGCGCCCCAGGATTTGCCACAGCTTTGGACGCATCTGTGACGTATTGGCGGCGGACCCGCAGAAATTCAATCGCTCTTTGGACCCTAGGTTGCAACAGGAAAGCATACAACGCAAAAGAGAGGTACTACCTAAGACAGAACGCCTGTGGACTCGACAAGAAACACATCAATGCCATCTCGAACGTGAGCAGCGTGCTCTGCCTCAGTATCTACTGCAATCGGCGAAGCCTTGGCCTTGGCTGGCGAACTCTTGGCCTTGGATCTTCCCATGGCTCAGCTGCTCACACACACACACACCTGCAAACGCTTCAAAAAAAGGCCCTAATGGCAGCAAGTCAGAATGCAACAGTTGATTATCCATGGCAGCCGGATGCCGAGGCAAGGGAAATGCCAAATCTACAATGATAATGAACAGCCGCTAGACAATGAACGCAAGCGGTTCTTTGGATCTGGCCGCTTGACCGGTAGCAGGAGTTCTGCGGGCGTGATGACCAAGCTCACTCCTTGTCCTTCTTCTGCTTCTTGACGGGAGCAAACTGGCGCAGCAAGTGTCAACAGTACGGAACCCGTTAATGAAACAACAGGTCAGCGGCATATTCCCGCCTCATGTTTGCACTGAGGGCAGGTGACTTTCTTGGGCGCCGCCTTTTGTTTGCCAGCTTTGGCATCCCTGTTCCACAATCGCTTAGCCAGTTTCACCCGGTAGGCCCCATCCACCAAATCCCAAGCCCCGCCACGCGTCAAGTTCCCTGGCTTTTGCCCCGGAAACCCCAGGCTCTTGAGAAATGTATCCACCCCGCAAGGCATGGGCTTATCGCATTTGCTGGTTGCCAAAAACCAAAATTGGCAGCAGTTCTTTGCAGGAAATCCGATTGGAAGGCGGGGGTCGATCATAGTGGCCTGGCTGGCGCGCAGAACTTGCAAAATCAAACATAGTTCAAAACGGAAAACAGCCTTGTGGCGGACGGCCAACTTCTTTGAAGTCACATCCTGGATGTTGTCATTTTGCCAGAGAGGCCCTGGCACCAAGCAATAATGACACATCAGTCATTACGGGAGAAAAGCACCTGTCCTGGCACATCTCCTTTCCAGTCATCTGTGGACCCACCAGCCCAAATCAAAGCCATATGCGTGGAGGTGGCACCTGAGCCACACTGACAACAGGGCATCCAAGCACATGTAATCCACCACAGGAACCCAAACGCATTTGGCGCTTGCTGAAATTAGTTTGATGGAAGGGGGCCTATCAGCTAGACAGGTTCGCTAACAACCAAACCTGGGTTGCATTGCTGGGTTTCCGTTGCTCTTGGCAGCCTCTGCCCCAGCCTTGAACACGAAAAGTTTGTGCGACTGGGGCCCTAGCCTACACCCAAATCCTTTGCAAAGGACAAAAGGGGAAGCTTCCTGCGATAAGCTTAGCTATGGGACCATGCGGCAGTGTGCCACTTCACTCAATGACTTGAGGACAACCTCTTTTCTTTTTCATGATTCAGAAGCTACAAATAAGAACGGCTCTTTGGGTGATGGCAATGTGCAGGGGAGACCGAGCTCACAAAGAATGGTGGGCTCTGGAGCTCGTGAAACTGCGGCCCTGGTATGTGGCAGGCTAAGAAGAGTGACCCCAACCAATATACTGGCGTAGTAAAAAAGGGAATCTGCTTTCGAAAAAAAACCGTGAGCAAAATTGTTTCTAGCACTAGCGCTGGGGCAAGGCACAAGGTATGAAAATGCTTGTCGAGCCAGTGCCGGGCAACACAAAGACATCGATGCTGTCAAAACTCCATCCTTCAGGCCTGCGCTGCAAGAAAAGGAATAAAGGAAACGATGCCGCTTCCCTGCCTGGATGCACCGGTGCCCCAAGCAAACTTGGTCAAGACCTTGCACAAATTTGGACATCCGCCATCACTGGCCTCAACCTTTGTTTCTTCACCCTTTTTGCGCTTGGGGATCACCGCGCCCATTCGTAGGCGCAAACTGCGCTCCGATTTCTGCAGGCCCAACCACTCCTGGAGCAGCGCTTCCACATGCGAATTTTGCAGTGAATGACTGGAAGTCAGAAAGCTTTGGACAGACTTGGCCGGCAAGTCCACGAGCTTGCGTGCACCTGATGGCGTCATGATCTTATACAGGAAAGAATCTGACACACTCTGGGAATGACTTCTTGCTGGGACGCTTGCGTGGGCCAGGTTTGGGCCGGTCTTCTCCAAGCAAAACTTGTCCCAAAGCCTTCTGCTCAGCAAGCGACATGTTGGAATCAAAATGGCGACTGGCAGCGCAAACCTTTGAGTCAGGCTTGGAAATCTGCGGCACAAGCAACATGAGCACAAATATTTAGAAATCATTTAAACTAATTGCTCACTGCGTCCTCCGGGGGGAACGCGTCTACAAATCCCGGCCCCGGGCAGGAATGTTTGGTTGCATTAATGGTGGACAAGACATTTAAACAAATACGCCTACAAGTTGGTGTGTGAAAAGCCTTGAACCTGTCTGTAAATGCATCGCCAGGGAAGAAAGCAAGGAGCTGCATCGGCCCTGGGCAGGTATGGGAGAATGGGTACTGCGCAGGAAAAGCGAGGAAGCGGTCATTCGTCACATGCCGACTTTTTTCAGTTCAAGTTCATCGACATGTCTTGAACCATGCTCACAGAGATCCTGCGTAGCCTTGTGCATGCACGTCCCCTGCATACATTGTCAATAGCTACCCCTAACAAAACACCCCGACGAATTGCCATTGGGTGCACCCGTCGGCCCCATCAGCTTCTCAAGACGTCCACCTAGGTTGGCATAAACTCTAATAGGCAACTATTTTAAACTACTTGCAGGGTGGTTTTAAGCTTCTGGCTGAGAAATGCGGTGCAAGAAATCATTGTAGTCCATGGCTATGCCTTTGCGAGCTTTGTCGATGGTCTTCTTGTCCTTCTTCTTGACTCGTTGGGATTTCTCTGAAGCATACACTGCCCAAGAAGTTTTCTTACGCCTTGCAAGCCACAAAGCGGTATCATGAAGCTGTTTTCAAGACAAATGTGGGAAGGATGAGAGGCATCTGAAACACACGCTTACGAAAGGACCCGTAAGGACTCTTATGGGTCTCTTGGTTTAGGCTTAAAATTGGGGTGGCTCTGCAGGACAATGCAGTGAAGCTTTCTATGCGCTTTAGGTTTCTGTGGCTGCTGGTTCTTCATAGCAACAGATCCGGAGCCCCTGACAGCTTTTTGCGGCAGCCCTGCACCACCCAACGTGTCTCACCGGACATCTCGGGGTCTTTGGCAGCGGCGACTATCAAGCTGAGAAGCAGCGGCTTTTGGGGTATGGACTCATGTAGGCAGAGCTCCAAAGGCAAACGCAAGGCATTTTTGATGCGGAGCACTGGCTCAAGGATCTTGTCCGGCTTGCAAAAAGAAAGCCACTCAGGACCAGCAACGTGACCGCCAAACAAGCGCGAAGCAATCAAAACACCAGATAGGTCAGAGCTCGGGTTGTGAGGATCTATGAAACTTGTCTCTTCTGCGCAAGTCGGGGCGAACCAAATGAGGTGCCGAGCTCGTAGCAAATCTGGGGCCATAGATCCGTCTTTTGCAAAGGTCACCACTGTCAAACCCAGTTTTTTCTCCATCAGGTCGCGCTGTGTACTCGTCATCATCGACTCGCTGCCCTCCCCTCGCACAGAGACAACGAGGCATAGCTCAGGCTGCAAGAAACATTGCTGCTCCAACTTGATCTGCAAATCCATTCGCTGCAGCTGTGGCGCGGCTGCAGCCTTGTCCTTGTCGGCTTTGAGCTTGGCACAAGCCTCCGTGTCTCCAGCGCTCAACGCCTCTAGGAGCTTTTGTTTCTTTTGGGCTTTTTCTTGCACGGTCTTGGAATAGGATGCAAACTCCTTTCGCTTCCTACCGCATTCTGCCTCTGCTAGAGCAAACTTTTCAAACTCTGCGGCCTTGTCGCGCTCCTGCGATGAAGCCTGCAGCCCTGCTTTTTGAATTTCATGCTCTCGTCGACGCAGGAAAGCTTGCAAGCCCTTATTGCGACACCCCCGCTTGCCAGTCTCACGTCTCGGCAGGCTTGTTTGGCGCCGCAAAGGCTTTGACCCGAAAAGCTTCCGGTAAACAAATTGAGCCTGGCGCGCTGTCTTGCTGCTCTCATATTGGCCAGAACGATGAGGAGCAATAGCGTCCGGCTGTGGCCCATCAAGAAGGACTTTCATCAGGTTCTTGACGTTGGAATCTTTGGTGGTGCTCTTCTGCTTCTGGGTAAGCAGCCTGTAATAGGATAAGTTCTGCTCAATCTCGCAAGAGGATTCCCATATGCAATTGATGAATGCAACCTAGGGCGCGAACAGAAGCCGACTGAAACAAACACAAAGGGGAACCTGTGACGGTTGAGGCCCTGGCAGCTTTGGCCAAGGCGGGCAGACGCTTGGAGCCCCAGCGCTGCATAGTTTTTGACCAATACTCCTCCGGATCATGGAAGCCGCGCCTGCAGTGCATCTAAAACAAATGAACTGCGCTGGCAGGCGAGAGGGAAGCAGCCTGATCAGTTCTTTGGCGGTGGGACGCGCCAGGATCAACTCGTTCGCCAATTTCGCGGCCTCCCATGAGATTTGTCTAAACACCTTTGCGTTGGCTTAGGTGTCAAGTATGGGGCCCAGCCTCCAATTCACACGCTTCCGCTACTGGTTTCAATATGTCTGGCCTTACGGGAGCAAGCATAGGGGGAAAACATCGAGGCAAAACTAGCAATCTTGGCATGATTGACATGCTAGGGCGCAGGCAAAGCCCCATCGTTACGGTTGTGTTCATGCCATCGGTCGACATCAAATGGTTCAAGTCCAGAACCCAAACCAGAACGATGCTCAGCCAAACAACCTTGGAGGAACAGGTCCTGCAAGTTGAACATCCGCCCCAGCAAAGTTGCAATTTGCTTCTTTAGGTCGACATTGAAGCCTCAGCAACAACTAGTCACGCTACACCGAAACCCAAAACAATGCTATCAAGGCGAATCTGATGGCTTGGCGTGCTGCCGGGCAACTTTCAAGATGGTAGAGGACTCTGCCATCATGGACAACAGAGAAGTTCTTGTCTCCTAAACAGTTGCTGTGGTTAATAATACTCACTGAGTCTCACTGACATGGACCTGCTAACATTCAAACCCACAAATTCAATGCGCAACGCGGGCAAGCTTCCAAGCTGCAATGCTTGGGCGACGATTTGGACATATCCGGTTGTAAAAGAAGGGTCGAGTACAAGTGGCACCTGCTTCTGTCCTGACAGATCCTTGAAAGCAAACATGCGATTCAAGCGCTGCCTCACAGAATCCGCACGTTCAGCCGCCTGCACAATGCGTCGCACTGCGCCACCTTTGGGCCTAGAACCTGACCCGCACGAGCCACCCTTGTTGTCCCAGGAGTGCGTATAGCACTGCGTAATGGAAAGGAACTCTGTGGTGAGGGCTAAGAGCAGAATGTTCTCGAGCGAGAAGACCTGCAAAAACAACACGCAGTCACGCATCATTTTGCGAAGCACGAAATGGGGCTGGCCTTCAACAATTTCTGCGCCCATGCGCCGGTCTCCTTGTCAGTCTCAACTGAGGCACGGCACAGAAATCGTAAAAGCTCTGAAAGCCTCAGCACGGTCATACGGAGAACGTCCAGCATAGAGTCCCATCTCTGAGCTGCGTAAGTGGGCGTTGTCAAGGTATGCTGGGATAGTTCAACTATGCTGCCAACGTCCTTCGCAACTTCCTCCTTGAACATCCCCGCCAATCTGTGGGAATTCTTAAGACCACGGGCGAGGCTTCCTTTGTCTTTGTTGGAAGCAAATCTGCAGACCAAGTCATCCAACAAAGCAGCTACACGGCTATCTGTGCGCATCACCGATTCCACGGTCTTCTGGGCAGCGTGCGCATAGCAACGAATGACTGCTGACAATGAAGGGAGGACGCCCTCTGCCTGGCTAGGAAAGTAGCAGAAATTAAGTTCATTCACTCAACAACACAAAAGCTTCTGGGAACAACGCCCTTTGGGATGAACTGTGGGAGCTACCAAGATCGTTGGAATCAAATCAAAACAAGTCAAGCTTTCATTGACTGCTCGGCTGACGTGCAAACTGCGGGGAGGCACCAGGGCATAGCGTGGACAAAGTTGTTCAGCAGCCTCACCATCAGCAGTGAATACCTGTCATGCGCTCTGGGCTCTGGAAAGAACATTTGGTGCGACAGCGCTCATGGCCGCCAGTCCTTGAAAAGCTTGCGGAGCCTTTCCAGCAAAGAGCCATCTCCCTGGCACCACTTCTGCAGCGTCTCTTCCATGTTCCGCATCTTTTGCAAAGCAGTCTGCGAACAGCGGATGATGAAATGGTTTCCATGGGCAATATTGCATCACCCTGCTTTCTTTCCATTTATCCTACTCAAATCTGCGAGGACCCGCACGACGCTGTAGTCCCGCTTGACAAATTTGAACTTTACCAAATTGTAATCGCCGCACACATCCTGAAGAGGCCAAAGTCAAGGAAAAGTGAGAATGACTCCCACTGAGGACAAAAACCACGGGGCCTCAGCCCAGCCAGCAGCAATGATCTCATCACACTTCAACAGGTGTAGTTCGTCTGCGTGCCTTGCATGTGTGAGATGCTAGGCCTGCTAGGTTTGAAGGGTTTGACTCAGTATAGGCAGCTGTAAGAAGTTCAGTGTGACAAGCTGTAGAGATCGACACCGGGCATTCCTAAAGACCAAACGACAGAGACTAGACAGAAACAATACAGGAACTGCAACAGTGTGGCCAATATTTGCAAAGAGCTGTATTATAGAGCTATTGGACAGTATGTTGTTCAGGGCATACAGCGTTGAAAGGGCACAGGCCTGTGTCACGAGGGGGCCCGCGGGTTTAATGCAAAAGCAGGAATCAAACCCTTTTTTGTTTGCCGTAAATGATACCCAGCTCTGAAAGTTCAAGCGAAAACCACTGGCACCAACATAATCCCCGGCAGAGTGGCAAAACCGAGGCAAGGCATTCAACAATTTGACAATGGACGTGTCTGCTGTTGAAGGCGCGGGGGTAGTTGTAGCAATCTGATCTTGATGCCAGCTCACACTTTCTCTCAAATTCTACACTTTGACCCCCCAAAGGACACCTAGTCACTTCCAAGCTCAAGCGTATTTGAGCTGCAGTAGGTGTGTCGCAAGGTTTGCCCTGCGCACTGTCCTCAGCGGAGGCTTCAAGAGAAGAAGATGATTCAGCAGCAGCTGCTTTCAGATGCACCTCGCACTCGCCATGTCTGACGATGTCTTCAATTTGCAAAATACCAGACTGGCCCTTGGTCATGGCAACCCATGGACTGCTGGCAGATACGATGCCTGAACTGCGAGAAGCTTCATTGCATATACGGCACCCAAGCCCCCACATTTTGTCTGGAGCGCTCTGCTGTAGCCAGGGCGCGCGCCGCTCCCATTTGTGCCGGAGCTTTAAAAATTTGCATTGATTGCAACTTTTGATTGCTTTTCTGCCGCTCCCGAAACGCTCTACGCATGCCTGAGCATGTTGACCATCGGAGCACCGCAAGGCTGAGGGCATGATGCTGGCAACGACTTGAGAAGCTTTGGCAGGCACAAAGACTGCCTCAAAGCAAAGGATCAAACTCTTTGAATTGCGTTAACATGGCACACAAAGAACCTATAGCCGCACAAGCCCATTTATCACGCTGGCCTCTGAAGACAGTGCGCTTCAGGTGGCTGACTGGCGCTTGATCGAACCCCTACCCCTATACAGATCAAGAACCGGAGCTCAGTCCACGACCACCACGAGACAAGGCAGTGTGCACCCAATCCTTCGCATGCGAATGTGCTGTCTTGGCTCCCACATGACACAAAATGTCCCGGGCCTTGAGGTCCACCGGCAGTGGTGGCATTGTTTCCCAAACATCACGCAAAGGCTCCGAAACCAAGTTCCCGGCAAGCAATAGCCGGCAAAGGATTCGTTCTAGGACTGAGATGCTGACCGCGTTCCCAAATGCATGTGCTGCTTTGGGCTTGCCAACACGTTCTATCATGGCCAGAGCGATTGGCTGTGGGACGCCTCCCAAAGCGGGAAATGCAAATCAAAGACAAGAGAATGCGTGGTTCAAACATGTTGAGGACAGGTTCCAACATGTTTCTGGAAACTTTTTGTTTGAAATTGAAAGGACCCGTAAGCACGCTTACGGGTCCCTTCGTTTTTGGCGTGTTGGCCAGGCAAACGCTGACCCTCGCAGCCTTGTAGTCGTGCAAACTCGACAGCTGAGACTCGTTGTCTTCTCCATGGTAAGTACCACGCAAACGCTTTGGCTCTTGAGCATGTTAGCGTGGGCGCTACACCCACACGGCAAACCTTGTGCTGTCCAGCTTGTGTGTCAACCATTGCGCCGACCTCACGCAAGCGAGGCCCCAGCAACTCCTGGGCCTCAGAGACCGCACCGCAACAAAAGAGTGACCTGGCAAGCATTCTGACTGAGAACCTAGAACAGTAAGTGCGAGGCAAATCTCATATTGCGGTGGAAGGTTGCTGGCTGAGAATCCTGGCCGCCAAGGCCAAGACGGCACGTTTGATTGAACAAATTGTGTGTTGACAGGCCTCCCACACCAGCGGCTCGTTTGGAAGTGGTTCATGGTTCAAGACATCGCTGAGATGAACCTGACGGGCAAACTATCTGGAATTTTGATCCCTCGTTACATTGGGGCAAGCCTGTCGTGGCAATGGCGGTGGAAAGATGTGGTCCAGATCAAACTGCGGGTTCAGAGAATCCAGCCGTATGGCAGCCAGGTAGAGGCGCAAACGGTCCTGGGGTAGGCCGTGGTCGCTTGTTGCGACCAGCCTTGCGCGCACAACCTCATTGCAATGATCTTTGAGGAGCAAGTTTCCATGTGCCTCTGGACATCCAAGGGCCCAGCGTACCCTGCAGCTCGCAAAAGTGATGTTGCTTGCAAAACATGGTGCCGGTGACGTCCACGAAACAACCCAGCCACGTTTTCACACAAAAATACCTCAGCTTCTCGGTCAAGCTAGAAGCATTCATGATCGGGCTTCTCAAAAAAGCCATTATGGGCTCAGAGCGCGCTCTTGGCATATTGGTCAGTGGGATGGCAATACCGACAGTGCACCGCAGCAGGTTCAGTACGGTGGTTCTTTTTATTTAGTACGTTGTTTTTATAAATGACTTGGCTTGTAGGTTGTTTCATTTAAGTCTTGTACTGGTAGCAGTAAGACCTTGTACCGGAAGTGGCCCAAAACGGTTGCAGTAGAACACAGTGTTTTGACCAGTACGTATAATAACCTTTTCATTTAAGTCTTGTACTGGTAGCAGCAAGACCTTGTACCGGAAGTGGCCCAAAACAGTTGCAGTAGAACACATTGTTTTAACCAGTACGTATAATAACCTTAGTGACTGTTAAACTCCCCTACCGATATACCGCTTACTGGTGAAATGGCGGGGGTATACTGGGAGGTCATTGGCCTTTGCCCCGGTATAGACCCTCCACTCCGTCAGTATGGTATTGCTTTGAAAAGTGCACTTGCTGAAAAAGCCCGGTAATGAAGGAAGCGATGGAAGGCTGACCATCTTGTTGTAGCTACCCAGGGGACCAATCGGGAAATGGACGGTGAAACCTCAGTAGATACGTCAGGGTGAGCAGCCCTGATATTTCCCCAAGCTCAAGAGTAACTTTGTTGGCAGTAGGCCCATGAGCGGGCTATTGCCCCCTGCGCAACTCTTAGCTGCTTAGCTACATGCTCTGCTTCTCGCCAGGAACTAAGCTCTAAAAACCCTTGTATCCATCAAACGAACACCAGCTTTGAACCCGGGAGTTGGATTAAAATGGTGTTCCTAGCTTGCACCCGTTTCCTGTGTCTTGAAAACCACATGAATCCTTTGTCGAAAACGCACAGAACAACAAAACAACACTCAACTGCACTGACTGCGGTCGGCGGGCACGGGGCCGCTCATCCAGAACCTTCTCAATCGCAGTGTACCACAGTTTTCCTCTCTGCCCTGCGCACCCCCTGTTCAAACCAGCGGTTGAAAAATCCTGGCAGGGTGTTGTTGCTATGTAAAGGTGATGCCGGCTTGGAGGTCGGCGCTCCATTTGTTTTGACAAACAGGCGGGCGCTTTGTTGATGCTCTGATGAACAACCCCCATCATCTGCACAACATCTGCGTCACACTCAGACACTGAGGAAATGGCAAAAGGAACCTGGAGCAAGGACAGGACAAGGGCCTTAGCCCAAAGATGCTGCAGCCACACTTGCCAAAGCAAAAAGCCAGGCCCTGGACGCCACTGTCATACCCACAGCAATCAGCGCAATAAAGGAGTTGTTTTGGAGGGCCTCGCCTCACTGTAAATGAAATTAACACCAAAAAACGCTTGCAGCTGCCAGGCTACTAAGTATTGCGCAGTCCAGGCTTTAACGCTCTCCTCGCAATGGAGGCCTGATCAGAGACTCGATAGATGCAAGGCCTCTTGGTCTTAGCACCTGCCCGACTGAAACAAAGACCGAACGAGAGCCTTTTTCTGCAGATAGGCCGGCGTCTTCATGTATTGGCCCTCGCAAACAACATGCTGCTTGGATAGTGGGTGATGAACACTTGCAGGCAACTGTGAAGTATAGAAACAAGAGCCGTTTGCAAGCCCCAGCCTCGACCCCACCAACCTCACATATGATGTTTGCAAGTATGGCGAACGATTGCCCACCACAAACATGTTTGAAGGAGCCATCATGCTGACTTTGGCTAAGGCTAAGGCACCAGGTTTGGGTGACACATTCGGCCGCGCCCATCCGCTTCTTGAGGATTGAAAGCACATTCCGCACAAGAATGCAATGAACGGCTTTGCTGACCAAACTGCGTATACTCCATGCTCGGCCCGGCTTCAAACACATCTGATTGAATGCAAAACGACATGTTGCAGATTGGAATGGGGGCACTGTGGCTTGTCCGCTCCGAACCTTGGATAAGGAAATCCGTCTACACTCTGATGGCAGCCCAAAAACACTGTCAACCTGAAGACAATTTTGCTTTTGTCCTCTCAGACCCAATCCAAGAGCAGCGCGGCACCGGGTCACGATGCAGCAAGCCTCCACCCAGACTGGAACAACATCTCTCTCTCTCTCTCGCGCTCGCTCTCTCTCTCTCTCTCTCTCTCTCTCTGCGTCTTTTTAAATTTGCATTTAGGCTCTTCAGTGCCAGTGACAGGTTCAATCATGTCTGGAAATTCTACTCTGCTCCAAAGAAAGGGAATGAAAGGACCCCTAAGCATCTTTACGGGTCCCTTCGTTTTGGTTTCCCAGAAGTGTCTTGGGGTGGGCACCGGTGAATTTCAAATTCCCCTTCACATGTCGGTTGCATCTAGCTAGACTCATGGTATTGGGAGCCGGGCGCATCCGGTGGACCTTCTCAACGCGGAAGGTTCAGGCCTACAGCAAATACGCCGCTCGAATAAAACAAACTCGGGCTCTGTCAAAACATCTACAGTGGTCCACGACACACACAAATACCTGACCATGATCCAAAAAGGTCTATGACTGTTGGGTCTCTAACAATTACTCATCCAAGCAAACCGCAAACAAACTCCTGTCTGTCACACGCTGGCCGATGTCCACTGCGCGTTTCTGGAATCAAAACCTTCAATGCTCGTGGGCTGATAGGAGGCCAAAAGACTCTTCCAAGCTTGCGTTGACCCGAAACTTGGATAAGGAAATCTGTCTACAGTCATCTGTCTACAGTCTGATGGCAGCCCAAAACACTGTCAACCTCAAGGCAATGTGGTCCTCTCAGACCACACCCAAGAGCAGCACGGCACCGGGTCACGATGCAGCAAGCCTCCACCCAGACTGGAACAACATCTCTCTCTCTCTCTCTCTCCTCTCTCTGTGCGTCTTTTTGAATTTGTTTTTAGGCTCTTCAGTGCCAGTAACAGGTTCAAACATGTTTCTGGAAGTTCTACTATGCTCCAAAGAAAGGAAATGAAAGGACCCGTAAGCATCTTTACGGGTCCCTTCGTTTTGGTTTCCCAGAGGTGTCTTGGGGTGGGCATCTGCCTCCTCTAAGCTGCATTCTCAAGGCCGGTGACTTTCAAATTCCCCTTCGCACGTCGGTTGCATCTAGCTAGACTCATGGTATTGGGAGCCGGGCGCATCCGGTGGACCTTCTCAACGAGGAAGGTTCAGGCCTACAGCAAATACGCCGCTCGGATAGAACAAACTCGGGCTCTGTCAAAACATCTACAGTGGTCCACGAGGCGCCCATATACCTGACCATGATCAAATGATCAAAAGGTGTATGACCGTCGAGTCTCCAACAAAAACTCGTCCAAACAAACCGCCAAAAAACCCGCCGCTGGCCCATGTCCACTGCACATTTCTGCAGTGAAAACCTCGAGTGCTGGTGGGCTGATAGGAGGCCAAAAGAATCTTTCAAGAGTGTCTTACCCCAAAACTTGGATAAGGAAGTCCGTTTACAGTCTGATGGCAGCCCAAAACACTTTCAACATGATGGCAGTTTAGTCCTCTCAGACCCAATCCAAGAGCAGCACAGCACCGGGTCACGATGCAGCAAACCTCCGCCCAAACTGGAACAGCATCTCTCTCTCTCTTTCTTTCTTTCTTTCTGTCTCTCTCTCTCTCTCTCGTTCTTTCTTTCTTTTTTTCTGTGTCTCTCTCTCTCTGTCTCTCTCTCTCTCTCCTCTCTCTGTGCCTGTTCCTTAAATTTGCATTTAGGCTCTTCAGTGCCGGTGACAGGTTCTACTCCGCTCTGAGAAAGCAAATGAAAGGACCCGTAAGCATCTTTACGGGTCCCTTCGTGTTTGGCATGTAAGACAGCACAGAATCTGGTGGCACTGTCAAGCATTGCATTTTTACTGAGGCGGAAGCTCCACGTTCGCCGCCATACACTGCATTGAGGGGACCTTGGCAAACACTTTTGGGTCGGATGCAGCAAGCTTGCCGGAATAAGGGGAACCTTCAATATACACAACCCATCATTCAGAAGCGTCCCGTGAGTTGGCACAAGCACATGCAAACATCCCGGTAGAGTTTTTACCGACTCTTGAAGTTTCAAACCTGATCTTCGACCAGAGCGCTGGGTCTATCAAAATTCGGAAGCAAGTTCCTGCAGCAAATTGTGGCCACACGCATCATGGAGCAATCGGCGTTTTGCCGGCTCGGGATGTAACATTGGCAAGCAAAGGTCCACCAAATCACCAGGCGCTGCTTGGATGGCCCTGTGAGGTGCTGGTGCCAACGTTTGCCACCCTGACTTGAGTGAGCCTTTCTCAAAAGCAGCAATGTCCTTGTGACTCGCAAAAACGATCATTCCAGTGGAGGCTTCCATCATCGTTGCTGCAAATGCCCATGCTTCTGTCTGGTCTGTGACCTCAAAATGTCCAACATCCTTTAAGGACTTTGAAGTTCGCCAATGCTCCGGGGCTCTGTAGGGCCCTGTGTAGCGGGCACAGGGCACACCAGGGTTGGATGTGGGCACGGCAAGAACAAAACTTGTCAAAGCAGCTGTCGCGTGGACGTGGTCCCACGAGATGTTGGCAGGCTTCAAGTCTCCATGAAAGAAACCTGCCTTCACCAGCGTCTGCCACCCAGCAACAACTTGCGCTGCTACTGCGGCAAAGTCTTTGCGATCTACTAGCGGCCCAGACTGCTCGACGAAGCTCTTCAAAGTGTGAGGGCTGTATTGGAACAGCAACCAATGGGGCCCTTGCTCCAAGATTTTCTGGAATCCAATCACGTCTTTCCTGGCCACGGCGGCATAGAAAACAAAGCCGCCATGTTTTGACATGAAATCGGAATCAGCAAATCGTACCGAACCTCAACACAAACATTCGAAGAACATGTCTTTGTGGCGGGCACCCCCACAAGAACAATGGTAGATCTACAGTGCTGCGCGATGGGCCCTGCGCCTCCTCTTCCCCACACATGCATCACATGAGGACTTATTGTATTAAAAGAGTTCTCCAACCTTACAGAAAAGCGGCGACTGATGAATACTTAGCCCCTCCTCCTAGACGTCGCCCCCAGAATAAAAAGGTATCAAACGGAACACTGCCAAATATTCAGTGGAATCGCGTGGTTTGGCTATTCACTAAGCCGGGCGTCGCCGTCACTTTCGATAGCTCGTTATGAACCCGCATCTCGTCCAGGAAGTGCTCCTGCTGGGTGAAGACCTTCGCCAGGGCCAGGCAACCGAATCGACAATGACGCGCGGGATACACGCAAGCAAAGCTGCCGCTTCCAGCGGCAAGCTGCTGAGATGTGAGCTCGTAGGAGCCCAGTCTCCAGTTCTGGGCCTCATCGCTGGCCACAGCCACAGAGCAATCCCTGTCAAGCGATCGATCTATGTGCTCGCGACGTCTCTGGAACTCGTCCTGCGACATGCCATAATAAAATTGCTTCGCCTCATCATCAAGCTCCCGCCACTCTTTCCCAATTGCGGCCACAGTCTGACGTCTGTCTCTGTCTTTCTCACCCAACACTGCAGAATAGCGAGCCTTCATGAACAAAGCGTAGGCTGATCGCGCCTTTGGTGCATTCAGCTTTGCCACGGCCACATTGCCTCGTCTCTTTGTAGACGCCGGCCGCTTCATGGCTGGGCCAAAGATTCGTGGCCAAAGAGTGAACAGTTCTTAGAAGTCTTGATCTCCAAGACGGGGTCTGGCATCTAGCGTTTTGTTGGAGAAAATAAGGCGTGCATTTGGGCAGAAGCCCATACATGTTCAGCCTATCGTCTTTGACCTGATCCTGCGGAGCCATGAAGCTCATGGAAAATCATCGAGACTCAACAAAACGGAGTGACCCAACATGTGGGAAGTTACCGGGCAGGAGGAGAATGGTACAGAAGGAACCAGGAATGGCTTTGCAGTCCCAACAGGGTCGGAAAGACATCAACAAGTTGGTTTTTGAAAGTACAACTGTCCACAGTGCCAGGCTCCCCCTTCCAACTCTTGAACGTGAGCACATCCTCTGAGTTCCCCGACTGGTTGCAAGCTGGGCAATCCAGCAAGGGCAGACTACACACTTATCTTGAGCAAGCAACTTCGACAGCATTTACCAATTGAAAAAAACAGTCTTAAAGGAAAGAGCCTAACAACCAAGAGTTCATCACCTGGCTCGGCCTCAGCGGCTTCAGGCCTCGTCGTCCATGACCGGACTTCCCCACATCGGCGCCGAGTGAAATGGTGGAACACGATCGGCACGGAGTACATTCCGTTGCTAAAGGAAATTGGGATTTTCTTCCCATCTCGAGCAATGTGTCCTCCAGTCTTGCTCATCTGGGTGGACCAACCCTTGTCGGCGAGGGCTCCTGCCGAAAGCGACGGCTTTGAGACTGCCATCGCTCGAAAGCTGCACTGCCCCGTCAGGCTCCATTGCCGATCCCAATAGTCACTGTCTCGCCTGACGCTGTCTTGTAGATCTTTGAGTTCACGCCTTCAGGCTGAACAGGCTTGTATACGCCCAACGCTGCGGCGAGTTCGACTGGGATACAGGAAGTGGCTGCGCCTGAATCCAAAGTTGCCAGCTCCAAACTCTTGAGAGCCAGTGGATCCTCCTCGCCTTCACTTGGCTCACTTGTCGGTGTTGGATCTGGCTTTCCTTTTCCTTTCTTAGCCTCACGAGCGGCATCTTGAGTTGCCAGGTTGACAGCTCGAGTCAGCTGTACTTTCTTTTGCTTCTGCTTGCCCTTCTCGCGGCCTTTCTCGGAGGCAGCCGTAACCGAAGCGGTTCGGCTCTTGCCCGGAGAGCGGGACCGGGACTTCAACCTGAGCATCTGCCGCGGCGCCTCACTTGATTCCTCCTGCTTGGCCTCTGGCTCGCGGAATCGTTCCATATGCTCCTCGGTCGAGCTCTTGAACCAGGCCATGTGCTCCTCCTTAGTCTTTCCTTTCTTCTCAGGAGGTGGAGCTGTCTTGACCACGCACCTCTGCTTTGGCGTCTTTGGGCCGAGATCGTCTTCTTCTTCCTGCTCGGCCATCATCTTCTGCATGTGGGAGGTCTCGGCGTCTGCCACATGCCGTGGGGCGTCTTTTGAGGTGGGGCTACCTCGCTGTCCCTTCGCAGTCACGATATTCTCTTTTGCTTGAGGGCCCATTCCTGAGCCCATGGATTGAGAACCTTTGGTGCGCAACAATTGATTGCCATATGGTGATTCCATAACCCTGAGTCGTTGTCGCACTTCAGGGACTTCTGACAAGCGTGGCACACCATGAACTTGCGGCCATTCTTGTCCTTGTGGGCGCACTTGGCGACCCACTCATCATAGCTGAGGACGCGCTGGTGGAACATGTGGTCGAGCCATGGCACAGCGTCATCTTTTTCCTCTTCTTCTGGTGCCTTTTCTTCCTCTTGCTCGCCATCATCGTCTTCTTGAGCTGGTCTCATCTTCCTCAGCTTCGTCTTCAAACCCTGCTCCATCAAGCCCTTCAATCTCATCCAGGGGATTGATGGTCTCCATGACTGGTGCTGTGAAGGATGGCGCACTGGTTGCTCCTTCACTTTCGCGATCGCTGCGCTTGTTCACCACGTAGTCTTTGGGGTTGAAAACTGCGGCAGTGAGGGCCTTTTCAATGACATTGCGGGCTGGATGACTTGTAGTCGTCCATTCTTGACTCTCCCGCTTCAACTCTGCCAGTTCGGTGGTGGAGAGATCTCTTTTCCTTTTGGCTTTTCAGCCTTCTCTGCCTTTGCTGGCTTCTTACTGCCACGATGCCTCTGGGCCTTCTCTCGACCTCGAGGCTGAGGTGTTTCCTCAAACTTCTCTTCATCATCTTCATCATCCCAAGCTTGAAGTCGACCAGTACCCTTGGCGTGAGCGATCTCATAGCAGTCGAGCCTCAGGGTAGTTGGCCTCGTAGTCGCGCCAAGATTCAATGCGACCTTGGGCGCTTGCAACTCGATGTTGCTCAGCACGATGGCGACTCTTCTCCTTCCTCTTCGCCAATCATGGATCCATGCCTGATGCCAAATCTGCTGAGAGCCTTGGCGACGCCGCCGGCAAGCGGCGCGGCTGGAGGTTGGCCTCTTCAGCAAAAGCTTGGCTTCTTTCTCCTTCTCAGCATACTGCTCTTGCAGCAGCTTCATTTCCTCCTCTCGCTCAAGGACAGCTTGATTGGCAGCCTTGCCTTGGGCTTCGGCCTCTTCAATGGCCTTTTGGATTGACTCGGACTTCTTCTCGTACAGTTCACGATTGGACTGCATGGTGTCCTGGATGGCTTGGTTCATGACTGCAATCCCAACAGCTGCAATCCCGGGGCGACCTTTGCCTGATCCAGGATTCTTTGGCGTTGCTTTGGTCTTGACGTCAGCCTTGGCCTTTGCCTTGGCTGCTCCCTGGGAAACTGCGGCAGGCGCTGCTTTCTCCATCTCGATGGCAAAGAGAGTGGTGACGTCAGCGGAATACTCGGGCTCGGGTTGATGGTCTTGAGCCACAGAGGCTTCAGATTCTTCAATCTTGCCTTTAGAATCTTTGCCTTTGCCACCTTTGCCTTTACCCTTGGAGTTTTGGTTGCACAAACTGTTCTTGTTCCAATCATTCTTGCACCAATCAGTCTCATTCCATGAATTGTTCCACGACGAGGGATTGGACCAACTCGAACTTTTTCCCTTCTGTTTGCCTTTGTCGTTTCCTTTGCCTTTTCCTTTGGCTTTGGCCAGACTCGCAAGTGAAGCTTGCATCTGGCTGGCAGCTGCGGCCAATGCATCAACATCCATTGGCGCTGATCCTGTCTTTGCTTCTCTTCGGCTCTTGACGTTCTCGAGATAGGCCACAATCTCTGACTTCATGATGTCATAGTCTGTGAGTCTTGAGGTCAGGGTGATCTTGGACGAGCTTTGCTGGACACATCTGTTGCAGACAGCTCCTGGCAATATCATCATCAAGAACTTTCTACTTTCGCTCTTCATACTTGCGCCTGATGTTTTCCCAGGCTTCAATGCTCTCTCGCAGCTTGTCTAGCGCGCATTGTTGTGGGCGCAAGACTTTCTTCAGCAGTACTGAGTTTGCTTGTGGGTTCTGTGGATCATACTTGGCGATCAATCGTCGCAATGCCTCTAGGCCAAAGTGTCGACCTTTTTGAGGTATTCTTGACAATCTCGAGGGCTTCTCCCTCACACAGTGAGATCAGAGCCTGTCGGGCCTGAGCTGAAACAAGCTCGGCTCCTTCAGGATAATCATGTTCCAGAGATGTCTCATTGATCTCTGTATCTTGATGCTCTTCAAGGAGCTGAATGCACTTTCTTGCATTCTTGTGACTTGTCTCGATCCAAGTCTTGAGCTTGAAGTACCATGAGTCCCAGGTACCTGTATGTCCACTGAACTTGTCAGGCTTTGGGATGCCTTTCAGTTCTGACCGGTCTCGCACTTCCACACTGGTTGCGATGTTCCGTGTGATAGCCATTTGCTGAGCGTATGCTTCTGCCATTGCTCGTTGCAGTTGATTCTGCCCTTGCGCTAGTGCTTGCATCATCTGTGCAAATTGCTGTGCCATGTCTGTATAGCCTGCGCTTGTGCTCCTGGCTGTTGTGCCATGTTGACTGGAAGGTGCTTCCATCCCATAGCTCCAACTTGTGGATATGGAACACCGATCCTTCGACCAGGCACGGACCAGCATTCAAGCAAATGTGAACGCTGCCAGCCCGTCGATTGAAATTGGCCGACAACCAACTCATGGCCTCGGGGTTGGTGCTCCCCAGGGCTCTTACATGCACTGTCAAACTGCCATCTGCTGCCAGCTCCCGCAACAAAACCACGAAAGCCGCCTCGATCAGGCAGTTCTGTGGTAATTACTTGTCCTCGACGGGGGGCGAAAAGGCTCCATCGCTCGAAGTTGCTCACGTCGTACTCTCCCAACTCTCCACTTACAGCCTCTGCAAAAGCCGGGGCCGTCATCTCTTCTTTGGTGTAGGGGGTAGGCCAGGAATGGCCTCGCGCTTCGACTGGTTTGGGTCGAACTCAAAATGAGATCTATCCAAACTACGGAACGGGTTGGACTCCGCTCTGTGCAGTCGCTTGTGCTTGCGACCAGCCCGATGCTTTGGCCTCCTCTTCCGAGACCTTTTCTTCTCTCCTCCTTCGTCTCCTCGATGATGTCGACGTCGATGATGTTCGATCCTGCCTGGGCCGCTTCGAACTCTCGGGCCTCTCACGAGGATCATGCACTTCGGATCTCCGATCCTCGGGCACGGCGGGCTCACCAGCCTCAAGGGATCGATCCTTTCTCTCCACCGGCCGAGGGGCACTAGCCTTGGACGCTAAGCCCTTCTCGCCCGTCCCTGGAGGGACGATAGTGGCCTCCGAAGCCTCGGACTCCTCCTCCTCGGACTCAACCTCGCAGCTCTCCTCCTCTTGAGGTTCTTGAACCCCGCTGCCTCGAGCAGCAGCCTCACTCTCCGGCTCCTCCTTCTTGAGGCTGCGCGCCAGAGGAGGGCGCTCAGCCGCGGCCGCCGAGGCCTCGCCAGGGAGCGCTCGGGCGTGCCCAGCCGAGGGGGTCGCTCCCCGAGTCACTCGGAGCGCCCGCACTGTGCGTGCAGCGCTCACGAGGACGTCGGAGGCGACCACCCTCAGGCCCGGGTGATGCCAGGCGAAGCCCAGCTCAGTGCCCAGCGCTTCCCACGCCGAGCAAGCCAAGCACCAGGTGTCCGCGTGCGCTGGTGGCGCACGCTTACACCTGGCGCACACAGACATGGGCCACCGCGAAGGACCTATTGAGCCCGTGGCCAAAGATGCAATTCGTGCAACTTATCTCACCTAAAGGAAGATTTCATATATATATATATAATATATATATATAATATATATATAATATGTGTATATATATATATATATTTGTATGTGATCAGTATGCATCAAAACCGGGCAAATTAACTGAGGCCTTGGTAGCAGCTGCGTCAGCGACAGCAGTATCAGGGCAAAGCACTGTGCGACCGCAATCACGTGGATCGTATGCATCTTGGCAGCAATCATGGAGATGGAGAAATGCCTCAGCCCAGGCAACTCGTTGATTCTCCAACTGTGCTGCAGACTCTGAGCGGCTGGACGTCCTCCATGGAACTTTCATGAATCCAATTGAAGACGACAGTCGGAACCATTGCAAGAACACCTGAAGACAAACTAGGCTCACATCCACAAACTCACGTGCAACAGCTGGTTGCAGCTTAAAAGCGTATCCCAGCTCGACGATCCCTTGCGTATGCCGTCTGGCCTTGCTGGAAGAAATGAAAAGAGAAATGTCCCAGCTTGACGGCCTCTTGAATTCTCCACAAATCAGGGCCTGCTGAAATCTCGCAAAGAGTGAAGCCGTATAACCTTCTGTTGACTCAACCAAGTAGGAGACAGCCTCGGCAACATGCTTGAGCATCTATCCGTCTAAAGCCTCAGCCTGATTGCAACTCTCTTAGGGCAGGGACAGGGCAAAAAACGGCTTGCACCTTCCAGTCAGACAGAAGGAAGCGAATGCTATGGTGCCCTGATGAGTCATACTCAACCGCCTTAACCTGCGGAACCAGCTGGATTTCGTTTCCATCCCCCACTTGCTTCTCGTGCTCCTTCAGGTCTACACTTGGGAGCAAAGCAAAGACGAGCGAAGCACATCCAAGAAATCCAAGCCTTCTTTGCATGCGAAAGCTCCCAAAGAGCTGCGAAGTAGCACTTGCAGTACATGTGATGATCCTAGCAGGAACAAACATACTTCGATTATCCTCCAATATCCCCAACTTGGTGCATGATTTTGCTGTCCTCTGCTATGACATCGACATCCCAACCATCCACTTCGGGATGGGAAGCCAATGCCAAGGTCATAGAATACCTGTGAGAGTAGCCACGAATCTAGTCTATATCATGTCAGTGCCTGTGTCGCACGATGAGTAGGCAAAGGCTGGGAAAATGTGCTGACTGGCCAGTGTCGCGAGCTCGAAAATGAGCCTGAAGGAACATTCAGGCGACAGTGCAGTATGTGTCCCACTGAAAAGCATGAATCTTGACACTGCGAACGGCCCACGCTGCGTGTGAAGATGTCCGCGTCAATGCAGGAACAGAAAATATGTTTCGAACCTGCACGGGAGCGATTGACTGTTTGTGTTAGTGATGAGATTGACTGGCAGTCTCAAGTTATGGACAAAGGCAACACTTGCCAGGCGCGCAAGCAAAACTGGTGGCTGCCAAATTGTCCAGGAGCGTTCCTCCTTGTCCATCAGAAGGCCTTCAGTATCATGCGCTCGATCGGAAAGGTTGGTCACTCCTTTGCCCGCCTTGATAAGTGAGAGCACTCAAGTACTGTGGATGCAACCTGAGTGATAAGGACTGACATGAATCTGAGCATCAATTGAAACGTGTCAAAGACAACGAGGCATGTGAAAGCGCAAGTGCCAGTACACTCCACCCGACTGCAAGGGTCGCAACAGTGTGTCTGCGTCGGCCACTGTGAGGAATACGCGAGACCTTAGCTCAGGCTGGACTGCTATGCACTCAACCCGGCAAAGATGCACGGACTTCAATTGTTTGACACACTGTTCAACAGTGTTGTAAGACACAAACAAATCCCGCTTGGACAAGGATGCTCCATATCTGCGCAAAGCCTGCAAAGCTGCTAGTGAAAAGCAGGAACACATCAAATAGGATCGTGATCACAGGTCACCTCTCTGAAGGCCCATTGTGTGTTCGAAGACTTTCCAGCCACTTCCCCAGGAAGGTTCTGGCGAACATGCATGGCAGCGCACGCTACTCACTACTCAGTCCCTTCACAAAGCAAATGCATGTTCAAGCTCTTACTCCTGTGGATGGTAGGTCGCGAAAATGTCGGCAAAGAGGTGTTTCTGCCCATCAGCAAAGATCAGCAATTCATGGGAAACATGCAAGATCGTCAGAGAAAAATGTCCGTCCTTCTCGGCCATTATTCGTTCTGCCTTCTCTCGTCCAGCAGGACCTTCCCTCGCCTGAACAGCTTGATTCTCAAGCTCAGCGCAGACCAAGAAAGAGCTAGCCGCCAGCTAAGCATGTTGGAGACAAACCTGCTCAAAATCTAAATGGCCAGCTAGACCTCCATAGCGAGGACGATGTGTACGCAGGACTTCGCCAAGCGACTCCGTGCCAGGTTGTCGAGAGTCTCCTGAAGTTTTGCTCCAATCCGTTGCGCTCTTCATGATTGAACCAATGTGGTGAGGTCCTTTAGCATCTTTTCGGCTTCCATGTAATTCGGCAGCAACACTATGTGCTTCAAGCCTGCTCGTGCCTCGTTTTGTTCTCCGCACCGCACTGAAAAGCAACTTGGGTAGGTAGGTCATGCTAGGTCTAACAGGGAGCCGATGTTGACACCCACTGAAGCGAGGACATCCAATGGCATCTCGTGCAACTTTGCATGCCAATCGATGGCAGCAGCCTTCCACTGCACAATGAATCAAAGTACTTCTACTTCTGCAGTGTACACTGCCCAAGCCCACCAAACATTGCCTATTTTAATTATGTTTATTGTTTCTGAAGTAGCGCAATATTGTGAGCTGCAGCTGCATCAATCTAAGTGCATTTCTAGAATGTTGTTGAAGAGCTCGAAACAGGCAGCTCGCACATGTGGTCACCCGTGTGAAATGGATGAATTTAACCGTGAAATCTTACAAATTCTTCCAAGGGCGTTCTGCCCAAAAGTGCCTGACGCATTTTGAAGACACCGGCAAAGCTGGCCAGCGATAGGTTGCTGATCCACAGCCAAGTGATTAGAGTCAGCAAAGCTGTGACGAGTTCAGCCAGGAATGTGGAGAAGATCACAGAGAAAAACACCTTAAAAAGCGACATTCCAAAGGTTTATCAACATAGAGCTGTGAGCAACAGAAATATGCAGAAACCCTGGACTGAGCGTCGCTGCAAATGCATAGGTGGCAAAGAGGAAAATGGCGGGCGCCATGCAGCACAGCCATGGTAGAAGTTCCACCTGCTTCGACTCAGATCGTCTAAGGCTGTGAAGGAAACAGCTAGGCGAAACAATGTGTTCCTATCAGACTGAGAGATACTGGGAGTGGGTCATCATATGACTAGCTGACAAAAAGACTTTGTGCCAGGATAAACCCCAAGTAGCGAAAGATATTTGTGGGCAGTGTCCTGCAGCAGCACCAGCACCCAGGCTCCAAAGCACACACAGCCATTGACATCTAGCAGCAGCACCCTGCAGGAGCACCCTGCAGCGGCACCAGCACTCAGGTTCCAAAGCGCACGGCGCACTGCCATAGACATCTGGCAACAACACCCTACAGCAGCACCACCATCCAATCTCCAAAGCGCACAAACCCATACACGTCTCGCAGGACACCCTACAGCTGCACCCTGTAGCAGCACCAGCGCCCAAGCTCCACGGCCATCGACATCTTGCAGCACCCTGGACCCTGAGAGGCACCCACCCAGGCTCCAAAGTGCACACGGCACCTATTCCTGCACTTGAAGTAAGAACCCCAATAGATCTCGACTCTGGGAAATAAAATAGCAAAATATATCATGCTTTCTCTTCTAGTTGGGTGTACTGATCACTATAGTGTGTTATTGACGTCCGGTATCAGTCGACCCCAACTGCTCTCGCCTGTGAGAGGGAGATATGTCGTCGCGGCCCGGCCCCAAGGTCGCCAACGCCAGACCTTCAAGCATTGGAAGAAGACATGGAAGGTATAAGATATGATTATATATATATATGCTACCCCACCCCCTTCAAGATCTACCTTTCTTATACTTTTGACAGATGCAGATGGTTGTGGACCAAGGTGTAGCTGTGATAAGAGACAGTTTGATAGATATAAGTGAGCAAAGGAAACACAAACTGGAGGACAAAAGTTGATTGGATAAGAAAGCAAAGATGTTGCAGCATTAAGAAAACATAGTGGTTCTTTGGGGAGAGAAATAGAACACAATAACAGTAATGAAAATGAAAGGCGTGGCTGGGCTAGAGCTTTGCATGGAGTGCAGGTCTGTGCGCGCCCAGCCTGACGCCAAAAAGTTTAAACAGCAAACACAAGTTTCCAGGAGTCTTGAAGGGCGGCCTGCAAGAGGGAAGAACAAGGCCTATGTGTCGAACACGGTTTTCGCAATTTCCCACAATCAGAAAATGATGATCTTTACACCAAAACTGCGCATTTCTATGAATGTCACCACTCCCCCTTCTGTTAGACAAACCCGTATCAGGGGCCTAAGTTTAAAATAGAAGACAAAAAACTAGTGTGTAAAGAAAGAAAAAATGTCTATATTGCTGGAGAAACTTGAATGTTGAATCCATGTCCAAAAAACTTAGCTTGAGTAGGAAAACAACTAGTTTGTTTTACTGTCTATCTCCAATCGATGCATAGACATATATATATACACATATGGTACCCCCGCACATCTGACACCAAGGTATTACAAACACATGAAAAAGGTAGATATTGGGGGGGGGCGCACCATATATATATATATATTTACAATATGTATATATATGTATAGACAGTACAAGTATATATATGTATAAGAGGATAGAGTTCAGTTTCATCGGATCCAAGATGTGGGCAAGAAAATACGAAAAGCACGTCTGGCAAGCGAAGTTGGTGGAGAAACAGCAATTGACCTGTTGCCAAATCAGTTGTGGCCCGCCTCTTGTAGGTTGCATGTGAGGTCAATGGCGATCCCAATGTAGATCTGAAAAAAAGAAACTCAATTACACCAACAAACTCAAAGATTGCAAAAAAGAAGTTGAAAGGCAACAAAGACCAAAACAATAGCTGTCTATCTGAAACACCAAGGCATGCGACTCAAAGACTCAAAATAGAATACTTGCAGTAGCGTATTGGACCAAAGCCTTGGGGTGGGCTGCCCTGCCGCAATCCTAGCTACCGAAGCTGACTCCTTAGTGTGACAAAATCGCACCTCCTCCTTCAAAACCATGCCAAGCGCAAGGTTCTCAAGCCAATTTCTAGAATGGGATGTAAGGCACGAACGGGCAGGTCGACATCTATCTCAGGTGGATTATTTGGGACTTTGCCTTTTCTTTGCCGGGCCTGCCAAAATCGAAAAGGAGAAAAGGAGCTTGACAAATATGTGATCCGTTCAAAGCCAGCAAACATCAACCCTGACACGTCCTGTGAAGAGGGACAATCTGCCAAACTCTGAAAGAAATGGAAGCGCCAATGATAAATCACCAAAGCAAGATAAGTGCTTGAAAAAGAACCCATTTTCGTTCTTTTCCTGTTCAAACTGACAAATGATGCGATGCACCTGCGATGCCATGCACAAAGCTAACAAGCTCACGGGGCGAAGCTGTTGTGGCTGCGATGCCAGGATCGTGGAACATGAGGATCTTTGATGGGGTCCTTGTTTCTTCTTTAGGCATCCCTCCTTCTTCTTACTGTCTTTCCTTCCTTCCTTCTTTCTGTCTTTTCGCGTCTTTTCTTTTCTTTGCGTTTCTTTCCTTTCCTTTCCTTTTCTTTCTTGGTGTCTTTCTTTCTTCTCACTAAATGGTGTTTGACTTTGCACATGTCTCCACCTTTGTACTTTGTGCACACAAAACTTGCTTGGAATCAGCAGTGTGGAACATGTACAGCCATCTCTTAGCTTTGCGGGTGCTTACCACAGAAACCGATGCGACACTCAGCCGCATCCGCTCCTTCATCAGCTCCTTTTACTCCCCGAATCACACAAACCGTGCGTCTATGGTCAATCGCACGCATGCGAAGGGCATTTGGCTGCTAAAGATCTCTCGAAGAAGCTATGCAACAAGGGCCGCAAACCCAACGTTACATTAATTATAACTCATGATTTCATGATCGGTAGTTGTTGTGTATCCGGTGATACCTTCAGCTGCTGAAGCTAGCTCAACGCAACAGCAAAGAAAAAGAATCTTAAACTGTGCGCTGAGCTAGCATGTCTTCTGAGCGGTCCATCGCATGTGTGCTCAAACGGCAAAAAGAGGACACTGAGGACACCTCAAGTTCTCGCACCTCTGCGAGACATGAGAGGCCATCACTTATCAACCATCGCCACAAGGAGAGCGAGAATAGAAAGCGCACAGGTACTTTAGCATCTTTGGAATGTATGATGGACTCTTACTGATATGTAAGATCTGACGGCTCTATGGCTCTATAGTTGGTTTGCTGCCTTCAAGCAGAATCTCAGCATCTCTCAAATTCACCAAGTGAAATCAATCTCAGGCTCCAGTGCCACCGCTTCACAAGTACTCACAGCAACTTTTCAAGTACTTGCTTGAACGGAGTGAGTCCCATGAAAAGTCACGGAGCCTGAAGAGGCCCTGATGACTCAAATTAGAGCTGTCCCCAAAGGTCTCGCAACTTGCCTTGGAGTTTCTTTCGGCTTTCTCTCAGTTTTCTTGTGTCTCAGCGCTCAGTCTCTGTGCCAGGCTGTTTTGCTGCCGCTTGCGATGCAGTCATAGGCACCTCCAACTCAGCGCGCTGACTTTTGCAAGAACGCTAGTAGGTTGGAGACCATCGCTCTTAGGTTGGAGGCCATCGCTAGTAGGACCCGTGTAGGTCCGCCTCTCAATTCTCTTCATCGGTTTCGTACTCAGAATCGCTTTGAGCATTAGCGCCAGCTCTGTAATGCGCCTGCATTTCGGCAGTCTTGGTTGTGAAGCAAATACCAAAAGCATCCAAAAGCCAACAATGGCCACTCGAGCGAAAGCAATTTCGTTTTTGCATGTAGACTTGGGAACAGCCTTGCTCTGGGCAGGCTGGCTTTCAAAAACCGATTGTTCCTGCAAGGCTAAAAGTTTCTGAGATTGAGCTGGACGAACTGCATGCAACAAGAAATTCATATATATCTAAAAATGAGAAAAGTTGTGAGTCCATCGCCTGACTGGTGTTGATCGCATCATTTCTTCCGTGTCCAACCACCGCCTGTCGCATTTAATCTTTCGGAGAACTCATGAAAGACCGTAGAAACAATAAGCTACTAGGAACAAGTGCCTTACTAGTAGTAACAAGTGCCTTACTAGTAGTAACAAGAAGCTATTCGAAACAATAAATAGAATTAAATTGCCCACATTAACTTGTCTTGCACACCGTCATTGAAAGACCGTTCCTCAACAAAAAAATGTCGTCCATGGTTTTCAATGTGTTAAAACCGACACACTGGATCGATTCACCTGACAAGAGATACATAATATTTGACGCCAACCAGCATGGGTGAAAATATCAATGATAAAAGACTTAAAACGTTTCCAACTTAATCCAACTACATCCAACTACTATAGGTCCCTCTACCACTCTGACCTGACCTGATTGTGCTGCACAACTAGGGGTCCTGGTCAAGCACTGGAGAGCCAAGCCATTCTTGCACGCAAAATCTCGCAGTTTTGTTTCGCCCCCTTAGCACGTCATTCCCGCAAAAACCCGCTTGCTATGACTGGGGTTTGCTACGAAAACATGTCATTTTAGTGGCGTTTGGTTCAAAGAAGGGGACGGCGACGACGTCCGTTGGACCTTGACCAGGCATCGGTTCATGTAATTCCGCACAAACACCCAGTCTTACTTTCGGTACACGTGTGCCTCATTTCATCCTCTGCTTTTTTTTCTAACTCCCTCCACACTTCTTCAATCTTTTTCAACGTCACTTCCTGCTTTCATCCTCCCTTCCTCTTCAGTTTCTTAGTTCCTGGTTGCCTCCTCAGGACTTCCTTTTGGCTTTCAAGGGCAGAGATGCAAGATTGATGCAACCAGCAAAATGGGATGGGCACCAAATGCATTGGCTCAAGCAAATGGACATCCTTGTAAAGCAAACAGTGCAATGCTACCACACCACCAAGTGGTACAGCGTGGGAGATGAGCAGAGTTACAAGTTGACAATATGTAAAGTAATATGTGCATACGATTGCATCATATCTGCACTATGAGAAGCAATGACAAGAAGCTACACTGGCCTTGCTTTGCTGAGGCTGGCTCTCGAAGACTGATTGATCAGTGCCCGCGGAAACAGTGTCTTTGTGACTTACCTTCAGTACATCATCGGAACCTATGGAAACAGTTGCACACTCAGCGGTTTAAAGCAAGCAAAAGCCAGCAAAGCCTCGTATACCCTGGTACATGGCTGCAAGATCGAGGTCCAAGTGCCAGGCCATAGCAGAACTCTGACTAGGTTGGCTTTCAAACACAGAGGGCTGATCACCAACGCTGGTGGCCTTGGTGCGGAATGGCGTTTTTGCTTGTTTTGAAGCTTCGTGACAAGGCCACCACTTGCGAAGAATGGCCATATGCAGCAGAAGATTGCTTTGGTTGGCTTTCAAAGACCTGCCAAGTTGCCACTGTTCAAGGTTGTTTTGTTTCACTCTCACTCTCACACTCTCACACTCTTACTCCCTCGCCTTCTCACTATATCACTACCTCACACTATCTCACTATCTCACTCCCTCACTCCCTCACACTCACTCATTCTCACTCAATCATTGTCACTCACTCATTGTCACTCACTCATTCCGATCCCACTAATTCTCATTCTCATTCTCACTCTCACCCTCACTCTCACTCTCACTCATTCTCACTCTCACTCCATCTAAATTCTAGATCGCACTGGGAGGCACACAGATTGCGACTGGTCCGCAGCAGTTGCGGCTTTGGTGTAGGAGGTCTCTGCGCGACTGGCACAGGAGGAACACAAACATTCTGGCAGTTCGCTGTTCTCTTTTCTTTGGGTTTCCCTCTGCACAAATTTTAGAATATTTCTCTAAATCCGGCTTTGCTTCGGTTGGCCTCTCCGCAGGCGCGCTCTCAAACACAGATTGGCCGTCACCAGCCACTGGAGCCTGGGACATCTAAAGGCAGTTAGGCAAGCGCCTTCGGCATGCTGCAAATAAACGTTGCATCTGAGAGTCTGTGTCAGAAGCAGTGACCATTGCGGAGGACTTCTTCGGCTGGCTTTCGAACACAGACGGCGCCTTTAAGCAGTCAGTTGGCGGCAGTCAGGGTCTAACAGGATCGCACGCAACTGACAGAAATTGTCTTACAATCACACTGCCTCACCAGCACTTAGGCCATCATTGCGACCGTAGCCCACAGCTGCCTGGGCCAAGAACACGGTGCAACACAAACAAACAAAATCATCAAGAACATGAGAAACACCGCATGGCACTAACCGGGATCACTCCATCGAAGTGTGGCCTTGCTTTGAGCTGGCTGGCTCTCGAAGGCTGACCTTAAAGGAGAACAAACTCACCTAAGCTAAGGAAAACCTGAAACGTGAGGGGACGAAGCACGCTTAGAGCAAGGCGCTTCACTCAAGAAATTCCAATAAGCGATGTGAGGGTCTCTAACAGTCCCACACAGACCCCTGATTATTCATTCTGCGCATAGATGCATGTGCCGTGTCCTGAACCCGCTTTCGGAGGTGCTCCTTTTTGCCCCCGAGGCGGCCATCGAACAAACCTTCAAAAACTCCTCCATAAGGATCCATAAGGTCTTTTTTGGGAGAACTTGCTACCAGAACCCACTTTTTCAAATGTGTTTGTTGCGGCTAGATTGCCTTCAAACACGCCGAATTTCCTGCATCAACAAGTCATTATTGCTGTTTCCCACTTTGTCCCGGGCCTTATAGTTTCTTACAAGTCACTTACAAAAGAACGACACCAGAATCCCATTCTTTCAAGGTTAACCCACCAGCATCCCAACACACCTTCTTTTTGTACATGGTGACAGACGAAGCTGGTAAACGGGCGAAACACCCACTCACAGATCTCACCGGAATCGCACAACTCCACCTTTCAATCTGGACCCATGGGTCACTTAACTGACGAATACCAAACAAGCCAGCATCAAGAAGTTCGTGACCGGTCGCCATCTCCCTACTGCAAGAAACTGTAAACTGCTGTTGAGTTCCTCAACGGCCCCTGAAAAACACAAGAACCTCATTCTTTTAAGGTTGACCCGCCAGCATCCCAACACACCTTCTTTTTGCACATGGCGACAGACAAAGCTGGCAAACGGGGTGGTAAATTAAAATTTATGGGGCAGCCATTGACCTCTACGAAGGCCTGACCCCGATCGCCCGCGCGCGACACCCCATTTCCCTTCAGCCTTTTTGTCGCCAGAAGGATTCAAGCATTCCATGACGCTAGGCTTCCTCGGCTTGGTGGGTCGGATGTTGACGGCACACGAGTGAACCAGAACAGCATGCGTTGGCCTGGTCGCATATTTCCCGCGCAAGCAAGAGCTGTCTCCATTCAATTTCACGCGCGTTGCCCTTGATGAGCGCATCCGCAACAGAGAAGTTATCTTGGAAGAAGATAGCTCGAGCATTTCTCAAACGTTGATCCCAGGCACATCTAGCACGTGTTCTTTTCCAGCGTTCGTCCATTTTTGCGCCAGTTCTGGAGGCACCCTAGCCCCAAAGACCTGAACGCGCATCCCCGGTAGAATCAGAATTCCACCTACTGTTGCATCGCCCAACGCATGTCGAGGCTGATATGCTCCGTCAGTGAAAAACCAAGCACGGTTTCTGTGGCACATCAGCTTCGAAGAAACGGGGCTTTTCCGCTGGGCTCCGCTCCATCAAGCTGTCCATTCGCACTGTCGCGGCGCCACCCGCCGCAAAGTCGCGAATATCTGCCACTGCAAGCTTTCCGGCACACCCAAAAGTGTGATGATCGGCAAATTGTATTCTCCCAAGCACGGAAGGCAGATCCTTCACACAAATTCGACCATTAGCCAAAACCTCGTTGATGGCATTGTCGCTTTCCAGTTTTCTTGATTCCTTGTTTTGCACACACGCACAGCCAGTCTTTTCTAAGTTGAGCTCAACTCCTAGCGTCTCTGCACGCTCGGAGAACTGCTGTATAGCTTATCCCCGCCAAGCCTAAACCCGAGCAGCTTCATCAACAGCTTCACGCTCTGCGATGTCGATGCTTGCAACGCAAAAAGCGGGGTCAGAGTTGGGTAATCAAAGTATTTCGCGCGTGGGATGCGCAACGAGCATCCAATGGCCCACAAAAAAGGCGCGCTACTCTGTTGAAGTGGTAAACTGTCGCTTGTGCACCAAACGGCAATGTTCTCATCACAAAACACCGCAGCTCTTCACTCTGAGGGGATAGCAAGCAAATGACGGTCAACAACCTGTGCTCTTGGTTGACCCAATGCCAATCAGAACGCAAACTGCCTCTGAGTTGCATCCAGTCTGCCAGGCGCAAGCGCACATCACGTTGATGTCCATTGGCGCATCAAGATCAAGATTTGATCCGTGGCCCGCAACGTGATCTTCTCTATGGAGTTGAACGCGTCGTTCAGCTGATTTTGCGCGCGATCATCTATTGGCTTGAGCTTGTCTTTTTGAGCCACAGGCAAGCGTCTGAGCGGTATCCACTCCTCACCGTATAAAGCATCCACTTGCTTCAGTGTGAGGGTCAACCACCCTTCCTCACACGCTTCGCGACAGGTGAGCTCATACAATTCCTTTGACTGCTCATTCAATTCAATCCTGCTGCGCGATTTTGCCCCAAGTATTGCACTTAAGGTGTTTGGCTTTCCCCGTGAAGTCTTCTTCCTTCAGCACTCCGGGGCGCAGCTCCGGCTTGAAGACATGAGATGCTCTTGGCGCTCCCACCAACCTGAACCCTGACATCAAGCCTTCATGAAGTGAAGCGTCTGGCCAGTCAATGTCGTTCGCGATCTTTTGCAACAGCAAATTTCGTTTTGGCTTGGGTAACGCTTCTACGTCCTTGCGCACGGAGCTTTTCAAAGTGCATTCGTTCCATTGGAGCTGCTTCCATTGCGCCAGCTTCACGATTCTCGACTTTGCAGTCTGGATTGGCCTACGTGATCACAGACCGATCACCAGCCGACAACTGATTGAACAAAGAAGGCCAAACTTGGCGGCCCTGAAAGCAGGGTACAACCTGTGCACTATGGGTCCCCACATTCTTTTCGATACAGGAGACGAGACCCATCTGCACAAGCACTGGCCTGCCTGCGCAGCCGATGGGCAGTTTGCTCAAGCCTTCCTCTGCACCCATGACCCATGGAGAGACCCAATCCACACCGGTCGTCTGCATAGCGCAAAGTGCAGGACAACAAAAATCCTGCGGCAATCCGATCTTTGGCCACGGCACTGCCATGCACCACAAAACGTTCAAGTGCAGAAACTTGATTAGCAGTCAAAGGATCCTTCTGCAATAAGACACGCTTGCGCTTGTAGTGTTCTGACGCAACACCACGGACGCGGCCAGAATCCGAAACAGGCTTGGCAACATATAGCCCAAGGACATGCGTGGCAAATGAAAATGAAATTGTGTTGCAGCGGGGCGATCACCCATATGCTTGAAATAAGCGTACACGACCGATTCTTGTAGAGGCCATGGGGTTTGTCCTGCGTCTTGACAAAATTTACAATACTGCAATAAATGGCCGGCGCGGGCATGACGCGCGGAGGTCGCCCAGTTTGCAAGCGCATCAGTAAGGCAGTCGTCAAGCAACCCTACCTTGCCGATTTGCAGTCGACTGGTCATCTGCTGATGCCCAATTTCCCACGCGGTTGCGTTTTCTTTCTTAACCAACGCAGGCCATTTCTTAAGCGCCGCCTCAAGGCATGCTGCACCCGAACGCCCCATTTAGTGGAGCGCGTCGTAAATTTCAATCCCGCCAAAACAAACGCGCTCTCTCTATCGCTTGCCACAGCTGGAAGCGGCACTGCAACACAAGAATCGAAGCGAGGGATTGGTGCCATTGCAGGGCATGCCCTGTATTGCCCCACATCCCTTCCACAGGTCCAGCGCCAGCAGCTCGCCAGCAATACTCCCATATGGCATTTAGAGTGCCAAGGAGTGGCCTGCGGAACATAATGTAGACTAGACCTCCTGCCACAATCTGCATCTGCTTCTGGCTACATTTACGCAGCAAGAGAGTGAGTTGCACATACCGCATCAGCTTCTCTGGCCTTGGTCTAGCAGTACCCTCCTGCCCATCAACCAAAGCACCCTGCACTTCAGCTTCGACTTGTCGCTCGACTGCTTTCTTCGGATGTTGGGGGATTCGCACGTCACTGTATACAGAGCGTAGACTGTCAACAAGCTGGTCAAAGTTGTCTAAGTATTTCTGTACGCGGGGTTTTGACAGGTCAAGGGGCGATCACGCCTGAGCTCCGCCAACCCTCAGGGAGGCCCGCTTCCCTCGCTTCCTCTGACGCTCTGCTCACCACGTTCTGTTGAATGTGCTGGGCCAGCGCAACACTGTTGCAAAAACCCACTGGGAGCACCAAAGAAGTGAGGTAGAAACGCTCCTGTTGGTGGGGGCAAAGGTGAGCAGGAAGAGGTTTAGCAAACGCCAGAAAAGGAAACCATTCACGAGGAACCCGAAATAAATTAAAGAAGCGCCTCACATCCTCACTGTGCTGATCACCAAAGTCTCGGAGGGATGCACGACGAAGGCATTCATGCTCGGCCAGGCCGGTAAAGTCGACACATCGCCCTCAATCCCTTTGCAAAGTTTGTTGCGGGGGACTAAATTCAATAATGAGTCGCGATGTACTTCTTGAACTGTCGTCGGAAGTTAGGGAAGCGCTGAGGGGCATGGTGTGCGCTCTCAACAGTGTTTACGATTGTCCATCGTCCGGTGCCCAACGAGTTTCACCTTTGCATGTTCGCATACTTTCTCAATTGAGTGATGAGGCCCAGAGGTTTTTGTTCAAAGTTGGTGCTTTTGAGAAACTGTCGTGGAAAGATTTTCTTAGGGTCCGAAGTGTAGACTACAAGGGGGAGGAAGTGAAGACCGCGCAGAGGACTTCATGGTCACACGTTTCACCTGCCTTACCACAAGAGGTCGGAACCGATGTTGTAAGTGGTGGGTGCCTACATTGTGTGAAGAACTTCACCCAATACCTGCTTCACAGGTGTACACCAAACCGCCTAAAGTAACGGTGGCCGATGAAGAGTGGGGGACCATGTGTGAGGGCCTCCTACAGGGCCATTCCAGAGAGCCAAGTACATCACGCGCAAGGCCGGCCGTTGTTGAACGGACTGTTCGGGGTGTTGAAGGAGGAAACGGACCGAGGCCAAGAAAGTGGAAACACTTCCCCCTTGGTCAAGGTCTTGTGAAGAAAAGGAGACAGGTCCCCAATCAAGTCCCCCACAATGTCGACGAACCGAAATCCGCCCGCGCCCAAATCCCTTGTTCGCTCCAAGAGCGGACACTGTGAAAGTTTGCTATCCAAGGCGGCATCCTCTTCAAGCACTGTGCCGGCCAAAATGGCCTCCGAGGAGTGATCATATGCGATCTCACTCCCATTCGGCTGCAGCAACTTCGATGGGTCATCCTCATAGCCTCTTGATTCTTTCTCTTTGCTTTGATAGGCCATATCTGCAATGCGATGCAGCTCTGCCTCAATCTCCCTCTCGCTCATCCTTTGGGAAGGAGACTCTACTTGTCTTTCTCCTGTTCCCCTTTGTGTTTGTCCTTTCCTCCTCCTTTCTCCTTCTTGCCTTTCCCTTTGCTCTCCTCCTGCTTGTTCTTGGAGCCTCCTTTGTCGCCCTTCTGCCAAGTCTTCTGTGTAGCCTGCCGGTTCTTCAACTCCTCTCGCAACTGTCTGTTTGCACCCTTGCTCTCCTCCAATCCGGCCAACTGGGAGGGGTGTCAACTCCAATTTCTGTGAAGCCGCCCAAGATTGTCCTCCTCCCAAAGCTTCGATGCTCTTTATAGGCGCTGCAACAATTATGTCCGCGCCTAGCGCTACTTGTCCTCCGAGCAACGCGTCTGTTGCAGCACAGATGTTCAAACTTTCTCGACTCAAGGGGGCGACAGCGACAGTCTCTGGGACAACACCTGTTTGTGGTATTGCATGGCTATGCACGGCACTGGCCCGCTCTGAGTATGGGCGGCCAAAGCGCCGGGCCCCTTGGCCGCTGCCCTCCTGATCCTGTGCGTCTCCTCGAACAAATTGGGGGCCCTCGCCACTGGAACCACTCCCGTCCGTGCTGCTGCACGAGGAGTCGTCGCTGTCGTCCTTGGTCCGACGCGCGCGCTTCATGACTTTTCTGCGGACCTTCGGATTGGGGTCGAGGCCGGTGTTGTCGTAGACCTTGATGAGCTCCTTCTTGCCTTGTATGCGGAACCCTTTCGCCTTCTTTTTCTCCTTCTTCTTTTTGCTCTTCTTTCTTCCGGGCTGAGCTCGAACTCGAACTGGACACCTCTTCTCTCTTTTCTTCCTCGCCTGCCGGGGCCACTCGAGCTCCTCCTACTCATCTCTTTTTCCTTCCGGCCTGACTCCTCTGCCAGTCGCTTCAATGCTTCGCTCTCGGCGGCCTCTTTCAAGTTCTCGGCCCATGCTGGAGGCTCCACTTCCAACCACCTGAGACGCTTCAGGTGAATGCTCCAGCTGAGCCCCAACCAGAGTCACTCCCAGGATCTCGCCAGCCAGCTCAACTGCTCGGTCCCAGTAGAAAGCCTCTGCGAAGACCTTTGTACCCAGTGACACCTCTCCCACCGTCACCTTGTGGCCTTCCACCAGTCCTCCCCTTGAGAAAGCGGCAGGTCTGGCTCGTACCGTCGATCTCGCCTCCCTTCTACTGCAGCTGCTGGGCGCCTCTTTAGGGCCATCCACTCACCTCCAAACCTCCTTCTTGTGGGCCAAGAAAGCTTTGAAGGAGCATTGGGCTTCGACCTTCTTCACACCTTTGTTTTTCCAGTCGGTATACTGTCCTTGGCCACCTCGTCCGTGTGCTCGGATCGGTCCCTTCCAATGTGAGGGCGAGTGGGGCCTCAACTGTGCTGGTGGATCTCCCGCGGGCGTTGAGACGGCCTGGGTGTGGCCTTGATGGAGACGCGGCTCCTCCTGGATTTCGATGGCTGTTGTCCTCCTCCACACTGGGGCTCCTTCTCCTCCTTTTTCGGGAACGGCTTCTTGTCCTTCTCCTCCTCTTTTGCTTCTTCTCGGAGTGAGGAGCGCGGTCCTCCTCGCACTCCCATTCACCCTCGGCACTCCTCCTCGGCTCTTCGTCTTGAATCCCTTCTCGGCAACGGCTCCTTGCTTATTGACTTGTTTGATGCGAGACTCTTGGGAGCTGTAGACGGATGTTCTGTACTTTCTGGCCTATCTTGATGCTCTTCTCTTCTGTACTGAGGCTCTGATTCTTCTTCTCTCTCCTCGCTTTCCTCCTTCTTTACCCTGTTGCTTTCTTCCCTTGGTGACCCTCACGCCTCTGCTGCTTTCTCTTGGTGTCCAGGCTCTCTCTCCTTCTCCTCGAAAACCTGATGGCTCCCGTACACCGGGGGTGAGCACCGCCCCGGTACCTGTATCATGCCTCCGCAAATCGATGAAATCGCAGAGCTCGCCAGCCAATATGCGCAATCTCTCGGCGGCGAAGTTGAGATACCCTGGCTCGCGGGTGAAGTCTGCTAATGTGGTCCTCTGATTTATAAATTATATAAAATTCTGCTAGAATAATGACTTTTTTCCTGCACAGATTTATAAAGGCCCCCAGAATAATATCTTTTTTTGCAGGGATAGTTGTAGTGGAATATTTCTTATTGTTATAGTTTACTTTTTCCCTTTTGAGTTTGCTGGGGTTTCAAGCTTAAAAAAAAGTTGCTTTAAGTAAACTTGTACTCATTCCCTTTCTTTTCCTTTTGATTTGCTTTACTTACCTAAGCTCTTGAAAAGTTGAAGATTTCCATTGAGATTGGATGCTTTTCAAGGTCTTTGGATTGAGATTTCCATTAAAATATTGAGATTTCCATTTCCACTTTATTGATTTCCCTTTACTTTAGTATTCCAAGTGTCTTCAATTTGAGATTTCATTGATTCCCTTTTTTTATATTGCCAGAGAAGACCAAGAAGATTTTAATAATGATTCTTTTCATTTTGGTCCTTTGGTTAGTTTTCTTATACATTATATTGGAGGCCCTGGTTGTTGAGGCGGGGGGAGTTTATAAATCAAGAGACTACATTATGCAGTGGCAGACCCTATCAAGTGTGAGACACACGCCACACCTACACGGCGCGGCGTGGCCCCACATCACCTTTGAGCCGGAGCTATCCGGGGTGGACATGTTGCCGACATCACCTTCACTTCCGGGGCCGTCAAAGCATAGGCGACATTTTGCCCACCCATTTTTCCCCTCTCCCCAAGCAGGATCTGGGTTTCTTTACGTACCCCCACACACCCCTCACTTCGTTCGCCTAAACTTAAACAGAACATCAGCCTAACCTATCGGCTGGCTTTCGAAAAAACAAGGAAAGAAAAGAAAGAACATATCTGTTTAAAGAAGAATGTAAATGCGGTGAAAAAGTAGTCAGTAGTCCAAATTGTAAGGGCTCCGCCCGGGTGCCGCCGACCCCTTTTCATCTCGAGGGTTTGGCGGTTGAACCTTGACAACTTCCTGGGATTCAACAGCGAGACTTGGATGGGCTTCACACCAATGCTGGCATTCAAACAGCTGCCGAGAAGAGGGCAAGGCTGCGGTGAGGCTCTGGGGAGCCTTTGAAGCCGAGCCAAAATGCCTAACGTTGCCTTCGGAAGCCCATAAGAAGAGAGGAGGCAGGCTTCGAACAGGCCACAGAGAGGCCGCAAGAGGCCTGCCGGCTGCCGAGAGGCTTTTGAAGCCGGTCCAAAATGCTTAACGTTGCCTTCGGAAGCCCATAAGAAGAGAGGAGGCAGGCTTCGGACAGGCCACAGAGAGGCCGCAAGAGGCCAGCCGGCTGCCGAGAGGCTTTTGAAGCCGGTCCAAAATGCCTAACGTCGCTTTCGGAAGCCCATAAGAAGAGAAGAGGCAGGCCTGCCAGCTGCCGAGAAGAGGGCAAGGCTGCGGTGAGGCTCTGGGGAGCGTTTGAAGCCGAGCCAAAATGCCTAACGTTGCCTTCGGAAGCCCAATAAGAAGAGAAGAGGCAGGCCTGCCAGCTGCCGAGAAGAGGGC
>CAXAMN010007891.1:94353-126249 GCA_963970005.1 Durusdinium trenchii | reverse complement strand
AATGATGACTGTACCCAACCCTGGGGCTAAAGAATGACCGTACCTGAAAAGAAAACATATTAAAAAAACATACCAAAAATTACCCTTACAACATCCACATCCCCAGACAAGAAAAAAGACATAAAAACAACTACAAAATGGGATCCCCCGTTGCATCCTGAAAAAACGTATAAAAAAGGATCATCCCACGATCCCCCTTTCAATCCTGCTCGCTGCCCCAAGAAATGCAAGGCCCTGACTGTTGTCCGCTCATTTCGCGGAGGTCTGCCTATTGCGGACACCACATGCTTCCTTCTAGCAACCCACCTCTGAGAAGGAGCATGGCCAGTCTGCATAGCCAAGCTATGCGGATCAGGAAGTGCCAAGGAGAAGGCCTCTTCCTTTTCTATCTAAACTCTCTACCTTACAAAATGAGAGGGTGTTGAGAAGAGTCTACAAAATGCCTGTGCTTAAAAAAATAGTGGTTTGAACATGGAACCCCCGTTTCCTCAGATGAAGGCCTCTTCCTTTTCTATCTAAACTCTCTACAAATGTTGACCTTTATTCTAAATCACTTCCCAAGAAAACGTCCATTTTCACTACAAAATGCAGTGATCTGGATTGTTAAAAACATAATATTCCCTACTAAATGCACGCGCTCATGGTTAGCTTATATAGATTCTTAGCACAGATGAAATTTCCTTACCATATGGTAGGGGTTTGATGTCTTATCAGCTCCACAACCTTGTTTTGTACTACTAAATGACCCCCCAATTTTTTAGCAAAAAGGTAGTTTTCTTACCAATTCTTTTTTGTTAGTGGACTCAACCCCCCCAATTTCGTTTGGGAAATGCACACGGGGATTCTTTTGATGGCGGTTTTGTCGCGATGCCTCATCCACAAAAGCCATACGTTCTTTCTGGCTGTGCTCCGAACCTCAGCAAGAAGAATGAATGAAGCACAAGCAAGCCCACTTTGGGGAAAAAATAAAACATGGCCTGTCCACGTTTGAGAAGTCTCGCACATGAGCTCCAAAACCTGATGTGTTGATGAGCAATTTCTGCTAGTTGCTTTGGTATGCAAACAGCACTTTATCTTCTTCATTCTGTGATTGTCATTTCCAACATGTTTTGCAGCAGTCCTAAAAGCCCCCCAGGCTGGACGTTGTACCCACCACTCCGAGGGAACAACAAAACAACTGCCTTGCGACTCAGATTATGTATACGACTGTACTTTATGCAAATTATACCGGAGTGTATACATCATCAACCATCATACCCCATCATCCAACCGTCACCTTGACCTTAACTGAAAGAGGATTATATAGCATTTAATCACAGTTGGCTTGCACATTCAGACTCTCCTCCCTTTGCAGCACAACTCTGCAACCTTCGAAGTAAAATGTATAGGTAATAGCCCGCGAATTGAGTGCACGTGATGTGGGGCTTGTCCGAGCGTGCTCATAAACTCAGGCGCTTGACTCAAGAGGGGATTGAACCTAGTAAGTAAGGATTATGCTACTAGTAATATACTAGTAACTGGTCGCAGGATAGCTCACACTTCTTCAAAGGAAGCTCCCAAGGAAGTTCCCCCCGCCTGAGGGCGGGGAAGCTTCTGTGAAGAAGCGCTCGCACTATTCATTTTGCATCATCATGTTTCCTCATCACCCAGCTTTAAACAAAGGAGCTTCCCTTTAACGGGGCAGACAAATGTGTAGGCTGGCCTGAATCAGCTTTGGAGACCAAGCTAGCACAATGTTTGACACTAGCTGCTGCTCCCTCGCACACCCTCCTGCAGAGCAATTTCCCGCATTGTTGCGCCATAAGAGAATGCTGGCTGGGGGGAAGGATGCGCAAGTAGTTAGTTGGACCATGCTCACAGACAGCCGGTATGTCTGAAGCACATCTTTGCAAATTCCTTTGGGTCCTATCGGCAGTACTAGGGCTGGCTTCCTAGGTGCTTCTTCAACCCACTTGCGGAGAACTCGATGTATCAATTGTGTTTGCATAAGGCTTTTGCGCAAGGGCTTGGTGGTTGACAGCTGAGTCGGCCTGTAGTGCGTTGATCGCATGAAAGGTCTGGTGCAGGATGGTTCTGGTTTATGGGCATTATTGGCCGTGGAACAAGCGTCCCTGTTCCTGGCAGCGACGTCCTTTGCTCCTGGTAGCTTCTTGTTACTAGTAGTAAGGCCAGGAGCCCCTAGTAGCAGCCTTGCTCCTAGTAGCGATGCTCTTTGCCCATTGTCATGAGGGGAACATTTAACGGCAACTGTGCAGTCCTGTGTCTGACAAAGACTCATGTCACACCCATCGGGCCTGTTCCCAAGCACCGCATCCATCTGTCCACCGCCTAATTATTTGAAGGGCAAATGTTGTATATTCTGTAAACGGTCTGAGCTTGTCTGAAATTGTGCTGTTCATGCTGGCAGTAGTGCAGAAGGCCGAAGGCCTACCAGTGCTGATCATATGCAATAGTGCCTGCAGAGGAAGACTGACAGGACAAACATGGAAACCACCGCGAAAGCAATATCTTCTGCTTTTGCCTCAACCACTCGCAGCGCCAAGCAACGATCTCCCAACTTTCCACCTGCTTTGCAGGCAGTCAACTGCCTTCTGACAATGAGCATCAATTCCACTAGGGGTACGTGCAGACTTGTTAACCAATCCTCCTGGTGCAAGGCTGGCAAGTGGTACAAAGTAATTTGAACTTGAAAATAGGGACACTCAGACTCATGTCATATCCCCTGTCTTGATAGAAATCTCGGTGGCCTCTGCATTCCTTTGACGCATAAAGCGAAGAACGGACCTGCTCACGTTATTCAAGAAACTGCGTTGGTAGTTTGTTTTGAAAAAAGATCCCAGCCAGCCTGCAGAAGACATTCGTGCAATTTGGTAAAATGGGCTGCAAAGGTCTCGTGCACCAGCTCCTGTTCAGTCATAAGGCCACAGGCTGGCCCAGCTGTTTGAGTCTTCTCTCTCTCTCTCTCTCAGGCGGAAATGACCATGACACCGAAGTAGAATTCAGACCACCCACACCACTCCTGTCGAAGCTGCATCTTGATCGCTCCGCGCGCGTCCTGATCAGCAATTCTGAGTCGAGTCTATTCAATCTTTGCTGCATTCATTTTGCATTTTTCTTGGGCTTCCACCCGATTGAAGGCATCTAACACTCTTTCCCAGCAAGAAGATGCATAGCACCAATATTGCTTCCTCAAGTCCGACCATCCACTTGCCCGCTTCTCAGACCATGAGAACCTTTGGGGAGCTGACCAAGCTTCACGAAGGTTCCGCAATGATTCCATTGCCACCTCTCGGTGTATCTTGCTGCATGGTGCATCGACACACCCAAGCTTGCCGTTTCTGGCAGATTTGGCCTGCCTCTCCGTGGTTGTTCAGCCAGTCAGCGTCCTATGGTGAACAAAGCAACCTCTAGGTCAAACAAAACTGACAAAGATTGTCGCCTCGCTGAGAACCACCAAAGCTTGTAGCGCACTGAGGCCTCCGATGAAAACTGAACATGTTTCTGCTGTGGTCAGGCAGTCAAAGCTCTCCGCTCAGTTTCTGCTGTCGCCTACAGAGTGAAGATCCGTTCGCAAAGTGTACTCGGATTGTAAGTCCTCCAAAAAAACATGATTGTGACAGGCGTTCGTAAGGGTTTGTGAGCTAATATACTGAGAGACATGGTTTCCTCACAGGCACTGTCCAAAGCTTCTGGACCGCTGGTAAACAACATCCAAGATGATGTTGTCCAGAAGCGACCATCCTGGCAGCCAAAAATTGAACAGTGGATCTGGAGCTCTGCACACTTGGCAGGCTCGTTTTTTGCTACAGTTTTCAAGGTTCAGAGACCTCACCAAGGCGATGTATTTTCCAAAGTGATCATCCACTTGGAATTTGTATTGCCGGGTACAATAAAGGATTAGTTATTCAAATTGGATTTGTGAGTGATCAGTTTGAATTTGCCAAACAACATTGGCAAAAACAGGCAAGTAAGACCCCTGAAGCACCATATCCTCTCCACCCACCACAACTCCAAGACATGGCATCGACTGCCTTGCTGCCATGTCCCGACAAGGCACACTGAAGATTGAACTGGGATCTGTGAAAAGTGAAAAGTTAAGAACTTCGCCAAGCCAAAGTCGATCAAACCAAAGTGGTATTGCCCTGAAGATGCCTCAAATGACAACACGCGTGTCTCTAACTCTCAAAAAATAGGAATACCACCATTTCCCGTCTTGGATATTCCCATCCAATACGACCGCCACCCCCTGCCTGTACAAGTATGTTCTGGGAATTTGCATCGCGGTGTAAGAAACGCTTGCTCAAAGGATGCATCACCATGGCCAGCTGCCTTAGCCTGAAAAGTTTGCTGGAAACAAGCACCAGGACCAGCCTTGATCGAACTGAGAGACCCTGCATCTCACTCGCAAAGTAGACGGCCTGGGCTTGTGCGTTTGCGCACTTCAGGAAGGGCCAAAAAAGCAAAGAAAAACAAAAAACACGTTTCGACACCGCACGGAAGCAACCTTTTTCAGTTTGAAGTGAGCAGTGCTCGAGCACATGCCAAGTTAAACAACCAGAATCTCAAGTGCTCCTCATGTTTCCATAGCCATAGCACGTCTCACAACCCCCACAAAAGAATTTGATCTGCATCTCGCGGTCGCTCCACGAGGTGTGCGCTAGGAGGTCGCTGTTCTAGGCTTCTAGGATGAAGCCATGTCCATCGTCGACTTGGTCTTCCAAGGAAACTGCGAAGTCCATGTGCCCTTGGCCTTCTTCACTGGGCATGGAGGGACGGCGGGTTTCTTCTTCTCATAAGGGCACGAGCTTGTGCTCAATGGCCTTTGCGAGTCAAGTCCCATCCATTCGCGAAGTCCAGAAACAAAGTGCCCAAAAGTGCTCTTCAGTCCTTTGCAGGTTGCTTCCGCCACCGTGTAGACTTTGCCCACTTCGTCCAGGCAGCAACCGTTGAGGGCCGGGCATGAGCCACTGCTGTTACGCACCTCCATGGTCTCGCTACTTTGGGGGCCGTGGTGCTCGTAGTGCGTGTGTCCGCGTGGCCTCTTATGTGGACGTCTTTCGTCATCGGGGTGGATCTCGGGACGTCCGCTAGTTCCGCCATTCGAAGAGTCCTTGCCGGTTGAGACCTTCAGCTCAGCTGGTTCTGGGGGCATGCAGTACATAGCCCTTCACAGCAACATCGTCTGCGCAAAAATGGAAAAGAACTGTACACGTGAAACCGAATATCCGCGCGGCACATGTGTGGACGAGATCACGGCTTCGACCTAATTGCGAACTTCTGGGATGGCCACTGTCTGCAAGTCTTATTTCTTAAGAAACGCCTTGCACACATTTCGACGATAGAGAAAACATTGCTAGTATGTTAAGTTGACTGCGGGAATGGCTTTGAAAGACGCCTGAGCATGCCCCATAGGGACGGTTCCGTCAGGATGGTACGGGGGTTTGCAGTTCAGGTCTTTAGTATATTGCAAGAGTTTTATCAACCAAGTGTTGGGGACTTCAAGACGATAAGGAAAACCGCCCGTGTAAGTGCGACCCCAACCCACTTTCACTAGACTTGAGGATCCGTTTTGACTGTGCTCCGGGATCAGTTTATCATGAGAGAATCCGTGTAAATATTGGACTATGATTCGCAAGCCATCGGATTGTTCACGGAGGGATTTGGACTTCTTAGGGAGAGCCAATACTTTAGGATCAAGCCAATGATGTGGTCGTGCTCGCTGGCCGTCAATGACATGAAGCTAGGTTGGTAGCTGAAGGCCAGTATTAACAATGAAAGCTGTTGCTAGTTCATGCCAGGTGATACCTTCATGTGCTGTCATAGAAAGATTAGTTGCCTGTGGGTCCGGCCATTTGAGCGAGGCGAAAAACTGCTGAATTACAGTAGATCAGCATACTGATTCTCCATAGGCATGCTTCAATGACGTTAGGATGAATGGCTGGTCTGTATTGGATGAAATTTTCAGGTAGATGGCATTAAAGTCTGTCATCAAAGTGTTTGCCCCAATCTTGACTTGTGAGTGAGATTAGCGGAGGCTTTGGCTGTTGTGTCACGTTGTTGAACTTGGGTGAGATTTAAATCAATCAAGTAACGGAAAATAGATTTAGCCTGATGAAATTGATCAATGGCCACGTCTGCCCAATGTATTACCTGGCGCGTCGTCCAAAGCAGGTCCAGGTGGCAATTTTGTGACATCCTGATGAGATTTGACCTTACTTTTGATGAATTGTTTGGGAATCCAATGCTGCAAATTAATTTGAAGAAGGTCCGCATGTGCTAGGCGGTGAAAGGAGACAGGCTGTGATGATTGGACCTCTTGATGAATAACGTCAATGGCGTAGTGTGAGTCAGTGGTGAAAATTACCTGATGCGGCCACTGTGCTTGCACTGCGGTCTAAATGATCCAAGTGACTGCAGCTAATTCAGCCCGAGATATGGTTTGCTTGGAGGCCTTTAAATCGTTGGGTTTCAATAGTAGAAAAAGGTACAGCATATGGGTTTGTTCTGCACAAAGTTGCACCACAGCCCATGCTGCTCGTCGAGTTTCTGATGACAACGGACTATCCGCAGACCCATCAGTATAAAAGTACATTACAACACTTGATGTAAGCAAATCTGAGAAGGGGTAGTGTCATCTCCTCGGAAACGGAGAAGCTGGCGAATTGTGGCAATTTCCGGGGAACATGGAGGCAGTGGCAACCAAAGTTTATCGGGGTATTTTGCGAGATAAGTGACATCCACTGTATTAGACCACTTAGCCTTAACGTCAGCAACTTGATAGCCCCCTGTTATATCATGTGCAATACACTTAAGTTCTGTGACTGATAATGTCTTGACGCAAAGAATATTGATGTCGAATGGAGATTGGCCGATGCCTTTTCTATGCGAAATATTACGGTGGACTACATAAGACTACGACTGACGGACCACAGCTCGAATAGCTTGAATAGAGTCTGAGCGAATGGAGACATGAAGATATGCATCAAGGCTTAAGACACCCTCCTTGTCAAGGGTCCATCCGAGGATGTTAAAATACCTGGCTAAGGCACCTGCCGGACCTACGGGTGTCTCAATAGTGGTGATCAATAACTGCCAATAGAAAGCGGCCAGCCACAGTGGCATTAGTATGGATTAGTAACTAGTATTAAATTATGAAACACTCGACGAAGTAAAGTTAAAGCAACTCCTGGAGCACAGGAGACAAGAAATGCAATCCAGCTAGATATTTGACTCTGTCCCACTGAAGCCGCGTAAATGCTGAAAATGTCTTTCTCCTATCACCTGCGTTTCGGCCCCGAAAAAATCATATGGCCAAATAGCCGTTTGAAACAATTTTGCTTTTTGGTGAATGTCTGTATTGATATATCGAAGGCGGCGACATCGCTGAGCTGTCCTGGCCATTTTTTCCTTGAGATTATCCTAGCACAATTTGGCGTGTATAATGGCACATGCAGCCTACTGTAAATCTTTGGTAGAATTATAGATATGGACAAGGTTATGATCCGGAACAACTCATTGAGGAGTGTTTTCCACTCTTTTCAAGCATCTTGGGTAGATCCCCATGCCCACGACTTGGCGTAGTCTATCTGTATTCGAAGGTGTGCAAAATGATGCAAAATGTTGGACGCGAGACAATGCCTGGATATTGTGTTGTTGATTGGTAGTGAGGTAGGACCAATTGTCCACATAGGAAACACGCTCGGTGTCTGGATGTACCAGTAGAAGGCGGACGAAATGACTAGCATGGCACAAACGGACATGCTATCCCCTTCGGGGACTCCGGTCGTCACGTAAATAGGACTTCCTACATCACCCTGGACGTGTAGTCGACGAGTCATTCATCGGAGATTAATAAACCTAAATTTGATGGCATCAGGTGGGACCATGATGAACGAAAAGGTGGTACTGTATATGACCCTACGAGGCAAAGGATTAAATGCTGGCTATCAAATCGAGTGTGAAAGCGCGGAAGGGAAGGTGCCGGTAATTCGCTTGTTCTAATTCAAATCGTTGGGTGAAAGTAATACAGTATCGGTTGACCTACCTGGAAGGTCAAGCTACATGGTGGACCAGGGCCAGGGCTCCAGGTTTTGACCCATCCCCAAATAGCTGCTCCAGTAATTACTATAGTTGTGCGATCGCATTGCAGGACAAGTTGCCTGAGCCATTGGATCGCCCCTGGGTACCAAAAGTTGCCCACCCTGCAATGAATTGTGTGAACAATTACAGTATACAGTCATACAGATATACGCTTTGGCGCTTTGCATCGAACTTCCATCAAAGCGATAGTCTCTCCGTTCATGAAAAGAAGAGCACTCCCAACACCGCCCAACAGCTTGGCCTCGAGTGCCTGCCGCAAGGGCTCTCCTCAAGTCAAAAGACTTAGCGACTGTGCACAAGATCTGCTCCCAGCAGTTGTGCAACCTGTTTCATGTGTGACTCCTGGGATTTGCTCCATTACCATAACAGTTCGGTAGCCGTTGCCGTGAGTTGCAGTAGCAGCCTGAAGAGTCGTCCAATGATAAAGCCAGCCGCGAGTGTCGTAGTCACTCATCAAGCACGGAATTCTCGTCATGGAAAGCTCTGCTGCTGCTAAAGTCTCAGAATCCCTCACTAACAACTAACAACGCCAGTCTCAAGCTCCGTGCGGCTAGGAGGTTAGGCAGGGCTGCACAGCCACTTCTATCCTGGCATGAAGAGGAGTTGGCTCAGATGACAGCATAGCAGCGTAGTCACGTCGTCGTGACTTATCTAGATCTGCTCCTGAATTACATCGTGAAGAGCATGAAGGCGCTGAGCCTCCAGCTTTGCTGCCTCGACTTTCAATACACTCGAGAAAACAACGACCAACTTCTTGGACTCCTTTGGAGCCTCCCGCAGCGTCTCGCCTCCATGGACTCTTTGTTTAAACTCAAAATCTCCTGGGAGAAACTTGTAGACCAAAACCAAGGCCGCTGAGGCCAACGACTCTCTTGTTGTGACGCCTGTCCTTCAGGGCCACTGTTGCCCCAGAAGTGTGGCAAGTTGCACACCAAACCTGCCGTGATATTCAGTTCTTTCTTGCTCACAAAACCAGCACGTGCGGTGACACATGTTGATACCGAAAAATTGCACTACTTGCCTGTACGCCTACATGCCTATTTGTTTTAAAATGGTGGCGAATCTAATTTGTCTTTCTCTTTCTCTGGTTCTTCGGGATGCTGGTTCCATAGCTATATTTGCGCTGGTTGGCAGCACTGTGGACTTCATATTGTCAACATCACCCTGTGTTCACCTGTCACTGGCACCGGCACTTTGGACATCATATCATCCCCGTCCACTGCTGGATTTGGGTGCCCCATGTCCACTCTGTGCTGGTGTAAACCATAAGTTCTTTGTACATCATATATTTGGCAACAATAAAAACACCGCGCGGTTTTGTTTAGGCCGTGACCTACCCTAAGTCTTGGTTGAAACATTGCCTGGATCAAGGCAAGACGATCTTGAGCAGTGTAGTTGTTTTAGTTTTGCTTACCCGGGAGTAACATCCAAGACCAATATCCCTCTTCAACCTATGCACCGGTACATGAACACTGCTATTTGCATCTATTTGCTGCATTTGGGGCTCCCTGTGTTCGCATCTTTAGACGTCCTACCCGTCTACTCCCAATGGTGTTGATAGCATGTTCGGTGTCCAGAGCGTACCTTTTGCCGGTATTTACCGCACTCTGGACACCCTCTGCTGTTATGCATCATGTAGAGCGCGTTGGGTTGTCAACCTTGCCGTTTCGGTGGTATTTGAGCGCTCCTTGCTCTGTGTTTTGCTTTTGGGTTGCATGCTAATTCTATACCGCCCTTGCCCCTGGTTGCTTCTTTCTTGGGTGCTTGTTTTCTTCCTTCCTACCTCGCTCATTTGTTTCTTTGATTGCTTTTTTGGTTGCAATGAGCCTTCTTGCTGGTGTGCATGCTTGGTTTTGGGATGCTAGCTTGCTCGCTTCCTTCCTTGTGAGCGGTGGTCTTAGCGGCTCAGCAAGCAAACAAAGCAGAACAGCAAAGCAAGCAAAAAACACACGGAGAGAAGCAAAAGCAAAAAACAAGCAATAACAAAGCAACAAGCAAAACAAAGAATGAGTGCTTCTGACAAGAGAAGAATAAAGTGAAAAACCACTATATGTGCGACGATCAAAACTCACTATGTGCGGTAAGGTCATGGTATCGTTTTTCAGGATTCCCATCGTCTCACACAGCGCGAAGCTTGTCTTGGTTTATTCATGATATATGTATCGAGTCCTCTGTATGGGAGATCCCTGGATTATTGACCTTCTTCCCCTGAGAGCTGCAAGCTTGCTGTTGTCTTTGCCTAAGGAATGACGCCAGCATAGTAGGCAGCACCAGAGCAGCGACACCAGCGCCCAAGCTCCAACGCGCACACGGCCACACATCTGGCAGTGGCACCTTGCAGCAGCACCAGCGCCCAAGCTCCAAAGCGCACATAGCCACACATCTGGCAGCAGCACCCTGCAGCAGCACCAGCGCTTTGGCTCCAAAGCGCACAAGCACCTCTTCCTATACTTGAAGTAAGAACCCCAATAACTCCAGCTATCTGGGGAAAAGGTGACCCTGGATATGGGGTGTTCCCTATATTTGATGATTTCTGGTATCCTTTCGGGTATCGAAAAGCATCGTTTGGGGTAGCGTTTTTGCATGTGGAACCTGCTAGCGGACAATACATACCTGTGAATAAAATCAATCATGCCACAACAAATGAACTTGTCTGGTATCGTTTTTCAGGGTTCCCATCGTGTTACAAAGAAAAGCACGTTCTTAGACATTCCACGGCGACTTATGTAAAGAACTCTTCATTGCATGTTTTGGCCCTTGCACATATAAACCTTTTTCAATGTCTGCAAGTATCAAAACTCGAATCAAGACGCACTACAGAACTTGCGCATGCACCGTTCAGGTTCTTTTAAAACATGTCAGACTAGCTGATCCAAAGCTTCCCACTCCAAGCAGGTCATGAAGCTCAAAACAGCGGCTGCCTACCTTCAGTAGAAAGACATCTAGTCCATGCAATGCCCATAACGTAGCTGAGAGCCAGGCCGAAATCAAGGCACCAGGCTCCAATTCAACTGTCTCCTGGAGGGACAGAATTTCTTGAATACTGAATATAAGAATACCCTCCCACACGAGCAAACGACATCTTTGACCGTGGCCCTAGCCTGCGAGAAGATCGATGGAGTGCTGCCAATGCTTCCAGCACTGAGCTTCGCTGACCCGCATGGATCATTCCATGAAAAATCAAGACCTGGCTCAGGGCTGAAGAAAGTTTGCTCCCGTGGGCTGTTGTGCTAGTATAGCAAGACTTGAGACGCGGACTCTGACTCACACCTTGACTGCTAAACGATGAGAAAGGGAGGCGCGTTGTCTCCTTCCAAGGCACCACTTCAACACATTTGTACTCTGAAAACATATCTGCAGTGAAACGAGAAAACGAAACTTCCTGTGGCAAGCGCTGGTATGTCCCCCAATACTCGTCATCAGAGTCCGAATCCATGGCGCGTAAGAATCCAGCTTCACTCAAACACTTCGGCCACCCACGTTTCTTAACACTCTCTTAGCTGGATGTACCGGGATAATGCTTTAACAATACTTAAAAAGCCTTCATTGTTTGCTTTGACCTCACATCTGGCTACCATCTTTTTGAGCAAAGGCCTTTCATTGAAAAAGCAATCGCTTCTGTTCACTTCCAACCCCACTCCCCTACGCCAAGAAAGCAAAGCTCTCCAGAGTGCAGGGGGGGGCTGACCGCTTTGGTTGCAGAGAATTCTGCTGATGAAGCTGCAGGTACGCTTTCGAAAACGCTCTTCACTTCTTTGACCTGAGGGCAAAGTGGCAAAGCCGGTTCTTGAGGGAGCATGAAATCGCGTGTTGGAACCACATGTGCAAAGTCTTCGAGGCCCTCCTTCTTCTTCTTCTTTTTCTTCTTTTCAGCCTCCTCTTAGGAAAAGAAGAAAGTCTCTGCCGGTGAGAATATATTGACATCATTCAATTGACTGGTTCACGCCAGTGCCGGAATGACCGGCTTTCATCGGAAAGAAAAAAAAAGAAAAAACTAGTGATGTTTGACAGGTCCTCCGGTGCAGCTGTGCCATTGACAGGCGGTGGAGACTCCTGTGGTGGAGACTCCTGTGGAGTTTCCTCGACCTGCAAGTGGAAAAGACTTCAGCTTTTCTTGACTCCTGACAAGTCTCGCCAAAGTTGGCCCAAGCTGAGCTGATGACTGGTGGGGCCTCCTCTGTTTCAGCCATCTCAGCCTTGGAGATAATAGATGGAGGTGGATTGAAAGTGATTGGATTGTTGAGATATGTTGGGATACCTTCTGGTGTGCATGGTATCTCCAAGATCGCGGCTGATAAGTTGACTCCAAGCTGACCAATCCACAGCTTGTACAGCTTGATCCAAATGGGAGAATCAGTACTGTACACCAAACCCTACCAAACTTTGCCAAAAGAGTTGATGTGTATATGAAAAGTTTCCAAACCCAAACAGAAGTAACGCGAGAGAGAGAGAGAGAGAAAAAAAAAAAATGCGGGGACGTCTGTCTCTGCTCATGCACCGCAAAATGTTCTTTCTTCGCGGCCATGAACCAAGCATAACCGAGCGACGTGCTGTGATTTGGTGACCTCAACGATCAATCATTCATGTCTTGCATGGCGCTGATGCGAGCGTAATGAGTTTTAGTGATCACGTGAAGACTGATGCGTTCAAGAGTCAAACAAAGCAGAGCAACGCATCAGCACTGAACATGCTACAAGCCATCACATGCTATGTACAGCTTTCACGTCTCAAGTGACACAAGGCGAGGCCCAGGAAATTGCCTTATGGCTCACAGTTGAACAGCTTACAGTCACGGTTGAAAGCCAAAAGGCCAACAGCATTACATCGACAGCCAACTTGCTGACAAGGCTCTGCGTGCATCCAGGAGAGGCTACTAAAGCATCGTCGAAACTGGCAAGAGAGAGAGCTGCAGCTCAAGTTTACAGAAAAGTAAAAACTGCCTTTACTAGGAGCAAGAACGCTACTAGGGGCTCCTGGCATCGCTACTAGGAGCAAGAACGCTACTACGGGCTCCTGGCATGAAGCTGCAAAATCCAGATCTGAAACAGGCCAGCATCGCCACTTGATTTCCTCTGCATGGAATACGTTTCCCCAACTCCTGCCTGATGTTGTCAGTGACTACATTAAATACTACAAAATGTTCGAACTGCATTTGCAGATTCTCCAGGTTTGATTCTATTTCTCGAAACTCCACTCGAGTCTTTGGGCATACAGCCAAAGAAACTGACACTGTCACCAGCGCACCTCAAAGAAAGTGCAGCATTGGGCGCAGAGTCGAACCATCTGCGCATTGCCTCGAATGAAATCTGTTTGTCACGACCGTGAAGGGTGTCTGGTATGATTTTTCCGTTTTTGGCTGGCCACCATTTAGCCCATTGGAAGCCATGTGTCCACCACGTTCTCGATTTAGACCCGAGCCACCTGGCTCAGGTGCACTGTTCATTCTGTATATATCTCAAATGTAAATGTGCAAAGTCTATTATTGTAGGTATTAAGGTGTCGCAAAGATATGAAGAGGGGAGGTCGTGTTGTATACTCAACCAGGTCGGCCAAAACAGAAACTGACAAGAAAAACATCAGGTTCGGCAAAAGAAAGAATGCTGTGTCTCGACCAAAACCACATGCACAATCCCGACTACAAACTAAAGCGGATTGTCAACGCGCGCATCTTTTCAGAACAGCCACACTGATCGAAGGTGCGAAAATTGTCCGCCAGCAAGATTGCTCCGGTTATGAGGGTTCTTGTCAGTTGCACGAACCTGAAGGGTTCACTGCTTCGAGCAACATCCGGGCTACAGATTTCAAAGGAGCTTCTGCGTGCACAACACTGTTCAATCACACCTTTCTGCATATATCGATAAATTTACGTCTGTGATGCACGACGGGCAAAGACTGTTATCTGCGGGAAATGTGTCCACATCCTTGTCGACCCATCAAAAGGGAGCACAGGGCAATCTCCTGGACACTGTGACCCGCTTCTGCGTTCGCTTTCTTCTGCCTCTTACCGATCTCCTGAACTAAGGTCCTACCAACATGTGCATAAAACCGAGAAGCCAGCAAAGGAAACATAAAAGAAAATCGTTAACAACGTGTATTCAAAACAAAGTACAACAAAAGCGTGGAATAAGCGAATCGTAAACAAAGGAGACAGACGCGAAAAAAATCGGATATATAAGTAAATGCATCAGCCGGATTCGGAAACTAATCGGTCGGATTCTGAAACTAACTGGGGCTTTGAAAGTAAGGTTCTGACGCTTGGATTCTGAAACTGGTATTCTGAAACTGGGGTTCTGAAACTAGGATTCTGGAACTGGGGTTCTGAAACTGGGATTCTGAAACTGGGATTCTGAACCTTGTATTCTGAGACTGGAAAGTCAGATTCTGCAACTGGTATTCTGAAACTGGGATTCTGACACTGGAAAGTCAAATTCTGCAGTTGGCATTCTGAAACTGGTATTCTGCAACTGGTGATCTCCACATCATGCGATAGCGTGTGCCTGTGACTTCATCTTCGAAGCACATCCAAACCAACGTCATTAGCCCCCCACTCAACCCCGCCAACCCCCCAACCCCCTTGTCCCCATCGTGTGATCTCGACATCACGCCAACCCCCTCATCATTCACAAAAGTTGCGGAGTCCTAGTGAGGGAATCCACAATTTTGCGGGGTTGCGGAACGCCAGTTGCGGAATCCCAGTTGCAGAATCTTAGTTGCGGAATCCTTGTTGTGGAATCCTGACAGTTGCGGAATCCTAGTTGTGGAATCCTGACAGTTGCGGAATCCTAGTTTCGGAATTCTAGTTGGGAATTCTAGTTGCGGAACCCTAGTTGCGGAATCCCAGTTGCGGAATCCTAGTTTCGGAATCCTAGTTGCGGAATCCCAGTTGCGGAATCCGACAAAATAGTTGCGGAATCCTAGTTGTGGAATCCTGCGCAGTTGCGGAACTCGACTTTATCCACGTCAAAAAGGTCCGCGTTCTTTTCTCACTGTGGGAATCAGTTCGATACTAAAAAACAAGCTTGTAAAAAAATAAAAGTAAATGTTAAACAACCGTACAATGACAAGCACAAAGGATCATGGAGGCTAGAGGCTTCACGACCTCCTGCTGGAGAAAGTGCAGCAAGCATCAAGGCTGAGAGAACTCATGTTTTTTCAGACGAGGAAGTCATGCAACGGCATCGTCTTTGGAACGACAGTCTGTGCTTTCTGGACGATGTGCATTGCAAGATCAAAGACCTTCAAGGTGAGGACTGTCACCGCGAGAAGCTCAAAAAAGGTGAGCCACGAGACAAAGTCACCCAGGTGCCCTTAACAAGTCGATTGTCTGAGAAAGTGAAACAGACTGCCTTTCATGGAGCATGGGGACATGCGAGTCCCTACAGTATTATGTGTGAGTGTGGCCCGGCGTTTCGTTGCGCCTGACTTGGGATAAGTCGTCGGACTTCGTGTGCTGAACGACTGAGATCAAAGTTCTTTAGGCAAACCGGTAGAGGACGCTACTAGGGGCTCCTGGCATCGCTACTAGGAGCAAGGACGCCACTAGGGGCTCCTGGCCTTACTACTAGGAACAAGAAGCAATTCAAACAAGAATTAGAATTAGAATTCAGTTTAATTAGAATTGAATTAGAACTGAAGCAGTCTGAACAAGGTTGTGAATTGTCAAACACGGAGCGACAGGCGAGTTCTCCCATCTTTGCACCTTCAGCAAATCTTTCACTTCCAGCCTGCGGACAAACAATCGAATTCATCAGTCTGTCTCACTAAAAGGTGATCAGGTCCGATGAGGTGTCTTGGTGTGGCTTTGCATGGTTTTGCTCCATTCCCCAAACCCACCCTCGAAAGGTGTACTGCCCTCCATTCAATAGAGCTTCCAAGTTCAAAAACGGTTCAAACACAGATCAATCGCCTGGGTCTCAATGTCTGCAGACTTTGCCACAGCCTAGGTAAGAAACCCTATTCGCCTCACATGCTGGAGTTGTTAGACCAAAAGCCGAGTGCCTGACATCTACCTGACCAACCTGAAAAAAAAGATTCGCTGGATTCACTGAAATGATATACCTATATAAAAACAATTGCATGCCTCCACGGTTGAGCTTGTCGCTTTTTGCGACCTTAGAAATGATGACTTTGCATCGTTGAAAACGGCGCAAGTCTTTCATCGGTTGAGATCTCCACGGAGCACCAGAGGCATTTCCAACTCCTCACAATCTTACCGTCAACGAGGCACAAAGAGTTCTTTGGCCCCTCTGGCCATTGCAAACATTCAGCCCCCTTGGCTAGATTCAACTGTTCAACTACTACCGAACAGAAGTCGTCTAGCGCACTCAATGTCTTGCGCCTCGATCTCGACCCAGTGACATCTCGACTGCCTCAAGCATAAGTCGTTTGTGCAAATGCTCAAACGGTTCAGCTGAGTTCTTGACAGCCGTCAAGCGGCTCTCATTCAAAGGTCCAACCTTGAACTGTAGGCAACTTATTTAAAATAGCTTTACAAGTGGCAAGTCACCACTGGGCCTTGATCGCCATTCTCTCATCCAGTGGGACAACCGTAATACCCCTGCACAGAAATGGAAATGGTGGAATCCATTGTGAGCAGATTTACGGAATGAAACTTTTTTGAAGAACCCTCGTTTACATTCCCATGGAAGGTCTGGAGTGGCTCAGTCACCTCTACCTGTTCAAGCTCTTGCCAAGGCCTGGTGCACCTTTTGCACTAGCAGAACTTTGCAGGTCTTCACAGCAAGCAGTGCAGACTAACTCGTCTGCATCTTTGGAAAGTCTGCCTGCTCGTTTGCTCTGTTCATCTGCAAACGGACTGGGGACACTGTTCTTGAAGGCTGCTTTTGGGGTCCTTCTCACGAGCTTGGCAACCTTGAAGCCATTGGTCATCACTTTGACCCATTGGGACCGTGCATCTTCGTCAGTCGAACATGTTGCCGCCCTCCAAGGCAATGCCCTGAGCACATACCGCAAGTTGAAGAGTGCCTTCTCTTCTAACCCTCCTGCTCGTTAAAACAAAAGCACGCAAAGCCTTGCGCAGTGTCTTAAAAGTGCCGTGACCACAACCTCGCCTTCTCCTTTGCAAATCTGTGTATCTCTTCCTTGAGTTCTGTCATCGGTATCAACTCCTGGACAGCCAATATTCACCACCATGTTCAACATACACTCTAGAAACAATCAGAAAGGCCTCCACCTTGACTGGCGTGTTGGCGAAAGGATCTCTATCGCTGCCTTGCAGCGCATCCCCTAGTAATTATCACCACATGTCGTGCATCCCACGTTTTCCGAGAAACCGGCTCATGATGACTCGAAGAGCAATGGTACGATCTGCAACCTGTCTGTTTGAGCCAACATGCGTGAAGTGGACATGCGTTTGCTAGCAAAAGGAACCTAATAGCAATTGCATAGTGATGGCCTCCAACCTAGTGCTTTGCCCTTTGAAATGCTGCAATTCCCAGTTGCCTTGCGGCTCTGCGGAAACATCACTGGATCACTCATGATGTCCGCCATCAGCTCGCACAAATAATTTGTAGGAATATCAGCCTGTCAAAGGCTTTTCGGGATCAACGTCTCAATTCGATGTAGACACTTGTTTCATGGCGTGCAGGTGATGCAAATCCTTCAGTGGACGTGTGTTCCAAAGCAAGCACAATGAGTAGGCGACATCCAAAATACCTAACTATGAACAACATGTAGTCTTGTTTTTGCGGCACGCATGAGTCACCGCAAATCCAGATGGCACAGGACACAGGTCGTCAATCAATCCATACATCTAAGCTTGACTTCATTGCTCCGGGCTAGAGGAGAAGTTGGTTACAGACTCCACCGTATATCTGTAGTTGAGAAAGGTTTCAGGCATTTGTGCGACCTCAAACGTGGACATTGCACTTTCTTCCTGTTGCTTGGATGGTGTTGCCTTCAACTCTTCTCGTCTTCCCGAAAATGTGCCTTGCTCTTCCTTGCGTTCTTCAACACTGAACTCAAGAAGACATGGTCTAACAACCGCTAGAGCAACTAGATCAAAGACTAGAGCTCAAGGATATGGATCCACCAAAGCACATGCGGGATGGCAAATGCGGGTTTTCAGTGCGGAAGAAGCCTCGTCAAATGCTGCCCGGTGCGCGGAAACTGTGTCAGCAAGCTCCTATCAGTTGAGCAAAACAAGAAGCTACCAGTAGCTGGACTCAGAAGACCCCTCAATGACGAAACGATTCCCAGATTGTGAGTGGCCTACAGTAATGATTTGCAACTGCCTGTCGCACGCAACTTGTTTGTTCGGTCCTTGCAGAATGACTCGAAATCCTCAAGATCACTACCTTGTAGAAGACCATACTTCCTGCAACGAATAGAATAGGGTTTATGGGTTTTGTCACACTGTCGAAGCTGCAAAAGCTGCAAGTCCTGACAAAGCTGCAAGCTTTGCTGAACGTCTTGCTACCTCGAGAAGAATCTAGTGGCTTACATTGGACGCAAGCACAGAAGTACAAGTGGCATCAGCCAAGTCAGACAAGCAGCTGTAGTATCTCTCATCCTTCCCAACCACTCGAACGACCTCAAACAGGCACTGGCAAAGCACCCAGGGTTGATGTCGAAAGGGCACAAAAGGACAACGGCCTCTGCTTTGTTGGCTTTTGCAAGGAAAAGGTAGCTCTCAACTATCTGCTTGATAAGCTCCTGCTGCAAGCAGAAGTCAAGCGGTGCAAAACAGCAAAAGCAGACTGCACAAGCAAGGAGTGAAGACAGTTGTTGGCTGGGCATCCTTTGGATTGAAGCCAAGCTCATCGTACTCTTGAGGAGAAGCCTTGATTGATTTCATCTCAGGGCCTGCGTTTGAAGCACTTGTCAGACGAGAACGTGGCCATTGTATGAAAGGTGTATATAAACAAGACACTCAAGACATATCTTTGTTACCGTTTCATCTCCACTATCTGAAGATAGACGTTCTTGGATGCGACACGGCCAAGCTGTAGCAAGCGAAAGAAACATAAGGAGTATTACGTTTCGATGAAAAGCGCGGCCTACAAGATAATGCAATTGCCTAAGTGCGGCAACGGTTTTCTATGTCTTGAGATCTACAGTACTTTGTATGTTTCAACGCATCATTCTGAACTTTCAACTTGCTTTGCAACAAGTTCAATAACAATTTCTCCTATAATTTCTCCATATTCATCAGAAAATAAATCAAGACTCTCACAACGAACACAATGAAAATCCCTGAGGATTCTTTTGAACAAAGAAGTAGGAGCACATCATGAATTATGACGCTATTGTAGAATGAATCAACAAACAAAAGTGAGGATAGAGGATGAACAAGGCAGGAAAACAACGAATGATTGCGGATAGTGCGGACTTTTGTGCTGTAAAGGGCCTGCAGTCGGTATGTAGTTTTCGCACTCCTCCTTTGTCTCTTGAGCTTAGGTCTTCGTGCTCATGAGACAACATTTCTAGAAGGGTAGGCTGTCGCAGTCCAAGAATTCATAATGCTTGTCCATCTCACTATAGACTTCATACTTTCCTTCATGATCGTTGTCTTGGTTTGCGCGCCACCACTCCTGTTCGCATCTCATCAGATGCTGTTTGGCTCTGAGGCATGAACGTGATGCCGGCTTATCGAAAACTGCCAACCTACGAAGCTCTAAGCCTGAAATCCAACCTTTTGTAGCTTGGCTAATGGTTGGGTCCTCACGACTATCAGGCATCTGTGCGGTTTCGCTCAGTACTGCTTCGGGCGCTGTCTCTTGTGGTGTTTCTGGTGCATCTCTCATCTCCACATCCCCTTCGCTCTCTGGTTCACGAGGCTCAACGAACCTCAGTGGTATCTCAACCACTTCTCCTGAATCCAGTCGTACCTGGACTGTCTCCTCGCCTTCAATGATGTCGTCATCATCATTCTCTGTCTCTTCCCGTTGTGGACTGGGGCTGCCCAACGGGATCTGCTGTTCATCCAACTCTTCATCTCGTTCCTGCTTTGCCTTCAGGTACTCCTTGACTTGGGCATCCATCCTGCGAAGATCAAATTCTCGGTTGCTGTGTTGTAGGTAGTTCCACTGTCTCCAATCATTTCGTGGAACTCTGTTGCATCAACATATCCTGAAGCCTTTACCAAGCCCCTGCGGATTTGCTGTGCATAGACCTTCAACTCCTTCACTTCCTTGCTAACCACTTTCACTTTCTCTTCAACTTCATACGTCATTGCTCCCTGAGTCATGACGTCCACATGGCTGTCATCCTTCATCTGTTGGATCACACTCTCTAGCATCCTGATGCGCTTCCACATCATAGCCACTGTGACCACCACACCAATGACCATCACCGCCACAATCACAATGATGAAGAACCACCACCACCATTCGTAGTTCCTTGTGGGCTCGATCTCCATGTTCTCATCCCTCATTCCGGCCACCTGCTCAAGGCCCTCAAGTAGGAGAATACGATTGAGCAATTTCGCCAACTTGCTAATCTTGACTTGACTCACCCTCATCTCCTGCAGATTGTTGCGCTCCTCCTGGCCAAGCCTTTCTCCATCGCTCCTTCGAGCATTGCACCAATGGAGGATCAAGCTGATGCGGTTCTTGGTGAGTGGTTTTGTGCCGAGATCTGCAATATTGTAGACTGTTCCAACCGCTCGTACTTGTAGTTCCTCTTGCGCCACTAGATCCTGGATCCACAACAGCTTTCCCGAGATATGTCGAAGTCTCCCGGGGCCCTTTCTATGGCATAGATGGAGTGCTGCTGAGTTGTCAACCAGGCAATGATGGGTCACCTTCTCCTCTGCAATGAACTCCAAGCACTTCCTCAGGTAGATACCATCTGCGGCTGCTGAGACCAACGCGTTAAGCTCGGCCGTCACACTCTTTTGTCCTCTTCACTCCATTGGCCACATGGATGGCTGCTGACGTGGAACGCCTGTGACTTTTGGAACCTGACCAATCGCTGTCTGAGAATGTTTCCAGGAGCCACCTTCCCTCTGTTGTCTTCGTTGATGGTCCTGCTCCTGGTTCTCCAATCTCCAGCATTGAATACTGTCCCATAGTGTTCTTCAAATATCCAACCAACTTTCCCAGCTTCTTCAGGCTCCCCGTTGTTGGACATGACATTGACCCGGCGAGCTCTTTGATCACATAAGATACATCTGGCCGCTCCTGGGAAAGGTATATCCCACATCCAACCAAAGATCTATAGAGACTTGAGAGATCTGGCCTCAGCTGGGTAGTGCCATCCGCTTCGAGCATCTCCTGGCTGCACGGCAGAGATTGGATCTTTGCACGTCCCATCTTCTCCTCGTACATCTCCACCGTGCTCTCTGCATACTTGCCAGGGTGAACTTTCAATCCTGTCTCAGTCTCTTCATACGTTCTCCTCAAAAACTGGAAAGAGCTTTCAGGACCTGTGAGGTGTTGTTCTGAGATCTCAAACCTGGCTCGGATGCTGGGCAGGAAGTCGTTCATGACGTATTCCTTCTCCCCAAGATACAGTACATCATCCACGTGGATCAACACTGTCATCTTGTTGGCCAACTTTCCCAAACATGGGTTGGTCTTTGAGAACTCAAATCCCTTCTCACATAGCCAGCCGGTGAAGTAATCAAACCAAGCTTTCGCTCCAATCCTCTGTCCTGGGAGGTTTCGACGCACTTCGAAGTGCCCTGTGGCCGTTGTCACTTGAGTAGGTTCATTTTGTGGGACTTGAAGAAATGCATACAGGGTTGGTATCAGCCTCAATGCTTGGCTTCCACTGGCTGGGCTGTGAACATCATCTCTTCGGTCGGTAGCATATTCTCGCGCCACCATCCTCGACCTCCTCAAGAACTGCTTGGGTGCTCCTGGCAACTTGGATCTGGGTTTTGCTCTCCAACCTTTTGTAGCCCTTCTTCAACCCATCCATTGGCACCAAAACTCCGAGCTTCTGGAGTCTTCTTTCCTCCACTTCATTCGCAAGATCATCGACCCACTTGGGTGGATCAGGTGGGACCCTATCCAGTGGAGCGTCAGACCAGAGCTCATCAGGAATGTCTTGAAAGGACTCCTCCTCCTCTAAAGCCCATTCATCTTCCCATTCCAGAAAGTCTTCTTCGATGACCTTGTCCATGTGATAGTAAAGCCTTCCTTCAACTTCTGTGGCTTCAACTCTTCTCTCCTCTTGCACCCTCTCTTCCGGCTTCAACCTCTTGGCTTCGGGTGCATCTTGTTCCAAGCCATGGACGTTCTTCTCAAAGGTCACCTTGAATCTCTTTCCTTCGGGTTCCTCTTCACTTCCTCTCAAGGAACCTTTCTGAGCTACTGGTCTTGGTGTGCTCGGCCTCACTGTCGAAGGTCCAGCCTGATTTCGACTTTCATCAATCTGACTTGGGTTGATCACTGGAATCAGCTCCTGAACTTCATTTTCTACGTAGTCCTTTTTCTTCTCTTCTGCTAGTCTCTTTTCCTCATCATCTCTTGGGGCGCCAGCTGGCCTCTCCTCCTCAGCCACCAAGTCTTGCGCCTCCTCAAGCTTCCCTCTAAGGCGTCTTCGTCATGACTTGCGATGGCCTTGCTCACTGGCATAGGTACTCCCATCGGTCCTGTCACCATAGCCGCTAGCCTCTTCGAAGGTACGATGCGCCCTCCAAAGTTCTGCTGGAAGTCCCATGAGTAGGCTGTGAGATTCTGGTAGCATGCCAGATACTTCTTGTTGGAGTTGGAGATTCTCCTCAATGACCTGCTCAGGAAAACTCTGTTGCCATCGCCTATCACCCAAGCATCTTGGATCTCTGTCTTCCCCAAACAAATCCCCACTTTCCATCTGGGCTTTGAGTACGCGAAGCAAATCTCTCCATACTCACACAGCTTTCCCTCATAGGTTCTGCCCTGGCATAGTTCATAACTTGTCAAACCCTGGGAAGGCTGGAATCGATTCAACAGCCACGCTCCATGCCTGCGTGCCCAGGTCCAGAAAGGATGTTGACTGCTGAAACGTAGCCCTGTTGATTCAGTCAGGCTCTCCATGAGGGTTGCTGCAACATTCCTGATCCGTTGGATTGCATTTTCCACCAAGCTGTTTCCTGCTGCATCATAGATCCGCGTGGTTCTCATAGTCGTCTTCAACCTGACCTCGATTGAACCAGGAGCTTGAGTGCCTGTCGTAACGTTGGCTCATTGTCTGAATAGTATTGAACCTCCTCATGCCCCAAAATCTGAGTGAAGGCTAGCAGCTCGTGAGTGATCAATGCCAATTGCCCCTTTGACTTCAATGGCAAAGCCAACAAATATCCTGTCTGCGAGCATACGGCCACCAGAAGTAGTGCTCCACCTTCGTCTGCTACTCCTGTCTGAGCCTTGTCTTCATCCTCCTCAACTCCCAATGCTCCAGATCCTGAGGCTCTCACATGGCATAGATCGAACGAGATGGTGGGACATCCTTGTTCGCGAGCTCTGCCCGTTCTCCTGCGCTGGTCTCGCCGCGCTCGATGCTTCAGGCAAGAAGCACACCATGGGGCATAAGGAATGTGAGTCAGTTGATGCTGCCTCTTCTCCTCCTCCGTCGGCTCCTTTGCTACATGCTGCTCCAGAGGAATGCGTTTTTCAAACGCTTCTGCTTGGGCTGCCAAATCCTTTGCAAGCAGCAACTCGATCTTGTTTTGATGCTCCAACAGTCTGCTGAAGCACTTCTTCTTTCCTCCACTCTGGCCTATCTTGTAGTAGGAACAGGCTGCCCTCAAACTCCTCAGTGGGCTTTCCAACGTAAGAACCACGCCATTGACTGTGATGCGGCTTGGCAGTGCAGGTCCAATCTCAAATCGAACGAGCTGGTCATCGAGACTCACTCCTTCCTCTCTTTCTCCTCCAGGAATTTCCACATCTTCAACCTCCTCTGTTTCATTGGCTTCTGGGATGGCATAGTCCTCGATCTCCTCTGCCCTTGGCTTGTACCACTTGAACCCTTCCTTCAACTCAAATCCAAAGGCTTCTGGAGTTGTACCTTCTTGGGCGATGAATGTGAGGATCTTGCTCATCTCTTCTCCCTTCAACTCTTCGATTGACTCTTCCTGATCCTTTTGATTCTGAAACGTCAACGGCACTTCCAGCTCTCCATGCGTCAAGCACATTGAGTTTGCATCCAAGGACCATCCACTCTTCATGAGCCTTCCAAATGAGAGAATAGGTTGGCTCACACAATCACTGAAGGTGACTCTTTCCCTCAAAATCACTTGGCGACCTTCTGTAGACCAGAGTATGATGTCCACATCTCGACTCCCATAGGTCTTGATTTTGGTTCCTTGGGCATCCTGCAAGCAGGGCGTGCAACCTACTGACTCCTCACCAAGCTCTCTCACGCAGCCTGGGAAAAGAGATGCATCTGCTCCTGAATCCACGATCACCGCCATGGAAGGACCTTTGAGACCCTCCTCCATTGCCTCTTCATCTTTCGTGCTTCCATCCCTTCTCTCAAGCACCGTGTTCACCACATAGCCGGCATCCTCACTCTCGTCCTCATCGTCAGTGAAGATGTTATAATACTCCACTGTTGCCTCATGCACCACTCGAATTGAACCACCTGCTGAAGCTTCTCGCAAATCAAAAACAGCTGGTTGTGAAACTCGTCGTACTGACTTTGCTGTCGTGCTTGGGTCTCCTCCACCACCTGTGCTCATCGTAGTAAATGGAGATGTCGTGCGCTGGCTCGATCCTGTCACACTTTGGGTCGGTGGTGCTTCAACCTGCCTTACCCGCCAGCAGTCCTTTGCCTGATGTCCAGGCTTCCCGCACGTCCAGCATAGCTCTCCATTGCCCTTTCCTTTGCCTCCCTTGTTGTCCTTTGCTCCCTTGCCTTTACCTTCTTTTGCTCCTCCACCAAACTTCCCACCTTTGGTCTTGCACTTGCCCTTTTCATCCTTTCCTTTGCCCTTCGACTTGGGGTCTTTCCCTTTTCCTTTCTGGTCCTTGCCACCTTTTCCTTTCTGCACTCGATCGACTTCCATCGGCGCCGGACCATCAGCACTCGAAGGGATTGGGCTCATACCTGAAAAGGATAAGGCGGCTGACTCGTTCCATTTGGTCGTGGCTGTGTCGAAGGCTAGGATGGACTCCCTGATCTTGCTGTAACTGCTGCCTTCGTTCAACGTGATGTTCAAGTGGGTTTTCATCTGACCTCCCACTGACCTCAACAAAATCGCCAAGGCGCTCATACTGAGTGAAGTGTTCTTCCAACTTCAAGATCTGTGGCAGGAGAGAACTTCGCATGTTGAATGGTGGATATGCCATAATCCCCTGAAGCAAATTCATTGTACGATTTCGTGCCTGGGGTTGACAATTTCCAAGGAGCTGTCTCAAGGCCTCATATCCGTTGAACTTGTCCACGGTCTTCAGGACTCCAATCAATCGGCCTTGCACCAAGCCTCCCAACAGGGAGTACAAGAAGCGGCTTCGTTGTTGATCCTCATCTGCCATCAAATCCCAATCGTACTCAGAAGTGGGATCAGCCTCCATCTTCTCCAACTCCTCCTGGTACGCTCCATCAACAACGACCAAATATTGTTTTAAGCTCCAAAACCAATCTCTCCACTGTAAAACCTCCTGCTCACGATCTGCCGGATTGAACACTTGTGGTCGTGGGATGAGCTTTGCTAGATCTCTCTTCAACCCACCAACATCACTTCCACCTGCAGGTCCATGACTTGAGGTGGCCTGGGCAGCTTGGTTTGCGGCCAGAGTGGCCGCTTGAGCAGCACCTATCAATGCCTGGGTGAGCTCAGACATACCAGCTCCACCCATTGGGATCTCACCTCCAGATCCATCCATCTTCCTTCACACCCTTCTCTGTGGCAAGAACCCTCTCGTGCTTTATGAAGTAGGAGCTCTGCCAATTCCTCAAACAGCTCTTTAAACTCAAGGATGGGGGCAAGGGCCAAACCGATGATGAAGATCACTCTAGGCCGTCAAATCGACACAAGCTCAGATTGCGAGAGTCTTGCTACACCAGTTCTATGGTCGCTAGGCAGGGTCGATCGAAAGGACCTAAGGGGCTGCGGATCCGCCCTGGAGCTCTGTCGAGACTCTGTGGAATCGACGTCACGGCTCCGCTACCATGCGGATAGTGCGGACTTTTGTGCTGTAAAGGCCTGCAGTCGGTATGTACTTATGAGTGCTTTGTTTTCGCAATTATTGCATCTGAAATGCGCGTCAAAGGATGAATGCAGGAGCTGCTCGAGCGTTCCACGGCCTCAGCTTTGGGGTTGCTCCTAGTAGTGATGCCCTTTGTTACTAGTAGCGTCCTTGTTTCTAACATGTAAAGGATGCTAGCAAAGCTGACATGCTGGAAGCAACTTTTTTCGGGGCCTCTCAGTTCAAAGCCTTCAACAATGACAGGAGCACAAAGCTTACAAAGTAGCCACATTTGCTTCCACGTCCTTCGGCATCCCAAGTGCATCAATTGTGACCGTCTTGAGCTGTGCAACACCTGCCTTGCAGCCAGACCAAAGTACTTCTTTGCATGTTCCTGGACATCAGAAGTGCTACTTTGCTTGTCGTTGAACAAAAGCGGCTTTCCTGTGTTCACCTGCTTTCACTGCTCGCTGTATTAAACCGTATATGGTCTTGATTTCAACTTTGGTGTCCCTTTCTTTTTCTTTAGAAATTTAGACCTTCCCGTTGCTTTGTGTCTTTCTTTCGTTCTGCCTTTCTTTCTTTATTTGTTTTTTCGTTGTTTCATGTGTCTTCCTTTCTGCTTTTTTTTGTGTCTTGTCCTTTCCTTTCCTTTCCTTTCCGTTCCGTTCCGTTCCTTCTTTTCCTTGCCTTGCCTTGCCTTTCTCTTCCCTTCCCTTCTTTTTCCTGTTCCTTCCTCTTTAGACCTTGGATGTATATCATCTATTATATGTGGTCCTTGTAGTTCATGCGGCTCCGGCGATAGATGTCTTCTGCTTCGTCGCCATCACCTGTTCGGTCGTCGTCCAAAACCTGCACAGATACCCTGGAGTGTCTTTGGAGTTAAAGGCATTGCTTGGCAGTTGATTACTTCAACATGTTTGCTTAACTCAGGAAAGACAAGAGCACTTCCTCGACGCAAGGCCTGCTCATCGTGGCGTTGAGCGGACTGGGAGCCAGCAAGGCCAAACAAAAGCAGATGGAAAATGCTGCCAAAAGCAAGCATAGCTGGCACACAGCTAAGCAACAAGTAACTATATAAGCGCCAAGCAGGACCAGAAGAGCTTGCACTTTGGCTTTGCTTATCATGAAACTCCTGTGCTCTGCTCTCCACAAGGAAAAATGGCTCCGTGGCTCTGGTCGGGTGCCCTGGGTCGCTGCCCGATCACACTCCGTGCTGGTCCTTCACCGTTCGGATAGCCTCCTCTATCTGAGAGTTGCTGTCATTGATCAGCTGCGTCAGCAACTGGCCACACAGGAGTTGACGGTGTGTCTGGCTGACCACGCAGCATGGTCAGCTCCTTTTCGTGCTAACTGCAGCCACTCTATCCAACTGCCAGCCTTGAGGAACTTGTCATTTCCTTCTCCTCTGATGAACTGGTCAAGCACCTCAATGAGAAATAGATGTTAATTTGAAAAATATAGGAACAAAATCATTAAGGCGCAGGCTTCTTCAAGCAACCCCTCCCTTTAGGATGGCTCGGGGAGCCTTCTTGAACTAGCCTACTTGAGCTTAGTGGCTACCCCTTACTACTAGCTACTTAAGCTTACTACGGCCCACCCTCCCACCAAGAAAACAGCGCAAAAAAGCAAAAGAGTCGAAGAGTGGCCTGTCTGTGGCCCTCGGTTTGAAGAGTCAAGTCGAAGAGGTCCATCACAGGAACGCGCAACTGGCAAAGCAAAGGACTCCAATTCAAATTCACTCAAAAAAGACTCCAAGAATTGTTCTTGCGTTCCTTCACATGAATTCGCTGCAAAAGCAAGGACTCTTTCGATATCTCAGATGTTTTGCCTCGTACTTGTACCGGTAAGAGAGATCGTAGTAGCTCATGATTGCTTTCTCGACCGCAATAAACACCTTGTTGTCCAAATGTTGATGAAACACTTCATCAGCCGTGGCAACAATAACCTACTTAGAATAATATTGTGGTCACTTGAGCGCAGAACATTTACCAAACATGGAATCAGGTGCTTGTCAAGAGGAGGGTGGTTCAGCTTGTCCTGGCCGAGCCAATCAAAGAAGGACAAAAATAAATTGAGGCTTGGCACTTCAACCAGTCCCGCCAAGAGCGGAAGCCAAAGCACAGCCGATGCAAGAGCTTGACCTTGCTGACATGAGGTTCTTCAAAGTGATGCAAGTGCAACATTGCTGACTCCACTTTGTTGAAGGGATTTCAAGGGAAGGCTGACACTCGTCAACACCTTGGACAGCGTTGGGAAAGAGCATTTCAAGGGCCAGGTCCCAGGCTGCCCTCCCCCGCAACGACGGATCTCGGACGTGATCTTCGGAGGCCATAACCTGAAAACTCGTTCTGCAGTGCTTTGCTTGAAGAGGGTTGGGAGTACTGGTGATGCAAAGTTCAGGTTCTGACTATGCACAGTGTGGTGAGCACTGGGTCTGGATCCACGTAAGTGAAGAGTCCAGTTGGGATGCCACCAGCTGACAGCAGAGCACAAGAGAAGAATTTTGCAGGTTGCAAGACATCTCAGCCGGCGCACTCTTCTTCCTGTCTCGATCACGATAAATATCACAGAGTTCCAGGACATTTTCCAGAACCTGAGCACGAACTCAACATGTGTGCAAATGTGGGATCACACCGCTTCTCTTGAGGGAACCCCATCAATAACACCTTAACACACTGGATCAATCTCGAATTGTGGTGCACATGAGTTGGCCGCATCCAGGCTGAGAAGTGCGCGGAACTGGGAAGCACATGCCAAGTTGGACCAGGAGCAGGAGGCGGCAAGGCCTGCAAGGTATGACTACAGGAATGCAAAGGACAACCCCGAAAGGACAAAGGCCAAAATGATACTTAAAAACTCAAGAAACCGGGAAATTCCTTCAAAGTGGACTTGAAGTTCAGTGCCTGCCTGTTTGCCTCCTGCAGCTGCGTGCTGTAGGAATCTGAAGCTCAAGTCGACGAGATGCCCCAAACGCTCAAGGAAGCGCGGCTCCTATCAACCAAGGCTACAAAATGCTACAAGGCTACCTAGTGCATCCAATGCTACTACGCAAGAAAACGCACTCCTTTAATGCAGCCTCTGCAATGAGGAACTCACGTGTGGCCCCATCCGAAATCTCCCTGTCCTTTCCAAAATCAGTGACATCTGCAATGCAACTTCGGTGTTGTTTGGCAAACACTGCTGATTCTTCGCGCAATCTGGGTCTGCCTGTCCTTATCATAAAAAGCAGAAGCGAGATTTTGCCAAGAATGGAAAGATTCCTTCGCTACTGGCATGAGCCTCAGGGTGGAAATTGGGTCCACCTACTTGCTGCACCTCCTACCTTCACTCAATTCACTTGGCTTGCTGCAAATAGCCAACACCCTTTGTGGCAAGCCAAAAAATCTGGCGGCAAAACATGAGCCAAGTGAGCACCAATATCAGTATGTAGTGTTGTCAAGACGAGTAAAGACGTCCACTTGCTGGCTTAAGCATGAAATGTGCCTGGGACTTAAAGAGGGTTTTGTCGCTTGGTGGTGCAGTGTAGCCAGGGTCCTGAACAAGATTCCTTTCCCCTCAAGCACAAAGCTGGAATGTACAATGTGTCTACTGGGATCTGCTAGGACAATCGGCAAAGCTTGCCAGCAAAAAAGAATGTCCCTAGAAAAACACGATCGCTTGATGGCTCGGCTTCTGACGCTCTTGGCACTCTCAGTTGCAGCCTCGATTTGCTCCTTTTCGCCAAATCGAGCCTGCCACAAGGTTTGATGGTGCTATCAGAGGTGGCTCTCATGGAATCAGAGGTTGGAGGTCCATTGTTGGAAAAAAAGTCCTTGTTCGTGACAGTTGTCGGGCTTTCGAGACATAAGGCTGCTTGCTAGCATGCTTTCCCCAACAAGACAAACACAGTAAGAACGAAGAACCCTTCTTTACGCTGAAAAGAACGTCTGTTTTTCAAGACCCCTTTGGGCCTCGTTTCTTGTCCATGTCTTTCTCTTGGAATTATTAGAAGATGTTCGAGAAGATATCCAGGTGCAAGAAATGGCTCCCGTCCTCCTTGTGATAGTTCCCCAAGAGCTGCTGGGCATCCTCACGCACAGGGAAGAAGACCTGGGGACGTTCGTCGAGCGAATTCATTAAATATAGATAGATAGATAGATAGATAGATAGATGTTTGGACGTTTGGATGGATGGCTGGATGGATGGATGGAGGGATGGAGGGATGGAGGGATGCTTGCTGTATCTTGCTGTTGCTTCGATTGTGTTGGATTTGGTCATAAACCTGTTGGAAAGTGTGGAAGTCTTCGACTAGCGAATGGCAAGTCGCCAGTGGAGTTCTTGGACTTGAAGAACTGGGCTGGGCACCGACACACTGGATGCCGCTTCAGCTTTGATAGGCTTGCACAAGTGCAGCAACCTCAACATTCCGCAGGGTGACTAGTTTGTGAGTTATAAGCCTCAGGATCCAGCAGCGTGAATGTGTTTAGAGCCATCCCACTTGTGGGAAAGCCCTGAAGGCGCGCATGAATAGCCTCTCAGTATCTAAGCGTGCCATCAACACTGCTCAAGCAATCAATGCTCTCACAGTATCGCCTGCAACAAAAGCAAGTTGTTCATGGACCTCTCGAAAGCTCCAGGTTCTTGCTGCTGCAGGCAATCAATAACATGATTGCCATACTGAGGCCAAAAGTTAAACCTTAGCAAAGTCACGGGAATTAAGCAAATTCATTGGATTCGAACAGCTTAGCGTCTCTGATCTTGAATCTTTATGGACCTGTTGTATTAGGCCCTCTATATCCACTCGTATTCTATCTTTTCAGTTCTTGCCCATCTGTGTCCCAAACCCCTCTGGAGCAGGCTGGCCCTGCTTACCACGAGGTTCCGCTGTTGTGATGAGGGCCTTGACATGTTAAGCACACAGCCCAAAAGGGCGGGGCAAAACAAAATGCCTGTGTTGAAGGGCTGTACGGGCAAACGAGCTTGGTGAGGCAAAGAAGGATACTGCTACCAGCATTGTCGTTTGTCAAAGGAAGTTTAGTTTGCAAAACTTCCGTGTTACGGACATTCAACAGCTGTTCAACCACCACTCATCATACACCACTCATCAGATTTCGTGGCAGGTGCAGCAATTTGTGAACCTCCATGTGCAGATTTCGTGGCAGGTGCAATACAAAATGCGTTTTCGAGAGATAGCGGACGCACGAAATGCTGTATTTTTCAATAGAACCGGTGGCTTCGAACCTGGCAAGTCTAGCTCTGCGGAACGACTGTTGCGAGACGGTCTCGGGTCATGGTCGGTCGGCCGTCCATTGTGATTAGGTTTTCACTTGTCTCTTGAAGTGCAGATTTCGTGGCAGGCGCAGCACTTTGTGAACCTCCATGTGCAGATTTCGTGGCAGGCACAGCACTTTGTGAACCTCCATGTGCAGATGTCGTGACAGGTGCAGCACTTTGTGAACCTCCAGGTGCAGATTTCGTGGCAGGCACAGCACTTTGTGAACCTCCAGGTGCAGATTTCATGTCAGGCACAGCACTCTGTGAACCTCCAGGCGCAGATTTCGTGGCAGGCACAGTACTTTGTGAACCTCCAGGTGCAGATTTCATGTCAGGCACAGCACTTTGTGAACCTCCATGTGATTTCGTGGCAGGCACAGTACTTTGCGAACCTCTATGCGCAGATTTCGTGGCAGGTGCAGCACTTTGTGAACCTCCAGGTGCAGATTTCGTGGCAGGC
>CAXAMN010007891.1:0-94343 GCA_963970005.1 Durusdinium trenchii | reverse complement strand
AGATTTCGTGGCAGGCACAGCACTTTGTGAACCTCCATGTGCAGATTTCGTGGCAGGCACAGCACTTTGTGAACCTCCATGTGCAGATTTCGTGGCAGGCACAGCACTTTGTGAACCTCCATGTGCAGATTTCGTGGCAGGTGCAGCACTTTGTGAACCTCCATGTGCAGATTTCGTGGCAGGTGCAGCACTTTGTGAACCTCCATGCGCAGATTTCGTGGCAGGCACAGCATCTGGGGAGCTGGAAGCTGAGAACTGGCGGCTCTTGTAGTACAACTTTAGTACGCGGAGCAAGTTGTGAGCTGGAAGCTGAGAACTGGCGACATTGTAGTACAACTTTAGTACGCGGAGTATCTGGCAAGCTGGACGATGAGAACTGGCGACTTTGTAGTACAACTTCAGTACGCGGAGCAATCTGTGCAGCTAGAAGCTGAGAACTGGCGACTTCGTAGTACAACTTTAGTACACGGAGTATCTGGCGAGCTGGAAAAACTGCTATGCAAGTCTTGCACTCACGGCCGCCAGCCCGTGTACTCGGAGGCACCGGTACGGTCCGATGACGGGTGCCTGGAATTTAGCGGAGTGAATCTGGAGACTGGCTTTCACAGACTGGATCCTCCAGTTCGCATCAAAGTTGAGGAGATGCCATTCCGAACTGATGGAACCTACGACACCGACACTCTGCTGCGTCATCTCGGACGTCACCCCGACGATGTTACTGGAAATGTATAGCTGATGTGACAGAGAAATGTTACGAAATGTTACACGAAAGCACGCGCGCCGATGTGGGCCGCGTGAGCAGTCTCCCAGACAAAAAGCAGAGGCGCGTGGGTTGTGGATACTCTTGGCCGCAGGTGTTCGAAAGTAGGGTGCGCTAGTGCGAACAGTTTCCCAGTAACTCATGGCTTTTGTTGCTGATGCGGAGATCGTCTCTCGATTCTTTCTCTAAGTGAGACGTAGGGATGTACAAGGACTCCACACGTGGGTCCCACTCGTCATACACCACTCATCATTCACCACTCGTCATACACCCCTCATCATACAAGACTCATCATACATCACTCATCATACACCACTCATCATAACCCAACACTGGTTGCAGTTGATTGTTTTGTTAGCAGGTCGGTTTGTACTTAAGGTTGAAGTTTTGGGCGCAGTTCATACTGACAGTATTTGGTTGCATTTATGCGTGGCAGGTTTTACATGCCAATTCGGATTCCATGCACTTTGATATGTGGTATGAAAGGCCGCCACTGAAGAATGCCACGGTGGGATGTGTGTCGATGTGGACCGCATCCTTGGCAAGTCGTGGTGGCCGGATGTGTGTCATCTCTCGCAGGGGGCACACACACCTTACACACGTGGAATCCCGTGGGTCAAAAGTCCGGAGCGCGTGCGTTTGACTGGAGGACGCGCATGTTGGAGAGAACGTGGACACTCCTATAGGTCAATTTCTTCTTATAGGAAACTTCCGCCGCCGGCTTGCCCGGGAACTACTTGTAGAAGCAAACTGTACGCAGGTTAAAATTCATGGCATAGACTCGTGCCTTTGCATGGCCGAAATTTCTCTAAGGGGTCGGCTCCAAGCCATTCCAACACCGCCACTCTTGGCTCGTCCTGCCAACAGTTTTCCCATCCAAGGGTCTGAGTTCTGAATGAAGTCAAGTCCATTCTGAAGTCTGAGCTGCTTGCCCCTGCCCGAAGCAGGATGTCTACGAATTCTGCTGCCTGAAACTTGATGCTCTAAGCACACTTGTTTTGTCACGTTCAAAGCACGCGTTTTTGCTTTCAAACTTTGATGAATGGGACCTGGTCCTGAGAACTTGCGAGCTTTGTTTGCAAACCTGCAGACACGACATGATATCCAAGCGACATCCAAGCCATTCGGTACTCTTCGAGAGAACACAAAACGGACACCGGCAGCCATCCGAACGGACACCGCAAGCACTGGGACCCTGCCTTTCTGTAGCCCTTCAACTCGGCCACGTGTGGCTCGTGTGAGATGGTCCCACTCCTTGGAGCCGGCCTGATACGTCTACAGTAGAGATACGTTCGACATACGCATAGCTTGCTGACGGATGATGGGAAGGCATCATCTGAATTGGCAATTCTTTCTGATGAAATCGGAGGTCATCTGATCATCTCAGGATTCAGTAGTTTGTTGGGAACAATGTTCGCTACTAGTGCTCCTGGCATCGCTACTAGGAGCAAAGACGCTACTAGGGGCTCCTGGCCTTAATACTAGGAACAAGAAGCTACTGTGTCCAATATATTCTGTAGTTCATCATCCACAGCACCCGCCTCTGTGAGGTGTGCCTTTGAGGGTGGCACCAAAGCACTGTCCAGCGCAGACGGCGATAGTGCCCATCCCAACAGAGAGCTCTCCTGCAAGGAACGTGTTGGCAGGAACGCATCCTTCTTTAAGCCGTTGTTGTGCATAAATTGACAAAAGATGTTCGAGTACAAGCAGGTGATGAAACATTCACCCGCACAAGCAGGCGATGACCGCGCTGAGAAGCTCTGACGATCGCCATGTTATATAGAGAGGTCGTTTGCAATGTTGGTGATTTTGTGAAGCATGTCTTCTTGCTCTCAGTACGAGACACTCACAATGGAACCAAACGTAACAAGGAAGGAAAATGGACATTTCCAGATCATGAGAACCAGGCTTTGCGCCTTTTCGAGTTCAAGCACATTATATAAATGTGCTTCACATTCTCCCAATCAGCCAACTCAGCTTGCAGGTGACACCATGAGCAAATGCGTATGCTGATCGGCAGATGCATCTGTGCCAATATATCTAGTCCACAGTCAGCTTTACGACATCTGTCAAGTCACATTGTATCCGCAAAGCACGCTTTTCGTTAAAGTACTCTCCTGCAAGAAGAGGCCCTCGTTCTGTTGTGCTATGACATTCTTCTTCTTGTCTCTCCAAACCTGAGTGTTGAAAGAGCTACTTCAAGCATTGAACAGGACACGGCAAGGCGCCCACAAACTTTGCCTCGAAAGGTGGCTTCCACAATTCCTGCGAACATTGAGTCAAGCCCCGCTGGTGCAACTCAACATAGACTGCCTGCCTCCTTCAGAGGAGAGGACACCAATGCATTTACATATTTGCTATCTTTCTTGTCTGGTCTTTTTGCCCGCAGCCTCAAGCCCAAATCAAGGTCGAAATGAATTCTGAAATGCCTAGCCTCAGCCTAGGGCCCAAACACATGGATCAATTGGCTGAACTGCTGGTTTCGAAGGTCATTCAGAGTCCTTGAAAACATCATGACGCGACATCTCAATATGGAAGATGCTTGAGCAAATATGGTCTTCTTTCAATAACCCAAGCTGTACCAGCTGTTCCTGCAAACTTGGGATCCCCACCGGCCCTTCAATTGCACTGCTAGTCTGGAGACCAGCACTGCAGGAACTGCATCATCCTCTAGCAAAGCAACCCTTCTTTGTCTCTGCCACATGATGGCCAGTTAAGAGTATGCAATAGTTTGGCCAATGCTCCTTGAGCTGGCACCTACACCAAATCCTGCTCTTTGGGGACCATAGATCTTACAATCAGCCATGATGATGTCCTCAGCAGCTGCGAGCAAGAGCTCATTCATGAGCCTGGCTGTAGTGCGGCCAAGCAAGAACCCACTTGCTTTCAAAAGGAAACTCGTCTGAGTCTTGGATGAAGCCTTATTGGCACACGATTGTTCAGAAGCCCAAGGATGAGTGTGACCTCACAAATTGAAGGAGCTGTGGTGAGATCTACTGATGTCAAGCTGGAAGGTCGAAAGTGAATTCATTTGACTTATCCTGCCTTCTGGTCAGAGGAGGCACCCAGCAAAAGCGCGAGTGAGGCTGTTTGAACCGCCTTCCAGGAAAGGCGTGATTTATATAGTGAGGCAGCCCGCAACTAGTAGCAAGAAGCTACTAGGGGCTCCTGGCCTTACTACTAGGAGCAAGAACGCTACTAGGGGCTCCTGGCATCGCTACTAGTAGCAAGAAGCTACTGCATTTGCAGCAAATCTGCCCGCACTGAAGGTGCCACGGCGCTTGCATCAACATTTCTGAGCAAGTTGGCTTGGGGGTGGTGAGCATGTTTGCTCTAGAATCCTATCTTTCTTCGACCTTCCGGAAAGGGAAAATCAGCGTTTAACTCGATATGTGGCTGGTTAAACATGCTTAGTTCATGATACCAGTAAAAGAAAATGTGGGACATGTCATTGCATTTCTGATAGTTTGTTGGCTGCATGGGTGTATTTGTGGATGCACTGGATGGATGTGGATGTCCTTTCATTATAAGGTGGATCGGTTGGCCTTTAGCAGTTCCACCACACATCTCCAACGACTGCGGGCGGTCTCGGTCGCACATCCAAGTCTGGGTAGAGGATCGAGCTGGGGCGTTTGAGCCTTGCTGGCGAATCAAGGCCCAAAGCCCAAAGCAAGAAAGTAAGCCTGATCCCGCGGAAGCTTTATGGTTGCATTGTAGTGGTTGACAATTATGTGGTTTCTTGTGATGGCTCAAGTATCAATCAGTTTTGGTTTGCTGTGAAACGTGGCAGTTTGTTCTGATAGGTTGTAGTGTCATCTATATTATATTAGGTCATCCAGCCGGACTGAGATTGTGTGTTTTTGGTTGCTTGTAGTGAGGTGATGGGTGGTCATCTAAGTTGATCTGTGCATGCTTGCCTGGTTTGCCATGAGTCCAATTGCATCAGTGCCGTGATGATGTGGCCGACTGGCAGTGATCCCTGCAGAATCTCTTGAATTGTTGATCTAACCTGGTTGCCGTGTTTTAGTATTTGTACCTCTGGTGTCCTGTGTCTTGGGTTTTGTCACGTAAGTCGCGGGATTTGAGCCTGACATCAGGTTCATCGGTCCTCGAGCTCCACTAGCTGTGGTGATTCCAGGTAAAGCGATTCTAGTGATCGCCACAAAAACCAGCTTCGGCAGCCTCTTGCAGTGGCGCAATGCCATCCCAGGTGGAAGGAACCACTCCTCCTTCCTTCGCTGAAGGAACCCCTCTGATTGAAGCATAGACTTGTGGCGCTCCTCAGATCTCCTCCATCCCCTCAGACATGTGCCCCAACCAAGCAAACTTGTCCAATGGATCCGAAATTATATTATTCAAATGTTCTAAGTTCAACACTGGGCAAGGAACATCACTGCTTCTTCCAAACCTCTTTGTTGAGCGATTCTAGAGGCCTGCGCAGCTATGTCTCTGGACACGCAAGTTTTCAGATCTTGTGATGACTCGCCTCGTTATCCAGAAACTCACCAACCTTTGTTTCAGTTTACGTGTCACATGTCATATAACTTAACCCGTAAATTTGGATCTGAAGGCTAGTGAGGGTCAGGCATTGGACACGCTAAGCTTTTGTGCAGGCTGCTGCGTCAGCTGCAACACCTTGACTCACATCAACTGCAGCAAAGGCACGTACTGCTTGCAGAAAGCGAAAAAAATAATAAAGGAAAGGCAAATGAAAATCAGGTACACCAGCCTTACCCCAATAGCATGTCGTGCTACTTGCCTTACCCCAATAGCATGTCGTGCTACTTGGCTACTTGGTTTCTTAGGGGCACGTCCCATGAAAAACGTCCAACCACTGTGAAAAGTTGCACTTGTCATAGACTGGCATAGACGGAGAGAGGCACCAAGACATTGCGACATCCAGCCATGGGTAGACAAAAACAATGAAACGCAAAGACCAGAAGTGACTGGGATAGAAGGAAACCAGTCGAGAGGTCACAGGGGCAAACTTGGGAAGTTTATAAGCATAATAAAGATTCTCTCAAGCTTTGACCTTGACGAGCATCACGTGCTCTTTGTCCGCCGAGATGGCAGGAGCTGCGGCTCCATCCATCTGCGTAAGTTGAGCTGAAGAAAAAGGGATGTCTCTCGAGCATGACAAGTAGAACTTGCCTCCTTAGGTCTCTTCACCTGACTTTCTCGCCTTGGCACTCACATTCCAAGCTGAGCAATCAAAACGAACCAAAACACCAATACAAGCCAATACACCAATGCTTGGGCCGATGCTCTTGAGATGGGCCTCGCTTCATGCACCGCCTTAGTCTTCAAGTGCTGAGGAGACTTTGTGCACACAGTGGCCACCCTTCAATTGCATCAAAGCCACACGAAGCGGAAGGCCACAAGGGAAAGTGGCACTCTGAGCCGCAATTCCGCAGGTAGGACCACTCTATAACAAGACAACAAGGTGGCCCAATTCCTTCATTTAGCAACACCTTCACTTAATTGCTTATCCTTGAAGCGCACAATCATGTCTGGCAAGCAAATGCCGCTCTGCTGTAGATAACACTCTGGGACTATATATAACACCTCCCAAGGCCTCCATTTGAAGCAGTTGCCACAAAGCACCAGCCCACAACTGCGGCAATGGTAGCGACCTAGGTGAGTCTTCTAAGGTGCCCAACTTGCTTCCTAGGTGTCACAACTGAGCAACTGAGCTAACAACGAACTGAACCAGAGAAAAGAACCTCCAGATGTTATACTTGTCACCAACGAGTGGCGTGATGATGTAAAAATATGTAAGGCAGCAAAGGGTAATTCAGTGCGCGCATTGCCGACTTTCAGTGGAGGCCCAAAGTTCCGACTGTGTTTGCTGTTCCAAAAGGTGGCAACACTCAGAAGAGCACTGGAAGCGGGAATGTGATTTTGCATGTGAACTGCAGGCTTGCGGCCACTTTTTACTCTGAAGGATTTCGTTTTGATGGTCAGGACGAACACACGACCATCCACTCGGTTTGCAGCAGAGTTTGTCCTGCTTTCCAATATAAGGCCAAAGAGACAGGTACACAGGCAATTCCGGGGACCCTCAACCAAGGATGGCCAAAGAGGAGGGCAAAGTAATTCCACCTTGCTTCTTTTAGCCCGGATCTTGGTGGTGCGGGCCGTACAACAGGGTCGTGGAAAATCCTTTACGACTGGGGAGCTTCTGTGTATGTTCTCAGCGCGACTGACATACCGTCCCCGAGTCTCGACTACACGGCACGAATGGTTTACGACACATTGGCGTCCTTGCTCCTAGTAGCGATGCCAGGAGCCCCTAGTAGCGTCCTTACTACGGTGTCTTTTCTATGCTTGTAACATCTTGAACTCTCCAGCCTTGCAGTTGTGACATCGTGGGGCCAGGTGATCCGGCACAAAGAAAGGAGGACGTGTGGCCTGGGCGATCAGTGTCACCGAAGCGGTGAAATCTGCATCTCTCAAGTCCCTCAACCCATTGAACTTGTGACATCCAGGAGAAAAAGGAGAATCCAAGAAAATCTAGAAAGCTAGGACTTCAGCTGGAATGGTCCGGCTGTTGAAAAAGGCATGTTCCCGTTGCAGAGTATCCCGGTCCTGGCACGAATGACTGTGAAATTGAATGACCAAATCAAGATCAGCCAAATCAAGCAAGGTGCCTCAGCAGTCAGCTGCACGGTGGTCTCCTTGCAAACGATGGAAAAAGCTTTTGAAACTTTGTATGTAAATATATATATATATTTATAAAATTATATATATACTGTATGTATGTATGTATATGTAGCTGTGTGAGGGATTATCAACGCTGGTGGTTCTCCAGCCAGCTTCAGAAATCTCTCCTGAAATCGGAAGCCGTTGCTTACCACCAAGCACGACATCCACCGCTTGGCGGCCAAGTCCTCATAACATTAGATTCTCCGAGCAAGCTCTGACTTTGCGTGGCTTTTCTGAAACGACTCGCCCAGCAAAACAACAGCATGGACCATCAGGCTCCATCTTGAGGGTCTACTGTCTCATGGTCCTTCTTTGATGTGTCCACTGCCTTCAAAACGTCAAACTGGTGCTGGTTCCTTACGCAGAAGAATCACAAGCGCATGTCCAAACCAGAAGCATTAATTTTGGCATGTGGGCTTGGCAAAAAGCATCAGCATGGCATGTCTTTCGCTTGGGGCCTGACCGGAAAGACAGATTGGCTTTGCCATTTACTAGCAGGGATGTGGCTCGAGCATCAAGCCTCAGAAAAACTCTCAACAACAAGCAAACTCGACTTTCAGCGCAGAAAAGAGCACGCCTGGAACACGCTTCCAGGATAGGAGGCCACTCAAACTTGTCTACCTGAAGTCAACTAAGACTACAAAACTGAAGCTGCAAAGACCATAACACAGACCTACAGGAGCTGGAAAGAGCCTGGTTGACATCGGTGTCTCCATGCTGCAGCAGTTGTAGAATGATGCTGTAATGAGCCTGACCAGAGACAGCGAGTCCTGTGAGAAGTTCAATGCCGATACCGCAATAAGGCAAAGCCTCACACAAGGCTAGGCTAGAATTTAGAAGCACCTTCGAAACTGCAAAGTGAAGCGGAGTCCAGCCAGTCGTCTCCTGTCTGTGAATATGCAAGCTTTTTGTTGGGGTAGCTGTGATACAGCCCCAGCTCTGACGAACCCAGCGACATGCTTTGTGGCTACCCCTGACACCGTGTCATCCAATTGTCTTAGGTGAATCGACATGAATGGCAAGTGCAAAGCAAGTAGAATCACTCAGTGATGTGATGGTTACAATTTCCTCTTGCACGTTTGGTTGCGCTCGATTGTCCAGCAAGACCTGCACAAGGCCTGAGCTTGAAGGCTCGATGCGAAGGCGACCAAGACGGTGTTTCAAATTTGAGGACGAAGTGTGTCATCACTTTGACATCTCTTGAGATCTCTGAGGTTAAAGCCTAGATCTCCACTTTGTGATGCAAGGTGCAAGCATGTTTGCCCTCTTAGATCCCTTGCCTGGCAGGTCACCATGAATCTTTCTCCTTGTAAGCGCTGTAAGCGAAGCAGGACAAGGAGAAGAAACCCCAAAAGCTAGACATAAGGCATTTGAAAGTCAGCTCCAAACCACGCAGCTTCCTTTTTGCTTGATGGGGATCAAAATGATTCCTGCATAGATTAAAATTTGAGCTTCACGACGAGCGAGTCTGCATCATAGGCAGTTCTTGCAGCAGCGCAACAGGACTGGAAAGTGGACGTCGCGCTGCAATAAAGATAGCACGCCTCGCTCCTGACTGGAAAGAGGCCCAGTCAGTCTCAAACTGATCATGGTTTGGCTGGGTGCTTGGAACGTACACGTAAGGAAACAGGCCTTTTAGAGCCTCAAATATATCCTGCCTTCGCAGTTGGGTAGCACGTCCAGACAATGCCATAGAGTCAGCAACTGAAGATTCTTGAACGACTTGAACTTCGGCAGAAACCACGGTCTCCAACAATAGGATATCCTCCGCGAGAGGTGCCACATTCTTTAGAAATCTCAGCGGCCGCTCGAGATGATACAATAAGCCAAAGCAGAACACAATATCCCACCGGCCGATTGGTATCCGCTTCTCCAAGTCCATTGAGAAAATGCTGACTGCATCTGGCGGAAAGAGCTTTCCCAATGCGATCTTTTTTCGAAGGTTCAGCACGTTGGTCATCCTGGGTTCCACAATGGTGACAGTACAGCCTCTGTCAGTGAAATAGTGCGTCAAATCCCCTTGTCGTGCACCAACCTCCAAAACTTTGCGGTTCCAAAGAGGCAGTGCCAAGCTGGTCAAGTGTTCCAGCCTACGAGCGGTCAACCGCTGATAGATTTGTTCGATGCCCAATGACGTGTACATGCTAGCAGTAAGTAGTTCTGGATGATTGTCGTATTCTCGCAGGAATTTATCACAACACTGGTTCTTGGTGAAGTGAACCCCATCAAAACAGTCAGTTTGAGTTGGTTTCCTTCCACAACAAGCTCTTTCCGATGTGCAGCTCGAAGCATCACAATTCCAGCAATTCAGAAATATTCCATGTGTCGCGCCCAACCAGCCGCGGATGTGCAAAGATCTATTTGCATTTCCCATGTATACTGATCCTCTTGGAAATCGTATTGTTCCTTGAAAATAGTCGAAGTACCGCAACGACTGCAGAACGGCAGATTGGTGCGGCGGCAACTCCAGCGAAGTCACAATGTCTTCAGGGGCCTGGGATGAGATTGACAAGAGCTCTAAAACCATCTTCACATTCTTCCCTTCGGCTTGACGACCATGCTGGAACTTAAAACCTCCGTCATCTGGAACCTGGTGGCTGGTAAGTCAAGGGCCACCTTGCCCTTCTCGTAAGGTGTGCATGTATATTATGTGTATATATGTATAAAGACTTAAATTCGCAGCATCGGTTCCCTTTTGCTAAGCAAGGCCGATTTAGTCGGAAATACATGCAAGTATATGCAAGTGAACCAACTCAAGTTCAGCAAAAAAAACGTCTCTCTCACTGTCCCCTGAAGAACGGCGGCCAAACCACGCCGTCAACAGCCCAGGGACCGAAAAACTCGAGGTACCCCTAATTCTTCCGCCAAACCGTCAGAATCAAGGCCTCATACCCCGAGAAACTTGAGGCCGAGGGTAGGTGACGAAAGCTAGCAGGGGTGCATCCGGACTGGTGGGACATCAAGCGGAGTGAGGCAAATGTTCATGAGGTAAAACGTTGTGAACATGTAAGACACACAAACAGCAATGACACAGCCAACCTTAGAATTGAAGTCCCCGATAATTAAGGAAGCGTGGCTGGACTTTGCCACACTGTTCGATGCATCCGATGTGTTCACGAACCTGTGAGCTCGTTGAATCTGTTGCACCGTATCCCAAAACCTCCACGGAGGAGTTGAACCAGTGTGGATGCCATAAGAGGTGCCCAAGAGGTGTCCCAGAGGCAAAACAAAGCTGCTTGCAAGATTTGTTTGGTTTCTTCTATCGATGTCGATGTCATGAACATGTGAGCTTGTTGAATCTGTTGCACCGTATCCCGGAGGAGTTAAGCCAAAGTGGATGCCATAAGAGATGCCCGAGAGGTGTCCCAGAGGCGTCTGAGGGGGGAGTTGAACCCACGGGGGGGAGGGGGTGAAAGAGTGACTAGGGCGTACACGGTTGAGGTGCAGACCGCTAGTGTCTTTTATGCGCAGAGTCTTATCCTCTTGAGCCTTATGGCAGTCAAGCATGGACACACTAGATAGGCCACTGGAGTGGAACCTGTACAAGTAGGCCTCTACATTTCAGCAGGCACAAAATTCATGTCCACTCCTGCCTATTGCGTATGTCGCACACTATTTTTCTACCGCAAGGCTAAAACAGTCCAGCAAGCTCTAGTAAGCTTAAAAGGAAACCACGGTGCCCTGTACTTACCAATTCCAGTGTATTGCACACTTTAGAAAAGGTAATCTCTAGGTATACTAAATACAGTGAGGGAGCAATAGCTGACTCACCTCAAATACAAAGTCAAAGACAATGTATCTCGGCTGGAGACTGTATCGTTCACCGGCGAAGATACCATGTACCGGCGCTCAATAGCCCTTAAATAGCCAGAGCTGTTAAGAAACTATAAATTCAAGGAAAGCGGCTTTCTTGCACACAAACCTGTAAAAGCAGTAAACGACACTCGCGTAACGAAGAACTAAAATTTTCAAGACCGCACAAAATGCAATGAATTAAGATGCCTTGCAAAATGCAAGGAGCGTCAACTCTCGGTCTGAGGAGTGGTCTTCTCGAAAAGTGGTCTCGGCCGCTTCCATACACAGGACTTACACAAAATTAAAAATGCATCAAAAGGACTCTTTCTCATTGACATCAAAAACAAAAAGGAAGGAGACACCGGCAAATGTATGTACAAAACTTGTACTACAATTGCAACTCATAAAATGACTTAATCATCAACCATGAATGGTTGTCCATTAGAGGTCGCTTCAAAAGAGCGGTTGTGGTAGTTATCATCAGTTCTGAAAAACTGTCCATACCTACCTGCAGATAATAAACGTTTAGGAAACTGTATTTATCTGCATGCTAAAGCGTATAAACCTGGAATGCAGGAGTATCTTCTTTGACAAAAAGTTTCTCCTTGTGGCAAACCAGGATTCATTAAACTTCAGCCTGGCAACTTAAAGTCAAGCCTGGAAGTAAAGTATCAACTGTGATCAGAAGTATCTTCACTTCCTAGCTCTCATTAAAAGTTAGCCTCCGCTCTGAGTTTTATGCCGCTGCAGTCGATGGAGCTGCTTGATCAGAAGTTGGCGGCCTTCCTTTCCTTTTATTCTCTTTCTGTCTCTCCTTCCTCCGTAAGTTAGCATCTCGAAGAGTCTCGCCCGAGCGATAAAGTCTTCTGTCTCCAAATGAAAATGAAGCTGGTCTGAGTGAAATAAACATTGGACCATGACTGTCATCGTCAGAGGGTCTGGAGCACATAACCTCCGTGTCAATCAGAGCAAAGTTCTCTGAAAAATTACAGATGAACTCCTTCGTGCTCACTGTGGAATTTGTATATTCCTCTTCACTCATTGAATGACCCCATTCAACAATGGTAGACAAACAAGTATCGCCAAGCTTTGATCCCTGGTATATTTCTTTGTCTTCTGTAGAGTATTCCTCCCAGAGTTTCTCAAAGTAAGCTTCACACTGCTTGAGGACATGTGAAGATGAACTGTAAAATGTTCTGGGAATAGGCGCTTTGATACCAGGATCTGCTTTTACACGGGCTTCTGAAAACCTGCGGATCCAATGCTGCATGGTGCTGTAATAATAGTTAGCCATTGGCTGCCTTTTGTATCCAGACATTCTGTAGGCCAAACTATTCGCATCACCAGAAATGATGTCCACCTCATATACAAAACATTCATAAAGCATCAACGCTGTCTGTTCTCCTGTCAATAGGTGGGCATCTACAGCACGGTGTGTGTCAACATGATAATTACAGACTCTGATAGTATGCATGTTCGCTCGAGTAAGTGGAACACGCTGGTCCTTAGGACCATAGTCCTCAAATTCATAGTCTGCATCCTTGAAGTCCTGACGAGGCCTTGTTTCTCCAAAACAAATCTCATAGATAGCCCAAGTTACATCACGCTGTTGACAGTGACCAAGGTCTTGGCCATGTCCAGCAATGATCTTGATATAGCCATCTGGTGCCAATCTAGCCATCACTGCAAGATTCTCCCAATCATTGAAACAAACTGTCCAATTCTTTTGCTCAATGAATTCCTTGGCAGGAACAAGGAGATGAGCTTCCTGGAGAATCACGACATGCGCACATAAAAAGAAGAGCGTGTTGAAGAAAAGGTTGTTTTCAAATTGCTCATATTGAAGTGACATGGCACTCTGCTTGCGTGGCTTCATTGCACGATCAAGTCCTTGGAGAAACTTTGGTGTGGTGTATTTCTGACCACGAACCATGTTTCCATAGTTCCAGGGTAAAAATGTCAAGGACTCTGAGCTGGCCAATAGATTAGTTCCATATTGTTCTTCTATTCTTCCTTTGAGGAACCTTTGGCACAGCTCTTCATAGAAGGCGACATGGTCCCAACTGGGTCCCTTGGGACCATGTGATTCCAGTTCTCCTCTAAACTGTTCCTTTGTAACCTCCAAATCTGCTCGAGCTTGTTCTGCCCTTTCAAGGGCCCTTGGATCGACCTGATACTTGTCATCCAAATAAACGATGCGATCATCATTGATGAAAAATCTCTTCAGGTCATGCTCGCGGCTATCCTCATAACAATCAGGTGGAGGTACTAGACATGGATCGAACAAAGTCGTTCTCGTTGATCCTTGACTGATAGTGAGGATGGGAAAGCTCACCTTTTCTGAAACAAACATGGTTCAACAATCTCGCGTGAGTTTCCCTGAAGCATTGTTGATAAAAGCCAATACCTGGATCTCCTGTACACTCTCCAAGCAACCTCAAAGGTGAGGTATGCAACTCATAGGTATTGTCAGCATCCACAGGATCCTTATCAGCAACTACTTCAGATGGAAAAGATTCTTGGATTTCAGCCTCCAATTTCTTCTCTCCATCATCCTCTCTGACCTCTCTTATCTTCTCCACCGCCTTCTTCTTCTCCTCAAAAGTTGCATCATCCTGAACTTCTTCATGAAAATGAGGATCAGGAATTTTATTCAGGCGGCTTCTCTTAGATTTCGGCAGACTTGAAGTATCATCAAGGTTAGCATCCTTCTCACCTGATGGTAAGTACGATGCAGCTGAGTCCTCACCTATCTCTCTTGACAGAAAGTGTGGTGCTGACTCATCCTTGGCTTCCTCCTGGTCCACTTCCATCTTCATGTCCTCTGAAGGAAAAACACCTGTATTCTCATCAAAAACTTCTTCATCTTTCTCCAGTTCAACTGCAGGATCTTCTTCAGGGACTTCCTCTTCCATATCTTCACCTTCCACAAGCACCATACTACCAGTATAGATTCCACCAGTGATAGTGGAGACTCTTGTGTATGGAGGAACTTCTTCACCTGCCTCAAAAGCTTGTTCTGCAACATCCTTGGTGAGCAAGTCTTCTATAAAATCTTCTTCCTTGGTTCTTGGAAGAGAATCTGAGGTCTCATAAAAATCTGTCCTTTCTGAACTGAAAAACTCAGTTGCCTTCTCATTGTCCTTTTTATCCTTGTAAAGATGAGTAATCTTCACTGCTTCTCCCCGCAACACCTGATCACCTTCTCTATACTTGTTGACAATGGAGCTCCATACTGGCACGTTGTCATCATCAAAATCAAGCTCCATATCATCTGCCAGCAAGTTTGAGATATTTTGAGCTGCCTGTTCTTCTTCTTCCTCACGTTCTCTGGCACGCTCCTCATCCTTCTGGATCTTGTAGACACCCTTCAGGATGTTTTGTAGTACCTTTAAGTTCAGCTTCGATGATGGCTCAAACGTCCCTGAACTTACAGGCTCAACTACAACACGAGAGCAAGAAATCGCCTCCAAAAACTTGGAATTGTATTGGCGTTCAAACTCTTCCTTCTTTATCATCTCATACAAGGGATCAGAAACTGCAACACGCGCTTGAACATATTCATGAAGTTGATAGCATGCATGTTGCACAAATCTGCTGTTGGAGTTGTGAAGAAAACTCTCTAGATGATTCCTGTCACGGTCAATCAAGTACCACACAACTCTTGCAGAAAAACGGAATTTCTTGAAGTTCATAGCAAAATGTGTATGATACTTCTCTGGATCCTCTTCTGCATATAAGGCATCCTCTGAAGTCTTGTAAACAGGGAGATTTGTGCTTGGATCCAAAATCATAAACTCTTCCCACAAGATCGAATGGTTAAGAACCCACCTGGGAAGCACCTTGATGAAAAAGTCACAAACAAGTTCAGACATAAGGTGCGTGACACGACCAATCTCTTCCTCCTGCTTGAAACGATAGTGCAATTTGGCAAATAAAGGATTGTTGAATGCTTCCTCCACTGTGTTGCCAAAACTATCCCACTGAGGTTCTGGAATACCAAAGTTCCAACCCAGCAATTTGGGATTCCTGCACATATCCAAGAAACTTGCAAGTTCTGCAGAGTGAATACCATGGTCTGTCAGAATTTCAGCCCGGCGGCGTCCATTCTCCCAAGCACGGATGAAGAAAAACTGTTGATACCCAGTTTGTGCCAACTCCATCCACTGACAAATTCCAGGTTCAAAACTCGGTGCATACGTCTTGGGGTCATCCTCTGTTCCATAAATATTTGGGCGCAGCAACTTGTATCTTCTACAAAAATATTCTCTCTGGTGTCTTGCCAACCTGTCCCAATCCCGCACCAGAATCACGTCTTCTCCAGTGCTCTGAAGTACACGTGTTCCTCGGCGATCATGGAGTGATACCATGCCAATGTCATATACCATCCATGGGTTGAGAACCAGGTTGTTGACATTCTGAATGAACCATGTCATCTCACGCTCAGCAACATGAGCAGAGTCATCTTCTTCATCCTGTTGAGGTTCTCCAGAAGTCCTTGCTGTTGATCTCCTTGAAGTGATGTCTCTCCATAGGTGGTCAAAGCGAATCACTTCCTCATCAGCCTTCACCAGATCTTGCTGATCCTTGCTCAGAACTAATGGGTGTACCATAAACAAAGATCTCGAGGTAGCACCATCTCCATTGACAATCAACGTTGGAGCACTATAGCCTAAGATGCTCCAAGGATCACGATCATCAATCTCTTTAGGTGGAATTAAAGACCATCCAGGTTGATAATGGCCTTCAGGCATCACCTGACGTGACCTCAATCGTGAACGATTGTACTCACGTGTAGGATCATTGTCAGAGCTGAAAAATCTCGCAATGGCATCGTAGGTCAGCTCATCTAACCAAAGAGACATATGCCTTCTGGTTTGTTCCACCCCAGGCTCATCTGCATTAATCCTTCTGATAGTTTCCAATGCAAATGCCGTGTCCTGTGAGAGTCTTTTGAACAAGGATCGCAAAGTTTCTTGTTGCTTCTTCTCCCTGTTGACCTTCTCCACCATCTCCTCTGTGGACAAAGGGATACTCAACTCCTTAGCTGGCTCTGGAGCATCTTGTGGTGGTTCATCTCCACTAATGTCCAAATATGTGGGCTCTACATCACAATGTGCAAGCACCACTCCATTGTTGCTGAAATACAGAGGACGTCCAGCTTGAAGCCAACTAATCACGTTGAGCTTCACATACAAAGGCTGGCCATAGTTCCTTGGAACCACTGTACCTGGACCTAAAGGAATATAAGGCAAGGTTTGTGGATTGCTGTACATGAAATGAACATAATCTCTTCCTTCACCTCTATTCCTTCTATTCCAACTTTGTGGATCTCTCATCAAACCATACCTTGCAACGCTGGCCCAGTTCTCCTTCTTGGTAACATGAAAAACATGTCCCAAACATCTTGCCTCAATAGAAGTCAATCTATGATTCAACTTCTCTGGACTGATGTTATATGAGAGTCCTGTATGCCCTTGGTTCACTCCCAAACGCATGGAGAAGGGCATATCATATTGATTGCCTGTGTTGTGCCAAACATTCTTGTCCAAGCGAATCACCAGATGAAATCTTTGCTTCTCATCGCTATGCAATATAGCAAAGAATGCAGAAGGATGAATCGTGAAGGGTTGTGGCATACGAGCAGTTCCCTCTGTAATCAGAGGCATAAGCTCTATCATCGCCCTATTGTCCATCAATCTGTCGAGAGAACGATCATGTCGTAGCATATAGTTGAGCCCCGTTGTGCCTCCACGAGACTCTTGTTGCCACGAACTGTCTTCTCCTCTCATATTCATCCTCTTCTTCTTGGGTGACATAGCCAAGAGCGTATCTGGCAATCTCTGAGAACCATCGTACTCGAAAATCGAAACTATCACGGTTCCCAGGTGTCAAACACATTGCTAGAATGTCAGCTATGATCAGCTCATCCTGCTCTGAGTTCTTTTGGAACTCAACCAGCGTGCGTGGGCGCCTCAAACGATTTGCCCAGTTCTCAGATTTCCCCCAAGGAACCTTGCACGACCAGTTTTGAGCATACTCAAGGATATTGGGCGGACCCTGACCGGCCATCTCTGTTGACACAAAGTCCACCGGTCAGAGGCCGGCGTCCTGAGTCTGAGAAATGACAGGTAGTCGATAATGCAAAGCAATAGTCTTCGAAAGAAAAGTGCTGATCTTGCTAAGCTAATTTGAGCCGCAGGCACAAATTCATGAAAGAGATTCAAATGTCTCCAAAACAAAACTGCATGCATTGAAATTCTCTCCTCTCACTCTCAGTGCAAAGAATCTCCAAGATAAAACACATCATGTGAAAAGTCAACATGTGTGCATACTGTAGGAATCCATCCACGCAAATATGCCTTGTGTTCAATAAGAGATCTAAAAGGTGGATGTGCATCAACTTCCTTTAAACAACCACTGCGTACTGCATCTATCAAAGCTTGAGGACTAGCAGACTTCTTAGTAAGACAGTCAGCAAGACACCACTGAGTGCGTATACGTGACAAGTCAGCAATTGCACCAGAGCATGCTTCCTTCCTAAGCATTTGGATCATATGAATAGTCTCCTGTTGCTCAGGAACATGAGTAGTACTAGCTGTAGTCACAAGATTGTTGGCGTCAGTGCGCATGTGAATGTCAGTAGAGTCACCTGTAATGTCCTTTATCAAGCCTCTAAGCATTTGGCAAGTGCCATAACACTTCATAAATGCATACAACTCGGCAACAGTTGTGGACAGGGTAGTTCTCTTGATCTTAGAAGATTCAAAGAAAATAAGTGAGCCTCTAGCGTTCTTCTGTTTTCCCTTCCTTTGCTCACCCATAAAAATAACCATAGCACGTTGAGAGGATTTGTCACTGTTGTTCCTGAATGCGGTATCTGGCATAGCAATTAAACGTGGACTACCTTCAAGTGGCCAAAACCGTAACTCCACAGGGTCAGTCACGATTTGTTTGCACAGCTTGTTCAAGGCCTTGCAATCACCTATTGTAGGTCCTGCTGATGCTGATGCTGACCTTGAGAATTGGTAGCATGCTTGGAATTGCGTTCTGGATTGTAACCAGTTTATGCTGCCAAGAAGGGGTCTGAAGGCTGTGTGCAGGTCTTTGTCACACTTGTCCTCATCCTTCAAACCTTTTGGAATGATAATCTCAGTCAATTCTTGAACACAAAGGGATTGTTCTACTGAGATATACTCCTTCTTCTTAGTCTTCTCTTGCATCTTCCAAGCAACACGTTGTCCAGTGAACATCAGGTCATTAGTGTCCTCATGTCCAATCTTAAACTGTGACTTCGCAATTTCCTTGAACTGTTTCAAAAAGATATCATTACCTGTCACAAAAAGATCATCAACATGTAAACAACACATACCAATTGGTGACCTATTCTTAGAATTACTTCCATGCACAGGGTCCATAAAATGCTCAAGCAACTCTTCCACCACTTCAGGTGTAAGCTGAGGCGTTTGTGTCACAGTATACGTATGTTCTGCAGGAAGAAAAAGACTGACAAGCGTTTCAGCTTCTTCCTCTAACGTCACTGTATTCTTCTCGTTTCTGATATCCTTGTTTACCTCGAGAAGCCACCAAACACCTTTACGCTTAACTATTGAAGTCCGGAAACAAAAACGTGAACGCGAATACGTAGGTTCGGGAGTGCGAAGAGCTTTAGCGCGATACGCGACTTGAGCATGGCCATTTGCATATTGGCGCCAGCCTGCCTTGTGCTCTACAGAGTCAAGGAAATTCTGGAGTTCCTGATCTATCACAGGAGTCCAATTTCCATCCTCTGCCTTAAGCTGTTTACGCATCACCGTCTTCTCCGACCTATTTCCATAACACACCGAAAACAGACGTTCTTCACAGAGAAAAGACCTACGAACTTCCTCCGCTGTGTCGTGGAATTCGTTCGGCGGCGCACCTGCTACGTAGAATGAGACCGGTTCCGGTTCGGCTGGCATCTCCTCTGACGAGTAGTTCACAGCCTTAGGAACCTTCAAACATCCAGAGTAACAGACGTACGTACACCGATCGGCTCGAGTCGGAACTAATCCGAGTGAGTGCAAAAACTTGTCGAGTCGATTCCACCAACGACGAGGCGCGTCGCTCAATCCGTACACCGAACGGGTGCACAATCCGACGAGATACGGCGGCAATCCGATGTCGGTCGGAAGTTGAAGGTGAATAACGCGTCGCTCGAGGTCGTAAAGTTCCCCCTGAAGAAAGGCAGTTTTCAAGTCGATGTGTAACAGGTCCCAAAAAGAAGAGGCTGCATGCTGACATGCTACTCGGAAACCATATCTGGTCGCGGTTGGCGAGTCCGTCTGAAGGTCCCATTTCTGGGCATCTTGGAAGCCTCGACAGACCCATCTGGCCTTAAACTTCTTAAAATTACCATCTTTGTCAATCTTGATGGTCAGGACCCATCGACCGGTAACATAGTTATCGATCTTGCGCCTTCTTCGGTCACGATACTTCATCGCAGTAAAATCTAAAAAGCTGCGAAACTCCTCTAGTTTAGCTTGCTTGATCTCATTCGCATACTTCCGGAGCACTTCCGGAGTAATCACACTCTCTGCCTTCGGCGTCTTCTTAGCTGTTGTCTTCGCAAGATACTGGCAGAATTGTGAAAAGCCTTTCGGATCATACGAGTTAAAACTCGGAGGAGCTTGGTTCGGACCTATAACACAAAAATCCATGTAGTCAAAACTAACAAAAAGATTTTTCTCATCGTCCAGATCTTTGTCTGGATCCTTCTCAAAACCTTTCACATCTTCTTCATCAAAAATAGGTTCTGAATCTGTCTCATTTGAATCAGTCGTCTGATTATCGTCATCTTCGACTGTGCTCGGAGGCACGGGAACGTCGGCCGCTTGTGGCTGATTCGAACTTGATGCTGTCGGATTCTCCGAATGTCCAGGAAAGAAACTTTTCGGAACAGACTTCGGAGGTGCCGGAATAGGTTCATCATGCCCCGGCAACTGAACCTTAGAACGTTTAACCGGAAACTTCACCTTCGCCCTTGGCAAAGCATCAGTTGAGTCCACAGAAAGCTTTCTCATGTGCTTACTGTGACGTTCACGATTCTCAGGAACATATGGTTCTGGCTCCGGAGGGTTCGAATCAGGCGACGGGCCGAACGGATGGACCGGATCCGTATCGATCGGAAAACCTATCGGAGGTTGACCCGGATCATCTGGCGGACGGGATTCGCTTGAAATCTCCGGCGTTGCCTCTTCCGGATCGCTCGATGGATATCCGAGTTGCTCTAAAGGAACATCGGGATTTCCGAACTGATTCGGAACAGCTGCGGAACCTGTTGGAGGTGGTCCCGGAGGTTGTCCACCCTGGTGATCATCAGGGTTGCCACCCGGTGCATCACCAGGCGGATTCATATCTTCATCATCTGGATCAAAATACTGCTGTTCCCCCGAGACTGGATTTGGCTCATAAGCCATATCATCATCCATCGGTGGTCTGTAGTCTGGAGGTTGATCCCTTGGATCCTCTAGAGCTACTTCATCAGGAGTCACAACTCGCTTCACGGCGCCTGTCGTCTCTGCCTCGAAAACTATCATGCTCCAATGATCTACCAAAAACTGTTCATGATGAGGAGACAGTTGTGACACAAACATAAAGAAAACCTGATGGTATTTTCCTGGCTTCCACATAATCAACACTGCATCATCTTCAGAATTGAAGAGAGGATGCACTCTACCAAAAGTACCACGATAAACCTTACATCTCTCAAAATACATCTGTGGCAAGGTTCTTCGTCTAATCTCCTTCAGGCCTGGAATCAATGATACAATTCGAGAATCAGAAGATGTTGTCACATCAAACTCTGATCTCTGAGGTAGTGCATCGACCTGCCTCAAAGTTCTGATCAGTTCAGTAGTAGTGAACCTTTGTGGTAGTATATGTCGAAGTGGAACCGGAATTTCCGTCGTCTCTTCCGTTCTCACGGAGTTCAACAAAATTGACTGATGAGCTTCTCTTTCTAACAAAAGAGCTGTTCCACACAAACTTCCAGAGTCAAAATTCTCCAGAAGATCTTCAATAAGGAAACTCTGACGTGTATCAGAAGTCTCACCATAGGGAAGGAAACGATTCATCTCAACCAAAAATGAAAATGGAAACTTCTTCGAGTCAGCATCCTTGAAGTACTGGTTGCTTCTAGTGGCTTGCACTGTTTTAGCTTGGAAAGAACAGTCACCAATACCTTTCCATCCTTGGCAGGATGCATAGGAGTGGAAGACTGTCACGTAACTCATTCCCTTCGGACAATAGCAAAAACAATTCATATCCACATCAAAGTTAAAAACCGGATTCTTCAACGAAGAAATAAACTTCTGCAGAAACAAACAAAACTTGTTTCCTTTGGGAACAGTCACAAACACATGTTTCTTCCTTCTCAACTGCCACTCAATCACATTGCAACATAGCAACCAAATAGAAGCTCTGTTTTGTTTGGGAGAAGGGTTGTTGATCACTACACAGTGGGGCTGCAATCTCTCAAGTTGCTGCCAAATAGCATCTTGACCCTTCAACGTAGAAAAGTTGTATCCTGCCTTGAAATCCATAGGAGATGCAACTCTAACACCATTCTTTGAAAGGAACCAAGATAATCCACTGTTTCCATGAAGTAACTCAACAACATCAGGATAATCATCATTACAAAAGAAAAAGGACTGTTCTCCAAATTCGGCATCAACATACAGTTCGTGATCTTCACGTAAGTTCTCCGGATTCTCATCGTCTAATGCCGGTATGGAAACATCATGCCACTCATCGTGATCACGTCTAACCTTCGACTGATTCACACGTACCACTGCCTTACCAGTGTTGGCTTGAACCATAGCTCCTTCTTGTCCAAGTACTGTGGCACGAACCCAACGTCCTTTATCCTTGAACTTTGATGAATCCTGAGTCCAAACAAAAACCTTCTCACCTTGGAAATAAGGACCGTCACTTGGCATAGTCCTTCTTGCAAGATCTGCTCGAAGGTCCTGAGCTTGTCGTGCTTCTTGATGAGCTCTCAAAGCTACACGTTGTAGTTCCAGATTTGTACGATCTTGTGCGGCTGCACTAGCTGACAATTGCTCAGGGCTTGCGGTCTCAAGGTCAAAAAGATCTGGTGGACGTCGTCCAGTTGCTATCTCTATTGGTGAATATCCACTGATTGTCAATTGACAATTTCTTGCCCAAACTACCTTCTTGACCACTTCTCTGACCGTAACACCACGAAAACGTGGATCATCCAGATCTACTTTCATAACATGCCACATACATTTGAACAAACGTACAGCTGTCTCTGCTCGGTTTGGCCAAGGAGTTCTTGGTCCACAAGGACGTTGTTGTATACCATCAAACCTGTAGTATTCAACAAAAGCATCTGTGAAAAAGGCTTCGTCTCCTACGATGGCCTTCGGAACACAGTTGTTCTCATCAGACCACTGCCTCAATGCTTGAATGGTGGTTTGATCTATGAGGTCTTTCTGTGCCGTAGCCCAGAGAAGATTTGTGGCACCATCAAGAACAGTAGAATGATATACTTGTTCTTGTGAAGTTCAACCTCACAATGATCAGCAAAAACAACATCACCTAAACATGAAGCTCTAATCCCGGAGACTCTGGCTCGTGGCGGAGGTGCCACTGAAGTGTTACAAACACGGCAGTTCCTGACAACTGATTCATACTTCTCTAAAACAGAGTCAGGAAGCTTCAACATAGAAACACGCCTACGAAACTGAGTAGGACTCATATGGTAGTGCTTCACATGAAGCTTATAAAGCTCTACCTTGTCCTCCAGTCTCTGCAACATCTTCCTATATGCCGGTGTCATTGCAACAACTTCACTACCAGGTAATGGGATTGAAATCCGCCTAGGCTCAAGAGCGCCATCACCTGGTTCAAGTGGTTCATGTTTATCACTTGATGGTCCTTTTGATGCCTTAGGAATTTCTACAAGTTCACCTTCTGGCCTCTCAGGTGGTTCTGAGGGAGTATACTCCTCAAGATCATCACCCTTTAAATCATGTGGAGGCTCAGATGGTTTCAACTTGTGTCCTTTCCAAAATGGATCATAACCCTTGGAGGTATACCGAAACTTTGGCGGCACAGGCTTTTCCGCGGCACTGGATGGTGCACCTTCCTTCTCTGAAGAGAAGCCTGGTTCCCTGTCCTTTGCAATGGGAACCTTCTCTGAGGAGGAGCGCACCACTGCATCGGGATCACCAATGCCACGGTGCTCAATGCCAGCCTTCCTGATCTTTAGATCTGGAATTTTGGCATCTGGCTTGAACTTAAAAATTGTTCTACCACGCCATTCATAGACAATTTGTAGGTCCTTCCATTTTGCCTGGCGCCAATCATCTATCTTCTTGATCTCTTCTCCTCCTTCTTTCTTCTTGATGATTGTCAGTCGCAAGTCTTCCAGTAAGTCAGTGTCTACAGGACAGGACTTAGTTGCTGGGAAAAGAATCTTCCTGTAATCCTTGTGGTGACGTGTCAGTTCTCTCTTGTGAAGATCTACTTCCCAGTAGTCAACCACAGGATATGCATGCTCAGCTTCATCTTCATCACTATTGTGATCAACCGAAATATGGCCGTATTCATAGTGAGTGAAGTGAGAGTAAAAGCTCTTCTCGCGCCGAGCCTGCAAACGCACGTCAGGCAGATACCATGCAATATCTTGGAAGTCCAAAACAAGATGAGTACTGGCTGCAACCTTCAACTCCAAAAATTTGATACCTAGAGGCACCGATGTCAGGTAAGCATGTTGAGGTGTCAGCCTGAGTTCAAAGCCTAAGTTCCTCATCTGTGGCAAGCTCATAAGCAAAGGGACTTCTCCTTCTTCAACTATGTCGAACTCTGTATTGTGGATCGTCCATGCACGATCATACATGTAAATCACCAGTTTCTGAGAGCAAGAAGCCTTCTGAGAATTGGCGAAGTAAAACTTGCTCTTGGTAGCCTCAAAAGAGTACCATAGTCCACAATTTGGGTGATTGTCGACATAGTTACAAAAATAATCGACTGCACGCCTTGATCCCATAGCTCTAGTGCATCCAATGTCCAGGATTGCAATAGTTGGCGGGAAGCGATTCTCAGTCAAAAATGAAATAGCCTGCGTCTCCTTCACTTCTTCCTCAGCGCTCATAAGCGCAAAGCCATCAGGAGCACTTGTGAGCATCTCCTTTGACAAAGAGTACCTCACAGGGGCACTCATGTCATCGAAGATCATCTCACCATTGTTGACCTTACAGTCAGCTTCATCTTGACATGAGGTCATCATGCCTGACAGCAAGTTCACCTCACTGTCATTGACTTCAGCTGCTGTTGTCACACAATGCGCAAAGAAACCTTGGTGGCTTCCTGATGCTTGTGAAGATCTTGAAGGTGCAGGCAAAGAACGTGGCTGTTGTTGATTTGCATAGTTTGCATCTTGTTTGCCATCTCCTTTATCTTTTCCTTTTCCTTTCTTGCCTTTTCTCTTGCCTTTTCCTTTTCCTTTGTGGGAAAACCATGCTTCTTCAAGTTGTTGCCAAAAGTCATGGGCATCTTCATGTTCTCCTTGAAGATAGTCATTCATATCTTCGGCAAGAATAGCATCATATGCTACTTGGTTTGACTCCCAAGTGTCCTCATAAGGATTCTCTTCAAAATACTCATCTGGATAAGTTGTCGATTGCTCATCAGCATAATGGCCTTTACCTCGTCTCTTTCCTCCTTTTCCTTTTCCTCGAGGTCTGAAAAATCTGCGGCCTGATCTTCCTTTGCCTTTTCCTTTTCTTCTACCTTTTCCTTTGCCTTTTCTGGCTCTTCTTCCTTGGAATCTCCTCTGGAACCAAGAGAAATTCTGTTCATCATATACCCAAAAGACATCGTCCAGGGCATCAAGGAATCCTTCTGTTCCATCTTCTTCATCTTCGGCCCAATAGCCATATGTATACCATCGAGTTCTCCTTCGTCTAATACGAGAAATGATCTTCTACCTCCAGCACCTGTTGGCTGCATCAGAGGATTCTCTACTGAAGTCTTTGTTGTGCAGAACATCTCAATGAAAACTGTCCTCAACTCTGTTGTGGTGTATTGCTGCAGGACTCTACCACGATGAGTCATCAAAGAGGTCAGAGTGTTCCTCTGGTCCTGAGACAAATCGCAAGTGACAGCATGAGTAAGGCAATGAGATTTTCTCCTAAAGGAAAATCGTTCTGATGAAGAATTCTCAGATTGCCATTGACATTTTGCATGATTTCCTGAATTCTTTCCGCTGTTGGAGCTACTCCAGTCATCGCTGCATCAGCTTGCATCTGAGCTTGTACCTGAGGATGTACTTGTGTTACTGGATCCAACATGTCCATCCAACTGCTCATAAGCCTTTGGAGTAAAATCTGAAATCTTGTCATCCACTTCATCATGTCGGCTGATCCGCGATTGAAGCGCACGAATTGCATAAACCTGTACAGGAATACATTGGTTGATCCTTTCACAAAATATGGTCGTAGTACTCGTTTGAAGTATTCTACTCCAGCTCCTGGTGGATCATTTGCCTTCAATGCATCTCTGTCTAAAACTCGCTTGTATACAGCTGCTTCTCCTTCTAATCTGTTTCTCAAAGCTGGTCCTCTCTTCTCATCTTCCAGCTCGGTGATATCACACCAATCGTCTATGGCATCCTCATACGAAAACCATGAAGTCTTTCCATCATAAGATGGGGGCACCTTTGTAGTGACCTGTGTTGTCATTGCTATAGCTGCTGGTTCTCTTCTCACATGCCTATTCACATAGGCTGCTGGCTCAAAAGCCACATCCGCATCAGGCTCTTCCCAGTCGTCAATCCAATCCATGGCCGTTTGCCTAAAAGCAAGTCTATGCCTAGGAAAGGAGCTCACCTGGGTCTTCCAGGATCACTGCTCCGCTACCACTGAAAGAGTGACTAGGGTGTACACGGTTGAGGTGCAGACCGCTAGTGTCTTTTATGCGCAGAGTCTTATCCTCTTGAGCCTTATGGCAGTCAAGCATGGACACACTAGATAGGCCACTGGAGTGGAACCTGTACAAGTAGGCCTCTACATTTCAGGGGGGGGGGCCCCCCTACATATGAAATTTTCACGTGATGCGGCGATCCCGAGGATTCCAGCCCCTCACTTGCTAAAGCAAGGACAACTCCAGCTAGCTGGTGCTAGCTTTCGTGATAATTACACCTCTCTCACTGTTTTCCTTTTCTGGACTCCTTCGTCTTCTTCGGATTCCGCTTCCTTCCACGGCCCCCTGTACTGCTGCAGATTTACAACCACCCCCTCCCACACCCCTATTGCTCAGTTCGTTCGCCCATTGAGGACTCAGCCATGCCTATCGGCTGACTTTCGTAAAGTAAAAACCTAAAGAAACACATAAATTTAACCAGATCCGAAACAACGGCTTGTTCTGGGCTGCGACCTTCGGACTTTCGGCCACAGCATGGAACCCACGGTGGAAACGGACCGCCAAAGCCCATAGAACTTTGACAGAGCTGAGTAGGTGCCATGGAGGGTCAGGATTCGGCGAAACGGTCAGAGAGTCACAGGGCTCTTCGGAAAGGTTTGGTGCTTCGCCTGCCTCAGCCATAGCAAGCCGTAGGCCAAGGAAAAGCGAGGCAAAATAGGTACATCTGGCTTTGTCCAAAGCCATCTGGTTCTTCTGAACCGTGCTGCAGCTGTATCCATCGCACCAAGTATCTAACCCTTGTCTTTTCAATCAGTCTGCAAATTGTGCTGCAAACCTACGGAGCTGTCCAAGCATGTCAAACTGAAAAATGGATGCCGAGTTGACGAATTCGCATCTGCAAAAAGTTTGTAAAGGAAGGAATCCAACACAATCCTGTCACTGCTGTTACATGTGGTACTGAGTCCCTCGTCATGTCGTGCTCAAGAAGCCCAAAATGACGCTCTCACGAAAGAAAAGCAAGGGCCCACTTGTTCAGTCATCAATTCGGTGTACATTCTAGCTGCTTAGCTGTTATTACTAAATGCCAGACTTCACTCGCGTCATTCAGGAACTCCGGCTTTGCGCCACTGATAGTGGGTGTGCCTCCAAGTCAAAGGTGTTGTCAGGACATGCCTGGACAATGGGCACATCTGTCTTGAAGAAGAACGTTCAAAGGCTGTGCACCAAGCTTGGTACCATCAGAAGGAACAACAACGTGTCGGCAGCAGAGCTTGCTGATGCACGCACGCCTAGCAACAAGCTAATCTTACCTACTTGCCTCGTTACTATTACAGTCTCTTGAAGCCAAAGGGTGCCATTCAATAATCGCACTTATACACCTCTGCACAAAATGTGGAGCAATGTGTCCTGCCAAAGAAGGAGTTAGGCAGGGGGAGGCCACGCTCAGTTTCAGGCAGACAGCAGTCGCGCACAAAATATGACTGCTCAGGTATGGCCAAAGACTTGGCTTTGAAGCTCTATGTCACATCATCATTCAAGTAATTATACAAATATATACGTATATACAAAGAAAACATGTGTAGTTTCATTGTATGGAAGGGTGATTAAATGATACAGTGATGGAGTCAGCCTTTCTGCAAGTTCAAAGTTCTGTTCTTGCAACAACACTCGTGATAAGAATACAAAAAAAGGAATTATATACGTGACATTCTGATAGCCAGCTCTCTCCAACCCAGGAGAAATTACTTTACATGCGTCACAGCAAAGTTGACTCATAACAAAGACCTTTTGGACTTATATAAGTATCAGTGGAAGACAGTGCATGGGGTCCTGATCGCTGCTCCGCATGCTGCCAAGCATGCTCAGCCTGCACACCAATCTGTCTTGCGAAATGGATTTCGTGTTTTTGAATGCTATGGCTACTTCCATGAACATAAATCACAAGGAGAGGCCGGACTAACCAAACATGCAAAATCTGGCCTCTCTAATGGCAAATTGCTGACAAGCAATCTGAGTAAGTCCTGGAACAGCTCTGCACAAATTTCACAAACAAAGGGTTGCTTCAAGACAAAAGTATTTACGGCGCCTCGTTGCAAACAAGGTCTGGATCAAGAAGTAGGGCGTGGTTTTCCTCGTCCGCAACCACTTCTGGTATAATCTCCTGAAGTAAGATTCCATCTCTCCAAACAAGGGCCTCCATCTTCCCCCAACGACCGAAAGTGAGTGAAACAAAGAGTGAGAGAGAGGGAGCAAGCAAGAAAGTGTCGTTCTCTAGAAATTTTGCCTGTAGAGCCGTTCCTTGACCCATTGTTTTGACAGCAAGTAGGGCAGTCGCTGCTTTGGCCTCATATCAATCTAAAGTCTTCACAAAACAACTGCATGGCATGCTGGGGTGATCTGAGAAGGGTACCCAGTCTGCAAAAGTTTGCTGAGTTCCTCTACAAAGACCTCTTTGCCTGGCACTTGAAAGTCTGAAATGCGTGGGGCATGCTAGCTTTTGCTTGAACATGGAAACATATTGCTTTAGCACCTGAAACACTCCTTCCTATGAGCAATGTTGCCTTCAACCAACTGGAACACCTGTGGTCACGTCAATTACTTTGGGCGATCAAGGGTTTGTTCGTGCCAGCCAAATCGGCAGCCAAAGCCGCATTGAACCATGCGTAGTGCATTAGCACCGGAAGCACCTTTTCCTATCTTGTTTCTAGGCGGGCGCAAGAACCTTTTAGGTGATGTTGGCTAAAGAGTCTCCCGCATTCCCACTTCCCAAAAGTGACAACAACAGGGGGTCAACACACAGAACACCAACAAACAGACACCAAGCGTTGTTGGGATGCACCGGCTGAGGCTTCAAACAGCAAAATGAAAGGACTCAGTTGCTAAGGGCGCCATTCACCGGCTTCACGAAGCCAAATCAAAAGAACAAGGGGCCACGCTATCTGCCTCAAGAGGCAATGCTCAAGAAAAGGCCTCAAAAGGCAACCCCAACAGGCTAGAGGACGGTGCCAAGGTCAGGGGGATGATCCCAAGGTTTTCGCCCGCCGGCGCAGTCGCTGGCATACTAAGCTAAGTCAAGGGATTGATCGTGTGACATCTAACAGGCACAAGCTGCCGGGAACCGTTCATGTGCTCGTTACTGTCTCACTACGTCATCCTTTTACTCAAGTGGCATATCCAAATCACTGCGATGGAATGAAGAGTCGCTTGCAAGACTTCCGTGATTCTGCCAAATGTGCCAGCCTCCCTGAGCAGGCTTCCCAAAGTTCATGGTTTGAAGGGCTTGAAGCTCTTCCTGGCAAAGCCCTTTTCACAACTGCAAAATGTCCATTGGATTCTTAGCAAAAGCAGTGGCAGTGGAGAACGTCAAGCATCTATTGGTGGGAATGGCACAAACCTTATCATTGGTCAACACGAGTACCGTACAAAAAATGTTTCTATCTGCTGTGCCTTGGAAAAGTAAGAGTCTTGGCACTTTTCAGTGATCCTCTGCATCTTGGGCCTCCCAACGAGGCGGTTCTTTGTTTTCAAGTTCCGTTTCCAGAAAGATGCGGTTGCCTTGATGCTGTTCTTAGCTGCGGCCGTGCAGGATCTGGAGGGCCTCAACTGCCATACAGCCCGTCTGCTTTGCGGGGAAGCATCACGAAGCTCGTTAGGAAGTGGTGAATCAAACATGGGGCAAGGAGGAGCACCTGACCTTGTGGGGTAGCTGGCGCAGTGCTGCCAGAACCTCCAATCACAACGCTGAATTCAGCTCTTCAAGGGATTGTAACATGCTGATTTGTCAACTTTTGCAAGCTTGGCAAACCCTACTTCCCATATATATATATATACATACCAATCGTTTCTAGCAAGAAAGTAATGGAAAGCCTATGGCGTCAAAAGTGGGGCTGTGCAACAGCTTGGCCTCTTTTGGCCGGACCTTCAATGTTTTTGGCAATCTCCTAGCAAGTGCAGTTCATATTACATAAACAGCCTGCATAAACTAGATGAGAGGAACATTAACACACTCAAACGAATGAGTTAGCCAAAACAAACATTCCTCCACATCCGTTCGCCGGTTTGAACTGACTACATGCCACAAGCGTCACAAAGGTGTCACAATCCTCAATCGGATCATCTTCTTCTTCGTCCACTTTGAAGGTGTCCAAGATCTCATGCGTGACCCTCAGAAACATATCAATACCACAGACTGATTCAAGATGATTCAAGTCTACCAGTAGTAGATTCATAGATGAAGACTATCCATGCTGTATGGTCAATCCTGCCTTGACAATCCTGCCAATGCTCGTGCTGAAAAATCTAGGAACCAAATCACTAGTGCGAGCGCTTCGTCAAGGAAGCTCCACCCTGCCGCTTGGGGGGAGCTTCCTTGAAAAAGCGTGAGCTATGCTGCATCCATACTAGTAGCGTCTTAGTAGCTAGGAGCGGGCTTAAGAATTATATATATATGATATGATATGAATGTATTGTAGTAATACTACATGTAACTATAGAAATACAGATAAAAAAATTAATATTCCACAGCGAGGTGCGTGCTCATGCACTCGCCACTTTTCTAAGCTCGAAAGGCTGGCTAAAGGTGCACCTGCGGACATGAGAACGTGAGGAACCTGAATCACGAACGGGCATGCGTGGTGCAAGACAGCTGGAAATTCTCACTGGTAACTTTCTTCTTTCGTGATTCGGGGCTCACAAGCTGAGTGAAGGGGGCGTTCAGCCAACTCCGAAACACTTCCCTCAGCTGCTTGGTGGCTTTTGTCAAGCCGTCGGCCCATTGGGCCGAGGTTGGACACCAGCGGATGGTGGCAGCAGAAATGAACTGCTGGATGCTTCTCAGATCCACGTAGGTGCGCTTCTCCGTGGTTCGTGGATACTCAGCTGAGATGGCATCGTGGAGACTCTTGCAGTCTGTTACCTGCAGTTGGTGGAGCCGCCATGAACTCAAGTCCTTCTTCGGCTTCTCACCTGTCAGCAACTCGCTGAGCATCAGGTTGGCGAAGTAGCTGCGATCCACGCAGTCATCGCAGGACATCGCTTCGCATGCGAGGGTTGACCTGCAAACCCGTGCAGATCTGTTGCTGCGCCAATCGATGAGGTTGGCTTTGGCATTCACCTCTGTGCGTTGGGGTGAGGTGATGAGAACCAAGGCGCCTTGTTGGCTGGCGCATTGAGCAGCATTCGCCCATGAGGCATCGGCGTAGCCGACTATGACGCTGGCCTTGTCCACAGAGCTGTGCAAGCTCCGGCTTGGTCTGGGAGGCGAGCCACTGTAGTGACCCTGTGACGGATCTGAATTCCGTCTGTTCCGCTGTGGAGAGCGGTCCACCCTGAGCGACGCGGCCTCCCTCCAACTTGCCATTGTGGAGTTGTCCACAAACTTGTCCTGGGTGACATGGAGGTGGATGGCTTCTCCATGTTTCTTGAGCGTCGGCTCCTTTCCCTTGAACTCCAGCGGCTGGTCCATGGCCCCAAGACAAGAGGCTAAGGAGCTCCTCTTTCTGGTAGCTTGCTCTGCAAGTCATCAAGAAATCGTCCACGTAGACGATGCAGAGAGAGACGAGGCGTTCGTCTTGCCTCTTGTAGAACATCATCTTGTCAAGGTGGTGCTGAGTGTAGCCCACTGACAACATGCGCTTGATCACTTCTCGTGACCATGTGCGTGGCGCACTTGCTAGCCCGTATATGTTCTTGAGGAATCTGTATGTAGAGCTTGGCTTTGAACGTACCAGCTCGGAGAGTGATGGCATCCCCTGGCGGCAAGAGGTAGAGGGGCTCTGGCCTCTCGTGGCCCTCGAAGGTGCCCTGCATGAAAGCTGTGGACACATCTCCGGCCCATAAGATCCATCCTTCAGGATCTGCTTCCATGAGGCCGTTGGCTCCTGCGGTGAAGATGCTGAGCAGGATGTATTCCGATACTCTCATTGGAGTCGGGCTGTCCCTTGAGATCCGATGCAAATCTGGATCTAGGTGCCGAGTGCGACCACTCGTGTCTTGGCGGTGAGCTCCGTGACCCTGCGCCTTTGCGCAGGATAGGCCAAAATGGCGGCCGCTTCATCATCTGGCATGATGGCTTCCACTGAGCCCCAAGTCATCCAGCCCTTTTCTTCCTTTTGGGCTGAGGCCACATAGGCCTTGATGTCATCTTCTGGCGTCTTCATGATCTCTCGCCAGGGGATCTCGCGCTCAAGCGCTTTTGCTTCTTTGCGGCTCATCAGCCGTGATGCTGGGTCCGTAGCATCATCTGGACCTGAAGATTCAGCATCGGATTCTTCTTGAGCGCCGGTGAGGTCGGTCAAGAGGGCTGCATAGCCCTCGGCGTGCAGAAGTGGTAGCGCAGCTTGTGCGAAGGTGATGCAGTGCTGTTGGTTCACAATGTATGTGGGTGGTGAACCGTCCCACGTGTAGTGTGGTGGATTGATGCTGTCGTGCGTTGATGCCAGCATTGCCTCATATGTTCGCTTCTGTGGAAGCGTTGGCAGTGCAGTCTGCTCTGTGCTTGCTGCTTCTGCGTTTGTATCTGCTGCTGCCGATGCTTCTGCTGTGCCTGTATGTGAGCTGGAGAATTGAGTTGTCGTAGACCCTGATTGCCGTGCAGAGTCTCGTGCCTGTGATGCCTGTTCTGCCTGTTGTTCCATGCTGCCCTGCTGTTGCTGTTCTGCCTGTGTTGCATCTCCTGCCGGTGCAGTCGCAGGTGGTGCAATTGGCGCCGGTTGCCGTACTGGTAGAGGTGGTGTTTCTGGCACCGGCGTAGTCCATGCTCCTCGTGCTGGGGTCCTCGGTGTATGAGGTGTCCCTGAGGTGAGTCGAATTCGACGGCTGGTCGGTGTGCGTGACCGGGCCGTCCGTGTGAGACCATAGCGCTGTGGGTGATAGTCCAACGGGGTGGTCGTTGGTTCAGCCTGTGCGCTTCCAGCAGTGGGCGATGCTGGATATGAGTGGATGTGTATCCCACTCAAGTGTAGGTTCGTTGTTGCCTCTTGCTGTATGCGTTGTTCTGTCACCTGTTGCACCCTTTGGTGGAACGTAGGTGGGGCGCTCTTTGCCCGTGGTGTATCCTGAGCTGCCTGTTGTGATGCTTGTCGCTCAAGATGCTGTGGTGGCGCCAGAGGTAAAGCAAGTGGCATTGGACCTGTTTCAGATGCTGTGGCTTGTTCTGCTTGTGCTTCTGCAGCTGCCGCTGTGTTGTCCTCCAAGGCTCCAGCTGGTAGTCATAGGAGTCTTCATCTATTGGTGGAGCTGTTGCTTGGCGGTCTTCCCAGAGGCCTTGGCGTGTGTTGCGCGCTGCCTCTTTCAGCATTTGCTGATCTTCTCGGGAAGGTTGCCAGTGCTCAAAACCGACGGCTCCTCGAAGTTGCTCCAATGCTACATGCACTGTGGTTGTCCCTGAGTGGACCCATGCTGACTTGTTGTCCGGGTCGTAGGACAGGAATCTTGCCACAATCCAGGCTCCTTTCTTCTTGGTCGATTTGCCCTTGGGGACTTGCCAGCGCCAGTACGCACAATTCTGGCCTGGGAGCAAGTCTCTTTGGTGTGAGGCTGCCGTCTTCCGGAGCAAAGCTCGACGGAGTGCTTGACTGGTATTGATGTCTGCCAGGGCCTTAGCTCGCAGGACGGTGCCTATCTGGTCTGGGTGGCAGATGAGGGCGGTGTCATCTTGGAGTAGCCCTGAGCCAATCCTTGGGATCTGGCCAAACACTGGCGGTCGACCGTGGCTGTAGGTCATCGAATTGAGGGCGTGCGTCGCCGCTTCGATGGCTTGGTCGAAGTCATCCACGTTGAAGATGGCTTCTGCATCGATGATGCGTTCCACGATGTCTCTAAGAACGCTGTTCCTTCTTTCGATCAAACCCACCCGCCAGTGAGCTTCAGCGGGGATGAACTCGAGCCAGATGCCGCGCCGCTCGGCGTACTGCTTGAAGTGGAGGCCGTAGTTGGTGCCTGGGTCACACCTGATGGTGACAGGGAAACCAAAAGGTCGGAACCATAGCTGTCGGAAGAGCTGCAGTGTCGTCTCTGAGGACATATCTGGGAGTCTGGCTGCCTTATGCAGTAGTGTTGACTGGTCGATGATTCCCAGCACTGGGTAGTTGATTCCGGCTACATCTCTGCAGTAGAAGACGTCCGTCTGCAGTGAGTCATTGAACTGTCCCAGGTTGGCCTTGGGGATCGTCGGAGGTCTTGGCTGCTTGGCCGGCTTGGCCCGTATGCAGCTTGAGCAGTGCACATGTTTCACTGCTGTGATCATGTGCTTGGAGATGGCTCGTTGGTAAGCGAGGAGTCTCAATAGCTCTCGCTCGGATGGATGGCCCAGGTTCATACGCAGTCTCCTCACTGCCGCCTTCACTTCTCGTTTGGGATGCCCGGAAAGGTGACCATCTCAATGATGGATGAAGGCGCTAGCCGTGGAGGTTGCTTTTGGTTTCGTTGGGGTTGTGATACATCATGTTTGGAAGGTTGCTCCTCGGTGGTGTGGAATTGATGGGATCGCCAAACCCATACCAGAAGATGCCATAGGCCACGCCTTTGGAGAACCGCTGCTTTGGGAAATGCATGCCATCCAATGCTTCGGCTTCAACTGGCCATCTTGATACTCCAGCACTGCTCCTCTGTGAGTGAAGCGGATATCTCTTGGAAGTCGTCGCTGAACTGGTGTCCTTGTGACTTGGACACGAATGAGTTCCCATGGAACTAGGTTGGAGATGTTGTGGTGCAAAGGGTCTGTGTCCGCCAAGGTGAACGAGCGGACGGTGGTGGACCCAAAAATTCGATGGACTTGACGAAGAACATCCATCCATGCTGCTGGGCCCTGCATAGGTTCTTGATACAGGACTTCATGCGCTGTGAGGAAGCGCTGTGGCCATCGTCTGCGAGCTTCGACCTTGATGGCACGAAGGATTGCCCTGCACATCTTCTCCGGGTAGCGTGCACTGAGTCGGACTTCCTTGCCGATGAGGGGCGCGCAGTACATCTGTTCTTCTTTGGTGAGCTTCCTTGAGAGGGCAACGGCAAGCTCTCTGGAGTTGGTGAGCCACTGGTAGACCTTGCGGATTGTCTCCTCGGCTGTTGCATCCGCCATATGCTCCTGCGTGACACTGGACCACATACACATCATCCCGGATGGCCAGGGTCTGAAGTTCTGGAAGTTCCTAGATGCGAGATGGTGCAGGATTCTCGAACAGGAAGAAGTTGCCTTGTTCGATCTGCTGATAGCAGGCTCGGACGCCTTCTTTGACCAGGGGGTATTGCTTTTGCCGCTTGTAGATGGGTTCATCCACGCGGTCCTTCCCCTTGTAGTTGAGGTTCTCATTGAAGATGTTCCAATCAGTGCATTCGGTCTCCACCAACACCAGCAGGGGCAGGTAGGCCGTTTGAGCTGCTCGCCAGGACTGCTTGTCCTTGGTGGTTGTCATGTCCTTGTTGTAGAGGAGGTCGTAGGGCTCCATGGCGTGGAGGCCATACTGGTGAGCGAGGAAGGTTGCCGCTCAGCCGTCGAATTGCTCCCAGTCGAACTCCTCGTCGCTGATCTCCTGAACTGGTGGCTCCGTGTATTGGTCCCATGCCGGATTCCAACCCGGTGGCAGCCTGGGGTCTTCGAAGCTGTTCTCGTCGCTGAGACGGTCCTGATCCAGCAGCCACTCCAGTCCCTCCTCGATGTCGTCGTTGAGACTTGCAACTCCTGTAGATGATCATGCCAAAACTGAAAACAACGCTGCCGTGGTGCAAACTCTGACACGTTCAACCCGAGGTGGCAATTGATCAAAACAAGGGGCAAGGTGACATCGAATAAACCCAAATAAACTTCACGCTTGTTCATATCGATGATGGCCCCAACATCTTGCAACCATGTTCTGCTAGCCAGGCATGGGATCTGGGCTTCGAGGATGCAGGGTGCCATAACACACAAAACTCACCAAACCCGACGGGGAAGTACATGGTGTAGGTCGAGTGGATCGGAGCACCTTTCCCAAACTCGAAATACTCTGAAGTGTCCAGCTCGAAGGGGGTAATAGACCATGACTTCATCTGGTGCTTTTGCGCCTCCGACCAACTGCGACCTGCACGCAACCGTTGACATGCGGTGTCGAGGATGATGTGACCAGCAGCCTTTGTTGCGTCTGTCAAGCAGATCTGGTTGGTTGGGCACTGTGAGACAAAAACGGAGTGGGCCGTGTGTTCAGGCTCATCCTCGTCATCGCGCCCCACCATAATGGTTAAGGTAGTGCGCGGACCTAGTCTCGCCGCCCTTGTCGGTCTTGCCAAGGCCCTTGCCATCTTTGGTGCCTTTGCCAGAGCTTTTGCCCTTTGCGCTGACTGCGCATTCGGCATCTCCTGCCCAGTGTCCCTGAGCTCCGCACGCTGAGCAGTGCGTCATCTTCTTCCGATCGGAGATCGACCGCTTGGGCATGGAGGTAGAAGTCGATGAAGATCCATACTTGCGGGCCTGCAGAACACCTGCTAGCTTCCGTGCCGTGACCGTGAGAATCTGCGCGACCTCAGGGTCGTCTTCATCCCATTCAAGTGTCCTCTGCTGGAGGCTCTTCCGGGTCAGGGTCCATGTCGGGCTCCTCCAAGGTGAGGTCGGTCTCGTTGGCCTCAGTGACGAAGGTCTGACGAGGTGGAGGTGTTCCCTTGTTTTTTGACTTGCCTTTTCCGCCAGCTGGTGGCGGCGCGCCTCCTCTGAATCCTTTCCCACCAGGCTGGTGGAGAGGTGGCGGGAGCGGTTTGTGCTCCGGCCACTGAAACAGCATCACGTCCTTGATGTTGTCGAACTCTAACGATTGGCCTGCGCCAATGAGGATTTGGCGCTGATGTTCTTGCGACAACTTGGCTCTTTCGAGCATCCTGGCGCCTCGAGCTCCTGCATCGTACATGTCGGTGACCTTGATCCCGACGGTGCCCAACCTGGAGAACCAGATGTCGTAGTTTTTTCTTGACGTGGATCGATTCTTTGACGTTGACGTTGTTTTCTACAAAAACATTGACATTGACGTTGTTTTGGCGCAATGACGTTGTTTTTTTGACGTTGTCGTTGTCTTCTTTGACGTTGTTGTTGTTTTGTGGGGTGCTTGGCGCAAGCTCATCATTTTCACTATTTTATGTTGGTTCCTGCACTGGTTGCGTCGCCTGGTCTCATCCACAAACGTCGATGCGCATACGCATACCATATGGGTGTACGTGGTTTTGAAATTTTGCGATTCGCAATCAATATGCACGCAGCAGAGCACATGTATCTGGAATGTTGAGTATACACAGCTAGGAACTGGCGCAATTCATTTTACGAACGTTCCACGCACTTGGTTTGGCCTATATGTGCTCTTGTAACAGGCCAGAGAAATTTAATGATTGCATTTTCAACAGAAAATCAATCATTATTTTTCAGTCTGTCTTAGGCAGAAAATTAATGATTGTATTTTCAGTGGAAAATCAATCATTATTTTTCATGTAGACAGAAAATTAATGATTGCATTTTCAATATTAGAAAATCAATCATTATTTTTCTTTTAGGCAGACGTCAGTTGATATAAGCACTACACTAGCAGACTTGGACATTTTCATACTTAAGAGCTGATGGCAGCACATTGCTCGGCAGCCATTTGGCTTTATGGTGGGGGTCACACAGAAGCTAAAGCTTCTGTCCGGCGCAGGTGCCCCATTGACTTCTTGCTTTCAGGAAAGTGTTGATGTGTTTTTTTTGAAGGCTTTGCAGTCACTGCGGTCTTTGCTGTTTTCGCCTCAAACTGCAGATGACTAGTGAAGCTGGCGAGGGGTCACCAATTACACCAACCGAGCCTGCCTTCTTCCGTTCTCCGCCCAGGTCTCCAGTTGATACAGAGATCCCTGTCCCTTTGGACCCAACAATAGACGAAATCAGGGCGTCGTTATCTACAGAAAGCCTGCAAGACTTTCCTGCTGACTTGCCGGCGCCCTCGCCCGCAGAGCCTTCCAACTATAAAACCGCCGTTGCTGGCGACAAGCGTGAGCCCAAGCCCTGTGTGGATCCTGTTTGTGAGCCAAAGTGCCCTGTGCCCAAAACTTCTGCCTCAAGTAAAGGTGCGACAAGTAAACCGGCTCCTCTCCCAGTTGGCCGCTTGACTGGGCCAGCGCCAAAGCGACCGCCTCCTGCCTCGAAGTTCCCTGTGCCTGTCCGCCCAGGTCTGGTCAAGGCTCCCTGCGTTGTCCCCCCTCGTCCGCTTCACAAGTAAATGTCAGGCTTATAGGCTTATAAGGCTTCAGTGTGTGGTGTGTTCGCGCATTAGATCCAAGTTATTCCAAACTTTGAGACTTCAACGCTCAATACGTGTTGCCTCTAGAGTTCGGGCCAGCAATGGTGGAAGCGATAGAGTCTGGAGAGGACTGGCGTTCGATGTTTTACTTTTCTTTTCGAGTGTGTTTCTTTTTTGATCTCTATTGACCTCTGTGCAGGAAGACTGCAAAGGTCATGCTTGTGAGGATGAGGCTTCACCAGCTTTATGGGAAAAGCGATAACTATTTTTTATGCTGCTTTTTGGAGATGACATGTTTGAAGCAGGTCGTGGGAAAGATGAGAGATGCAATTGCTCCACTTGTGGGCAACATCCAGAGCATTTTGGCTGCGCATGCTCATTTTTCCAAGAAGTGGCAGCGTATATCAAATAACTAGATGTTTTCCAATCATGCCCGTTGATGGCTCCTGAGGTCTGGCGGATGTATCGGATAAACCAGAGAGTTTCAGAAATCCAGAGGTCACTATACCTCTGGATTACATCGAGAAGCAGGTTTCTGTGCTCTTGCGTCCAGTGGTGGACTGTTTGAGTTTCTGGGTTGCAACTTTTCAGCGACACCTGACACAGAGTGTTCACTACAAGCAGCAAATTCTCCAGGTGACATGGGCGTTGACAGAACGCCGGCGCCGCGTGTTTTTGAAGCGGCAGTGCCCTAGCCTTGCATTCATTCCCTTTTTTCCAACTTTTGGACAGAATGCCTCTTGAGTGCAAAACTTGGGTCCAGTAGCTGTGTGAGGTGACTGCTGCGTGCCAGAAGATGCAGTCAGTCGACGTCGCCTTGCTGACAAGCATACTTCGCAGATCTTGCTCGAGGGTCCGCACACTGAAAGGCCGAGCTGAGTTGCTGGACCTGCACTGGCAAGTTCACATGGGGCTTTGCAGTGACTCTAACCTGAAACGTGAAACCTCTACAGACTCACAACCACAAAGTCGATTTGTTTGCTTAGGTCATCATACTACCCACGCATCGACGCTATGAAAGCTAGGTGCATTTTGCTCGGTGTGTTACTGTTGCTGAGACTTCCGTCCTTCCCTGTATGATCAGCCTTGCCTTTTTTGAGTGGAGGATTGTGCCAAAACGCCGACGTTCTACAGATGGTTCAGAATCTCGCCCCAGTGATCAACCAAATAGGCAGGGGGCACAGGTCCTGTAGACTTCAATGTCTCAGAGTTTTTGACTCCTGTTTCCGCACCGCGCGTGCTGGAGGCACGCATCTCCAGCAAGTGGCAAAACAGATCAAGGTGATGATCTTGGGAGGCATTGTCTTGAATCAGTGGTTGAAGGTAAACGTCCAAAAATCGTGCTTTGTGTTCTGAGCTCACTGTAGGGCGCAAGTGTTTTGAGAATCTGTCCAAATTCTCGCAGGGGAGCTGCGCCAAACCCTCTACTTCAACGTGTGGAGGCTTTGTGGGGAGCAGACCGATTCTAGCTGTAGGTCGCAACCCCGATTCATATTGACTCTGTGTGTTCAGGCTGCCTCCGTTGCGTACATGGAAGCTCACAAAGCTGCATTTGGCGGTGAGGCGAGAACAAAACCATTCACCAAAAAGTTAGCAATTTCTACCTGCTAAGTTTTTGATACAGTTCATGCGCTTTAGCTTGGTGAGGCATCAATCGAAGTCAAAGACTCAGACGATGAGGCAAACACTTTTTTTAACAATTTGGCGAAACAGCGTGCCTTTGTCAACCCTGGTGCCCAAACGGTCATTTGGCAGCATGTAGATGCAAAAAACGGCAGAAAGGAATTTTGATTCTAAGTTTTTCTTCAAACACGATGGCTGCAGGCTGGTCCAACTTCCGGCGAGGCTGAAAGGAAACTCAAAATTGCACCTGCTGCGGGTGGCCCTACTCGTCCAGTTGAACCTGAGCCCAATGCTCCTCCAGGGGGCGCCGGGGGCGCAGCTCCGAAGAGAATTGCAAAATCAGAAAACTGGGCTGGCCGCAAGCGTCCAAAAACTGAGCCTCATTGTTGGAAGTTTGATGGCATGCGCAGCGCTTGGGAAGAGCCCCTCGGATGAGAAGATGCGTGTTTGCACCTTGAAGCTAGCTTTGGGGAGTCCATGAAATTGTCCTGCCACCATTCTTCAGTATGTGTTTTTCGAAAATGCTGCTTCACAGAATCTTCGTCAATTTGCCTTGGGGGGTTGGCCTGCCGAGGCTGATTCGGCCTACACTGGAGACTGGGACGTGGGATGTGTCTAAGGCCTCTTCCGGCATGTTGTCTCAAGTTGCTTGCTTCAACAACTTGAGCACCTTTCTGCAGGCTGCCTTTTGGAAAGCTTGCTTCAAGAACATCACAGGGAATACACAAGCGGAGATCAAGTCTAGCTGCTTCAGCTTGGCCAAAGAGCACTTAGAATCTAACAAATGATTTGCTCAAGCGAACCAAAATTGGAGCCCGATGTTCGCAAGTATGTTCGACCAAGCTGACCTTACATTGAAGGGAATAAATACATTGCTGTATTGTTGATACTTGTCTCCAGGTACTCTCTGTCATGGGAACACTGCTGGGGCCGACTCAGGCCCAACTTTGAAGCGCGCACAGGAAGCTAGACATTCTTTCCACGTTGCAGTGTGTGACATTGCCCATTCCAAGAGAAATGTGCTCTTTCCGACCAAGAGAAGCTGGCTCAATTTGCAAAGCTTATGTGTACAGGCTTTTTGTGGGGGGAATCTAGAGGTATGGGGTTCAAGTGCCTCTTGTTCCTTTCTTTGCCAGGGCCTTGAATACCGCATCATCAATCAACTCGACATGTTGGTCACTGAGGTTGACGCTTGCAGAAGCGAGTCGGTCTCTGGTGAAGAGCATGCTAGATTTTGGTTTGCCCAAGATGGGCATCCTGCTTTGCCTTCTTCTGCCAGACCCTGAGCTGTTGTTCAGTGTCTCTTGTTTAAATCATTTGTTGGAGTGAGGCTTTGGAACACTGAGATTCCAATCACGCCCAAGTTTGATGCTGTGGATCTATTCTCTGGAGCCGGTCACGTCAAGGCCCTCAAGTGACACGGATGTGGCGAGTGTGTCCTTCCTTTGACCTGGGAATTTTGCGGTTTTGCGGTTGCCAGATGGCTTTGGCCCATCTTCGTTACCGAGTAGCAGCGCACGATATAGAACACCACCGCAGCATGAACATTTTGTCCAGTGCTGGCATGGCGTCTGAACCTCATTCGCGAGTGCGCTGATAGTATAGTCTTGTGCGATGGTTTTCTTGAATGAGGTTGGTGGTTTGGAGCGTTCTGTGTTTAGACCCACAGGGGCCCAGGCGCTTGAATCCACTTTTTCTTTCCTTTTGAATTGTAAGCGTGTAAAAGTCCATTTGATTGTTGTTTGATTCATCGTGTGTACTACGGACCTTAACGGGCTTCTGGGAGGTTTGGCATGTTTCAACCTGTGTGTTCTTCCTGGATCTGGATGAACCGCGCGACTTCGAAGAGAAGCCCAAACCTTAGAAGGCCCAATGAAAGCCAATTGTGCAAAGTGCGCAGTCCAACTGCAGGCAAGGATTGCCCCCTGGGCGATTGCACCAACATCACAGTACAGAATGCGAACTGTATGATTTCAAGGACTCACTGCTTATTGTTTGTTTGTTTTGGCGGCGCTAGTGCGTTGCTCAACGCAGTGCAGGACATTCTTTGCCCTGATGCTCCTGCTGTTCTTGGGCGGAGTCTATCTTTTTGAACAACCGGTGTCTTCCCTTGCTTATTTCCACCCCCGAGCAAAGGTCACTGAATTGGACAACAACTTTTTGTTGAACCAGTTCTTGGGCTGCTTTGGGCATTGGAGCCCCAAGCTATGCCAATTCCGCTCCAATGCGTTGCTAGGCTTGAGCCTTGTGTGGGGTAAGATTGAAAGGGATTGCTTCCTAAATGGTTTCCAGGCTTCTCCTTTGTGGAGGGCTTTACCGGAAGTTTGACAAGGAGAAGCGCCAGAACTGCCATGAGCTTCGGGAAATGCTTGGGATTCCCCCGACAACATCAAAGGATGCCAAGGGTCGGGTCTCTGGGGGCAAAAGCCTGAAATCCACACAGATTCTCGGATTGATTTTTTTTTGCGGCGCGTGTTGCGCATTGTACGTTTTCGGAGACACATGGCTCAACGCTGTCCCGTTTTTTTGGACCGAAAATAAGGGAATATCCACCAGCTTTTGGCGTCGCAGTCGCTGACTTGGTCCAGCTGCTGCACAAAGGGCCCCAGAAGGAGCCCAAGTCTTTGCGCCCGATTGATGAAGAAGACGAGTCCAGGGGGTTCCTGGATCTTTCAGAACAAATGTGTGGGTATTTGGCAATATATTTTTTGAGCGAGATATGTTTTTGGAACGCAAGGTTCGAATTTTTCTATGCGGACGATGGTTCGCTGGATCTTGGAGACACCTGGCAAGATGCACCCCCGCCATTTTTTCAGATTGCCGAATTGTTTTCAATCTACAGTGTACAGAGAGTATTTTTTTTATCAGGCAGACTTGGCAGCTGTGGTGCGATATTTGGCACAAAGCAGGAAGCTTCGACCGCCATCTGCTGGTTGGAGGCAAAGAAAGATTCAGACCAATCTTTTTTAATACCTGGGGCTTCAGCGCCGATCCTTGCAAAGCAAAGTGTGTGCAGGAAACTATTGGAAGATGTGGCAAGATTGGGCAACTGACGACCTGTGGTGTTTAGCGCAGCAAAATATGTTTTTCGCAGAATATTGTTTGCCGCCATTAACAAATGCATGTGGGCATCGGCCATTAGAGCGTGAGCAGTGCACCTACCCATGCCGCCCCCAAATTTTCGACACCAGGGGGGGGGGGGGGCCACGTCTGCCCCATAACCACGTGCGCCCGGGGGCGCTCGGGAACCGCTCGGAACCGCACGGACCCGCACCGCCCCTTATTAAAGTAATATGCGTGCGGCGCTCGGGAACCGCACGGAACCGCTCGGCCAATTTTGCAATCCACAGGCATCATTTTTGCAATTGCATTTTTTAAGGGCTTTGCCAGACAGCGTGTGGACTTCCTTGCCTTCAGGGGCAATTCTGGCTCAGACAGGGCCGTGATGCACCGGGCAGGCACCCAACTGCCAGGGACCCATAGTGCAAGGTTGTTTCCTGATTTCTTTTTTGGCGCCTTCAGGTCGAACCGAACGTTTGTCGAAGGCATGGCCCACATAGACCAAGACATGGAAGCTCAGGCCCGCAGACTTGCCAGGAAATCGTAACTAGACCTTCAGCTTGGAGGCGTCTCGGGCCAATAACTTTGTTGAAGCGAAGCGAGAAATGCAAGCTGCGAAGCAGGACTGCTCTAATCTTCTGGCTGTGTATAGTTTTGACCAGTTGCTGGTTTGATAGGACCTTGAGTCCAGGACTGGGTCAGGCGCACCTGTGTCACAACTCTAGAGTGGACAGCTGTTCCTTTTTAACTTGCCCCTGCAGACATGGATCTACAAGACACTGCTCCTGCAGACGTGGACGCGTTCGAGAAAGCAGCTGGACTTGAAGTTGACAGACTTCGGAGAGCTGCAGCTGGCAAAGGTCTTGTTGCAGAGAGCCCAGGCCACGACTCAGAGGATGAGATCGACCGCCAGCTGGCAGAAGCACAAAGGCAGCAAAAGTTGCTTGAGGAAAGGGAGCAGCGGAAGGAAGCTAAAAGGCGAAAGCTGGCAGAACTGACCGAGAAGCTCGCTGCAGCAGCCAGCCCTTCTCCAACCTTTTCGGGTTCTCGAACACCTGCCAGTGTCCCTCCCGCCCCTCCAGCTCAGGCTGCAGCAGCCCTCTCAACAGCTTTCAAGGCAGCTCCCGCAATCAAACCTGTCCGTCCAGTGGAGCCTGGTGACGAGAAGACACCAGCACCTGAAGCGAAGGCCTCAGACATGTTTAAAACCAGTGCGTTTTGGATTTGCAAGTTCCTTCCTTCTGCCAGGCGCCTCCGCCACCTCCACCTGCACCATCTGCTGCTCCACCCGCTCCAGTTGGGAGTTCGCGTTTTGCTTTGGCCCGTGCGTGCCAGAACCCCAGCAGGGCGACGTTTGAGATGGTAAAGGCCTGGCAGGCCGGTGGGCCAGCAAAAAAGGCTTTGCTGGAGAAGTGGACCAAAACCCCAGACGTGAGCAAAGTCACTTTGGAGATGGTTGAAGAGGACATCAGGAGACAGTTGGGCCCTCAAACTTCGCAGATTCAAAGCTCATGATGCACGTGTGTCCGTTTCGCTAAGGGATGATGAACTCAAGAACTCCTACCTGACGCCGGAAGCTGTGCTCAAACACTATGGAGGTAACCAAGCCAAGGCAGACAAGGCAATGAAAATTGCTGAGACTGAAGGCCGTACCTAGGCCTTGCGTCAGGTCACCTTCACCCCTTTTTTTGCGCTTGCTGTTTTGCAAGTGCTTGGGGCTTGTGTTTTTTCTCCGCGCTTTAGGTTGGATGGAGGACCCGAACTTTGCAGGCGGAGAGGAGAAACTTTACAAACTCAGCACAGAGATGACGGAGTCGGAGCTGACGAGCCATCTTGAAACCTACCGAATGAAAATTGTTCCTCTCTCCAAAGACCTTCGGCCTGAAGCCGCTGCTTTGTTTGCCAGTATGAATCTCGTCTGACTTTTTCTTGAAATATGTGGAGTGCATTGTTTGATAAGCGCATGAAAACTGTGTAAAAGCTCGAGCTAGGAAGGATGCTCTGCCAACCCAGCAATCTGGCGAGGGGGGCGCTGACGGCGACGAAGGCGCTATGAATTCCTGGCCACCAGTTCCATCAAAAACGGTCTTTTGCAGGCGCAAAGGGTAAAGCGAAAGCCAAAGCCAAAGCGAAAGACAAGGGCAGGAAGAACCCTGAAGCAACTTGGGAGTTGAAAAAGGTGAAGCATTCGGACCTCAAGAACGCCATTCCCAAGCTCGATCGCAAGCCGTTGAAGAAGAGTCTGGAAAAAGAGGTTACCGCAAAGGCGAGACATCATAGATCCTGTTTCAATTTAGTTTTCCAAACTTCTAGCTAGCAGCATCTCTGACATGTCCAGGCTGCGGCGTGCGCCAAGTGCAGGTTCCAGCTGAAGAACACGGAGGCTGCCACCAAGGCAGTGGAAGAGTTGCAAGCAGCCCTGGATGAGATGGAGACCTCTTGGAAGGCTCATTTTTTCTGATAAACCTCTTTGTTGCTTTTACTGTTTTTCCTTCAGGCTGTTGAAAGCACTGCAGATGATGAACCCGATGAGATGTGGGAAGCGAACCTGAAGGACAGGGTGGGTAAAGATGTGGCTGTCATTTACTTCATTGTTCTCCCAATCTTGTGGCAGGATCTTGCCACAAAGTATTTGGCCTTCGTTGCTAAGGAGGCGAATGTCATTTGGCTTGTGTTCATGAATACCTCTTGTTTGTGCTCTGAAGGAGTTTGCCATGGGGTGTGCGAAGTCCATCCGCAAAGATGAGACTTCCCAGTGATTTGTTTTCAGTAGCGAGGGGCGCTACGAGAGATCACAGTGCCACGTCGGTGCCAGGTCTCTTTTTTGAACCTGTGCACTTACATTTGGGCAAGCGTGTCGCTTCGTACAGCAAAGCAGTGTGTAGAAGCTAGGGTTCACTGCCAGCTACGTGCGACGCTGGAACCTGAGTCAGCACAAGGGAAAAGTCAAGGCACCTTTGTCTCTGCGATGTGCATCTTGCAATGTTCAACTCTGCCTGTTCACCATTGAGCTTAACGCCAGTTCTTTTGGAAGCTTGCGCTTTGGCCATGTGAAGGTTTGAAGGCTTCTTTGCCGAATCCTCTGAGCCGAACGTTCTTGGCCCAGTTTTATTTCGTGGCATTGTTGAGGTAAGTTCTGCTTTTGTGAACTGCCAGCTTCAGGCTGTCAAAGCGTGCGAAAACCCTTTTGAATACAGTTGCCAAGAAGCGCCGGCTGAGCAATGATGAACCTCAGGAACCTATGCCAGAGTGGCCAGTGAAATTTTCCACCCTTGAAAGCATAGCCAGCACGCCTTTGTCCAGCACATTGCTAGACAAGGGCCTGCGTCAAAAGAATGCAGACATCAAATTCTTTAGTGATGTTGCCCACGCGTGTCTTGAAGAAGGAAGCAACCGGTTCCAGACTCAATGCCTTGCTGATTCCTCACGGGAGTCTCGTTTGCATCACCGACTTCAGAAGGATTTGCCTGCAGTTCGGGCTGTCATGGTCACTACTTTGCGGAACAAGAAACAAACAACGCGGAGAAAGCTGAGTCCCTAGATGGCATTAGCTGATTGAAAGGCGTAGGCTTCGAATTCTCTACTGGGTCTGTTTTTGTTTGTCAGGTATTGTCCTTCCATCTGCCTACATCAAATGGTTTTCAGAACACCCGAGCTTCTTCAAGGATATGTTCTTTGGGGAGACCACAGAAGCGGAGAGGTCTCTGCCGCATCCTCACCTTTGGAGAACCTAACACCTTTTGAACAGTCGCTTTTTCCTAGACTGAGGTTTTTTCAGCGGCTTCGGGAGTCTTCTGCTTTGGAGGAGGTCTTGCGAGCAGGCTTCTAGAGCTTCTGTTGATATTGCTCCTTCAACTTGTAGACGCCCTGAAGTAACATTAATTGGTAGATGTCTGTGTACGCCGCACTGCAGATCTGCAGGCCCGCACGATGTTCCCATTCGGCTGCATGGAGACGAGGGTCCTTACTACAAAGGTCGAAACCTCCTGATTATTTCAATGAGCTGTCCTTGGGTTCATCACCCCGTGCCTGACTTGCACATAGGGGCACGTCAAAAATCCCACATCCAATATTGGAACAAGTTCAACAAAGAACAATTGCCCCAAGGATACATTGAGATCACGATTGGCACTGTGCAACTTGGACACCATACCGGAGAGCGATTATTGTAAGTCATATGAAACGCCATGTGCCATATATCGCCAGCTTCTCTGGAAGCTGAGGCACCATCCCAGGGAAGCAGCTTCTCACCCGTAAGGCTCAGAAAAAGTTTTAAGTGCAAAAGCACAATCGACGAAATCCTCCAGTTTGTGGCTGATGATCTCCAGGATTTGCAGCTTGAGTTGAAAGATGTGTTGGTTGGTTTGAGACTTAAGACTCGAACCAGGATTTCCATGGGCGTAGCCATGACCGAGGCGCTTCACATTTGAAGGCGTTGAGCGCCGAATGGTGTTTCTCGGCGTTGGTGGTGATTGGAAATGGCTACATCAAACGTTCTATTTGTCGAGCGCCCAGCTTAAGACCATATCAAAAGCTGTGCGTGCTGCGGCCTACTTAGCTGAGTCCTCGATACTGGAGTGGCAATGGCAAAAGATTGGGAAACAGGACCTAAGGAATTTGCCTTGCCCTGTATATAGAGCTCAGAGCGCTCCTTAATTGAAAGACAAACCAAAAGCCTGAAGTTTTCTTTTCAAATGCTTCGTACTCTAGGCCCTCTGGTACCCAATCATTGATTCACCCTAGGTGTGAGCTAGGGTAAATCCATGTTTGGGTCGTTAGGTCTTTTTGGGGTGAAACATTTGAAAAGAAAACAACTATATAGATTAAGCGCGCTGGGTGCAGCATTTCTGGGCTGGCTGTAGTTCAACAGAAAGACACGTTGAACTTGATTACTGGCTCCAAATATGTGTGCCTTGCAGGATGTGTCACATTTGCAAGTTCCTTGGCCAGTTGGAAATTGCGCAACAATTGCCCTCGAATTTGTTGTTTCCTAGGAAACTGTTTCTGAGGCTGGCCTCGACTGAAGACCCTTCTGATGGCCCGACATTCTTGCACCAGGGTTCCTCTCACTACTTGAATTGTTTCCCAGATAATGCGTGGGCTACGTCGGTGGAAAGGCTTGATGTGACTTGGTCAATTTTTCAGCGCTGCGCAGCTTCAACTTTTTGCAGGTGGACTGCCCGTGCCTGATGTATTCCCAATTAAGGAATTTCGGAGAAGCGTATCCAACCACACGAGTTTTGTGAGCCCATTGATGGAGCTTGAAGGCTTCCACCCCTTGCTGATCTTCAATGATCCCCTTCATGTTGCGTACAGAGGATTTGTCCCAGACTTTCTGGCGTCAGCCTTCCAGTGCCTCTTTCCAGATGCCGATGTGCTGCTAGAGCACATTCGCGATTATTGCCGCGTCAATAATTGGTGTATTGGATTGGACGAGATCGCGTACACGACGGAGAACGGGTATCCGAGCTTGAACTGCAAGGGCTATGATGCAAAGATTTTGGCACTTTTCCTAGCAAGGGGCCCAGTCAGACTGAAGTTTTTCGCGCAGGGAACTTTGGTCGGGCTAAGGCAGATGTCATGCCGAGTCACCTGGAATCATGTTGCGCTCTTGATGATGAGTTCCTGGAAGTCTTGCGGCGGCAGCGTAGCTGCTCTGATCTTTTTGCAGTTCTCTAGTGTTCGGAGTCTTTTTGTCTGATGTTGGAACGTGCGTGTGACTGCCTGTAGGCGTGCGCCACTTGAGGACAGCGCAGGAGTTGGCCAAATCCATTCGCATCATGGAGGCTGCGATCTTCTTTGTAGAGGACGCTGATGTGGAAAAGGGCATCCAGCACGCGAAAAATTTCGTGGTTGGCTACATGTGGTTGGCCCATGCTTCCTTTGCGGAAGCCACGTGCTTGTTCAAACAGCGCCCAAAGAATCTAGCCTGCGCGCATATGTGGCACGTCAGTCTGCAAAGCTTTGGTGTTTTTGAGTGGTATATGTATATGCGTTCTTATGTGTATCTTAGGATGCACATCTGGCTGCACATGTGGGAGATTTGCAAAGCTTTGCGCGGGTATAACCCTCGCATCAATTCGTGCTTTGCTGATGAGGATTTTGTGCGGATTCTCTGTGGTATAGTTGCTTAGCACTGAAACTTTTTCACCTGATAATAGCAACTAGTGGTTGCTGTTCAATTTCTGCCCTGAGGCTTCAGGATGCCACCACCGCGGTACAGCTGTGAACTGTATAAGGCGGTACTTGTTAAGTGCGACGGTGCACTGGCGCAATGTCGTGGGAAAAACAGCTGCGCGTTGCATCTGTGGGGTTTCGGGCCATGCGCCAAAAGTTTGACGTTGTCGTTGTTTTTCTTTGGAAAATTGACGTTGACGTCGTTTGGGGTCAATGACGTTAAAAAACTTTGACGACTGGTTCTCCAGGAATGCCCGCTCTGTCCAAGCGTAGCGGTTCACGAAGCTTCTCATCGTTTCTTGTGGTGCCCGGTAGATGTGCTCATATGTATTGAGCAGCTGCCGTTTGAGGTGCACTGAACGAGTCTCAACCGCCTTCTGGATGGTGTCCATGATGAAGGTGACTCCATCCACATCGAAGATCTTCTCCAATGGGGCATCCTCAAGCTCCTCTTCCAACTCGCCCTTGAGGCTGTTGAAGAGAAGGATGCCGGCCTCGCGCTTTGGGACGTAGTTCACGACCTGCAAGGCCCACATTTCAATCCTTTTCTTCCACTTCCGGAAGGCAGCAAGATCATTCTTGTCGTAGCGCCAGCCTGGCGGCTCGGTAGCGGACACCATGAGTGGGTCCTTTCAAGGTGTTCCAGGTGCTCGGTGAGCTCGTGCTTCCACCAGGTGTACCTCGGCCGTGATCCGACGGAGGCGGATCGCCAGGGTCAGGAGCTGGGAGATGAGGCCCTGAAGGTGCCTTCGGCGATCTTGACGGGCTATGTCGTGAACCCTGAGGTAGGCCATGAGGTGAACCATGTGGTGAACCAAAAGGAGGTCCATGAGGTGAACCGTGTGGTGAACCGGAAGGAGGTCCATGTCCATGTCCCTGTGGTGGTGTCGGCTCTGATGGGGCTTTTCGCCTTCGCCTTCTTCGTTTGGGCTCCGGTGCAACATCTTGTGGAGTCCCTTGAGGTCGAGGTGACGGCCTGAGACTGGGCGTGATCGTAGGATCACAGGTCGCCGTCTCCGTTTCTGCCCACTCTGAGTCTGACCCTTGTGATCCGTCAGGACCACAAGGAGGTGAGCCGGCTGGTACTTGGGGAACTCTAGGAACATGTACTTGAGGTAATCCCGGAACATGTACATGGGGTACTCCAGAAGGTCCTAGGTGAGGTCGTCCAAGGAACGTCGTGGTCATTGGGGTACTCCACGAAGTAGTGGTGTACATCTCTGGTGCAGTGCGGTAGGTTGTATTGGGCTCAGCTCTAACCTGGCCGGGTGGATCGGGCTCAAAGGTGCCTGTCCGCTGGCCTCGGTGAACTGGTTGGGACTGCAGTGAGAAGGTCGTCGAACCCGCAGTCCATACAGCGCCAACTTTGCCATTGGTCACACCAGGCGTAACTCCAAGATCTGCAAGCCGCACATCGCCAGCAATCATCCTCCGTCAGGTCGGCATGAAAGGCGACGGGCTCCAAGGAGGTCTCTGACCTAGGTGGCGAACCAAGGGAAGGGCGCCACACCATCCCAGCCGCACCTGCAGCGCGGTCCAGCAGCGGCTGGTCTTCCATGAAAGCGGCCAGCATCGCCGCATCGCGCCGAAGGGGCATGGCGGCGAAAAAGCGGCACCCGGAGTCAAAGCTCCGCTGCCAACACAGCGAGATGCGTGCTCATGCACTCGCCACTTTTCTAAGCTCGAAAGGCTGGCTAAAGGTGCACCTGCGGACATGAGAACGTGAGGAACCTGAATCACGAACGGGCATGCGTGGTGCAAGACAGCTGGAAATTCTCAATATTTGTTGAAGTGTCAAGTCTAGGAAGTCGGACTTGGAGATCTCCCGTGGTGAAGCTGTAACTGCAGATCAACGGCATTGAGCTAAACACGACTCTGCTGACATTGACAGAAATCAACCTTGCGCACCGTCAGCAGAGGGCTCAGCAGCAGCACTCACATCTCCCATTGGTTTCACTGTCTCCTGCTCGTCACAGCTCCAAAGGACATGCCGTGGCCAGTTCTTTGGCAAAACGAGTATCCTTCATGTCAGAGAAGCCTTGATGAATACGATACCATAGCCACTCGTCCTTGCAACAACATTAAGTATGTTACAGTGCGTTCTTGTGTTCGTTGCTACTCCCTGAAAATATTAGACTAGCTGCTTCTGCATACTGCCTTCAACAGGTGAGATTGTGGTGACAGGATCAAACAGTCCTCGGCTTTCCTGAGAAGCTTCGAGATGGCAAGATTTCCTCTGGAAACATGCCTGAGGACTGACATGCAATTGGCTTGTAGACTTTTTGCAGTGCCCAGCGCCTTGCGGTTCTCCCATCGATGTTTCTCAGAAAAACATCTGAGCCTGCCTGGTAGAAGTCTTCATGATCTTCCAGATGCACAACTACGAATCAATCAATAAAATAGTTGTCTTCTGAATTTTATGTCTTGTGTAGAATCATACATATACCAGTCCTCGATCAGAACTTGTACCTGCAGTTGATTCTAGTTCCAAGTTCCCTGCATGTCTTCTTCTAGGATCAAACTTGATTCATTCTGAGGAATTGGCAACATTGACGTGGCAGGCATGTCCGGCGAGATGCAATGGCGTCCACAAGTGTGAGCCACCCCTCCAAGCGTGAGTCTTTACTCCAAGTGTGAACAAAAAAAAACTGTGAGGCCTGAGGTTGAGATCGAATGCGCGTGGGCAGGTTCTGATTCTGGCCGCAATTTTTGGCAGCTGCTTCTTGCTTGCCCTGCCACAGGCAATGTGATTCAGAAGCTCCAATCGTCACTCCCATCCACTATTCTCCACACAAACATGACAGGTCCACTCGTGATTGCATTCTCCCTTTTGGCAGGCTGCGTCGGCGGTATCCAGGTTACTGCGCAAAAACAAAGTGAGGGCATGCCATGTCGCAGTCACCAGCAACTAGCTGCTACCAGAAGCCCTTCCCACCTCAGCACAAAGGCAATCCCCCGGAGCTGGCCTGGGATCCACCCCTCCTTTCTTCTCGAAGTGGAAAGTCCAGAAAGCTCTTCTAAAGTTCAAGAGTGACTGTAACAGCTTTTACCTATGTTCAATTGTTTCTGCATGGTTTCTTCTGTGATCGAGAGCTTCTCTAAAAGTTCGCAGAACCAAGATCCGATTGCTGGGGGCAGTGAAAAAAGGTGCACGAGAGTTGGATAATGCTTGAAGATTGGTGTGGCAAATTCACTGTGGAAAAGTACAGCCTCTTCTCGCAGCAAGATGTAATGGAGCCCACTTGTCACTGTTCATCCTGACCCATGCGCTCTGGCCAAGGTGCTCTCGAAGGTACATCTAGCACATGTTGCAGATGTTGCACACTTGTCCGAGTGTAGCACATGTTGCAGTCAGCATTGTGCTGCAAAAGGATCTTTCCAATCGTCGCAGCACGTTTTCCCCCCTCAAGAGTTTACAAAGCACTGGGCGAACAGCAACTGCCTTGTTCTTGTAACTTTCACAAGTGCCTTGTCAAAGACAGACATCAACACATGAAGTGGACAGTTGCCTTAGATCGGCACAGACAAGCACCAAAGCCAATGAGCCAGCGTTTAGTAGGAACAGCTCAATATTCTTTCTGCTCCATGAAACTACAGGGTTCAATTACCTCACCGACCCTGGACATGGCACGTGTTCTCCATTCCTATTGTTCACGCTGCATCAAAATGGGGTCCACAGTGTGGCCTGCAGCAGGAGGTGGTGTTTCTTGGTGTAGAAAGTGAACCAATAGGAGAGAAGCGGCCATCGGCATCAGTTTGGTTGACATCTGCTTTGCCCCGAATGAGAAGCATCACCTGAGTCCGGCAATGGAATCCTGTTGTGCATCCACCGAAACAGATCGAGCCTGCCTGTCTGTCTCTTTGTCTCCCTCTCTCTGTCTCTCTCTCTCTCTCTATGTCTCCTCTGTACTCTTTCAGCCCCTTGCCATTTGAGGGTCAAAGTTCACGGTTGCAACGTGCAGCGGAGACCCGAAAAGGCCACCACCGCGATTTACTTCGACGCCAGTCTGCAAGCACTCAAGATGTACAGTGCATCTTTCCATCTTTGGTTTCTTTGCTCTTCTTCTCTTTGGACCTTAGACCTTTCCCTTTTCTTTCCTGTTCTTTTTCTCTATTCTTTTCTTCTTGTCTTTTCTTGTTCAAACTGAGAAGCGCGCTCTGACCAAAGCACTTGCTATGTCTGGGTGTTCCTGAGTAAAAGCCCCAAGGTACTGTGTTGCACAGCCCAATCGATTGACTTCGAGGGCACCTCCCGCACGGCTACCAGCAACGGTGAATATCCTTCGCAGTCTAGTGAGTCGTTCTTTGACCTCGAAGGTAGTGAAAAGGGGTTGCCATGTCAAGGATAGAAAAGCAAGGAATTTGAAAGGATGTTCAAGAAAAGGGCTCAATCCTTTAGTGGGAGGAAACAACAGGAGGACGAGCTCAAGGCTGAATCAAGAAGCATACTACACCAATATAAAGTTAGTATAAGGGTCAGCGTGCACTCAGGGCCGCTTGTACCATCTGAGTTGTTCTAGGCACATCTATTCTGCACTTCATGTACCACGCTTCCGCCGGATTGGAGTTCACAGACGTTCTCACATTTTGTGCAGGCAAAACGTGTGGTTTTCATGCATCCATTGGCATCCATGCGGTCCGAAGATGATGAGACCTGAACTGTGTCGCGGTGTGCTCCCGCCGTTTGAAGTCCTTTTCTCCTCATGCTCCTTGAGCGTGCACTTCCTTGAAAATCCTTTCTCTTGCACCACAAAGTCACCCCAGCATCCCCCGCAGCGAGTGTCTGCTCATATAGACATTGTGCTGTATATATATATATATATATATATTTGAGCATCACAAGCTTCTTCTGGTCCCTCCAGCGTGCGAGGTTCTGGTGGACAAACCATGCATCATCTAAACGCCCGGAGATTGAAACCCAGCAGTCCTTCCTGTTGAGATTGTCCGATTCTCACATGTCACCTTCCAAGGTTTCCTGATGTTGGTATTTGTAGATTGGTGCTGTATTGGCAGAACACCTTTCCGACGTTGGGAGGGCGCATTGAGAATCATGAATGAATAATGAACTACAGTCTCTTGAGTTCAACCATGCTTGCAGCAGCTCACTTCTGAGCATGGCACTGCGTCATTTCAGCCAAAGCAAGGGCAACACCGACATGCCCTTCCAGGCATGCCACATGAAGCCTTGGGTTGGGCTCGACATGTCAACATGCCATGAAACTGAGCAGGAAGTTCAGATTCCGGCCTGGTTCGTCGCTTGGAATCAATGGCGTTTGCATCAAATGCCTTCTGTGAAAACTCCGAAAGGACCTGGCAAGAAAAAGAAAGAACGCTACAGTTCTGCTCGGAGCATCTGAGAAAAGCGAATTGACTATTTCATGTCGAACTTGTTTGCGGCCTTGCCTCGATGCAAGTTACCCGGCCGTCCTGGCAAACTTGAACTACAATCGACAAAGCCCCTAGATCCCCTAGTAGCGATGCCAGGAGCCCCTAGTAGCTTTTTGTTCCTAGTAGTAAGGCCAGGAGCCCCTAGTAGCGTCCTTGCTCCTACTAGCGATGGCCTCCAACCAACTTCAATGGTGGAATTCAAGACCCCAACTGATCATCAAGTTTGGAGTCCTTCTTGTCCCGGCACAATTCTCTGAGCTTGGTGATGATCTGCTGCCATTCTGAGCCTTTGATGACACGCGGCAGCGGAGGTGTTGTGTACCTGCTCGAGAATAACACTTCGAGCAAACGCATTACAGCTGATACAGGCACCTGAACCATTCAAGCGCTAATTCCTGCAAGTTCTCCAGGAGCCTTTGGGGGACAATCAGCAGAAAAGTAAAACTGAAGTTATTCCATCGAAGTATGAGTGACCAAGAATCCGGCGCCATGCTAGATGGCAGGATCGTAAAACTATTGTGATGCAAATACAGTGTTTGCAGCTCTCTGCACCTCGCACAACAACACAGCATGATTGAGAAACATCTCCTCGCGCATTCTATTCACAACTCAAGGTGCAAATTGCATCAATGCAATCAAACAACATGGCACAACATGAAGGTCCACTCAGAGCAAAACTGACCCAATTCCATTGGAATTTCTTCTATGAAATTGTCACCTTCAATGCTGCCACCATGCGATGCAATAGCACAGCCAACTGCAGATTTGCAACATGTGCAGGTATATAGTTTGGAACCAAACAATGACTTTGTACACCAATTCTATTCGTTTGGCGAACCCTCTGAGCCTCTTGCAAGCAACTGTTCAACCCCATGGCTTGTAAATGTTGGCATGTCCGGCTTTGAGTGCTCGGCCCAGATTGAGACTTTTGAGTGACTTCATAGACCCCACAGCCTGAAGAAACCAAAGGAGGAGCTGAGGAACCTTTGCCGTAGGCTTTCACAACCCCGCCTTTGGGAGTGTTTTCAGCAAGTTTTGACTAACTGATAAAGCCTTGAGATTCGGCAAGAGGCATACCTTCCCGATTGCGGTGGTCAAACAATAACAAGCAAGGCAGAGGCTAACACAGGTTGCCTCATCAGGAAGTTCCCGAAGCCGATTTTGGTCCAGGAGCAAGTCCTGCTTTGAGGAAATATATATATATATTATCAACAAATGATCCCTTGACACACGAAGTTCAGGAACCGAAATGCACCTCTCAAGCGCACATGTTTTCCGGGAGGCGTACCCGAATTGGCTCTAGCTATGCGCGCGTGCCCGCCCTTGCTTGAGCACGCAATCACAAGTGAAAACACATCAGCATCGATCGATCGTCTCGAAGGTTTCGTGCCGAAAACTCACATCGGTGGGAGCTTAGCCAGGATTGCACCTGTTGCATGGTCTTTTGCAGACACTGTTCGACCCACCACATGTGCGAGTTCTATGCCAGCATTCACCGGAGGGAGTCACGTAGATCGGCCCTGGAGCTGTCATGACTGCCGGTCCCGAAACAGCACCAGTCCTCAACAGCTGCACTGCTTCATTCGCCAGCGTCAGCTCACCTTGAAGCCGGAGGTTTTCCTGTCTCAAATCATGGTTCTTCTTTTCTTCTCTCTCCAGATCCTTCAAGATGCTTTCACGCTCTCGCTCCATTTCATCCTCAAGCTCATGGAGTTCCAGCTTGAGTCGGGCGATCTCTTCATCTGCCTTGGACTGCGTCTCACCTCTGGTGGGGCAGCACGAAAACACAAGCCGACCAAGGAACCACAACAATGTCAATGCTCCGACAATGCTCGACACAATGAGGGCCTCAAAGCTACCGAAACTCCAGTCATCATGAGTGGATGCAGCGGCCTTCGTCACCTCATCTGCCATGATCAGCGCAATCAAACTCTGCGCTATGTCAGAACGTGTGGTGCGAGTCTCACGGATCGTCTTTGCTCGCTCCTCCTTTGACTTCTTCTTTGCAGCAACGAATCCTTCATCAGCAACCAACTGTATGTGGCTACCACGGTATCGTTCAACAAAGTTCTGTCGAGCTCCAACCTTTGTCAAGCCATCTGACAATTGGCGTTCACTTGAAACCCAACGCCACTGACAATGTAAATCTGCCAGCAAACTTTTGATCACCAAGCCCTCTATTGCAACACGTTTGTCTGCTGCTTGCTGAATCGTTTCACGATGCACAGCGTCAAAGAGTGCTTTGCAATCTGTCACCATGGCTGACTCACCTGAAAGGCTGTCCTTGATGTCCTTCAAAGCGACACCAGGCCTTCGAAGACATTCTGTAAATGTCTTGACCATGAGGAGCTCCTCCAAGGCTGTGGCGCATGCCTGACACTCAGCGGCTAAAGAGCTCCTGCAAACTCTGGGGACTTTGAACGACCTCCAAGCAACAATGGATGCTGGCCGCTTCTGGCCCTGCAAGACTCCTTTCTCACAAGCCAAAATCATGAATCCTCCTTGCGAGGTATGATCTGACCTCACGCTGAATGCAGCATCTGCATAGCAAACCAGGCACAAATCACTCAGACTTTTAGCCTGACTACGCTTCTTTTCACCAGCTGGGCAACCAAGAAACTTCAATGTAACTGCTGCATTCGACTTTGCAAAACGCAATGTCTTGTTCAACTCACGAAGATGCAGCACCTTGCCCTTTGGAACTTCACCGGCCTGAATGCTCATCGAAGCGCACAAGATCGGCATGCCCTGGGTTGCAGGCCACTGTAGTGCTCCTATGAGGCCACGAGCTGCACTGACCTCTTGTGGTGTCACACTGTCTTCATCTTTTCGACCTTTGTGGATGGTCATCGGACATAGCTTCTTGATATACTCTTCGTAGCTGACCTCAATGCCATGCTGATTCCTCAGGATTGTTCCTCCGCAGTACTTCAACGACTGATCTTCTGTCAACTCGTCCCATTTGCCAAAATTGAAATCTTTACGAAGGAACTCAACTGCCTGTGCAAACTCAGCATCTTGCGTGCTTCCAGCCAGCAACATGTCATCAACATGTAAAATCAACATGCCTGTCAAGCTCTGATCCTTGCTGGATGGCAACACGAAGCAGCACTGATCTAGTGGGTGGCTCAACCAACCACGCTTTGTCAGCCTAGAAGCAGCTTCTTGAAACCATAGCAGCGGTGCGTCGCACAAGCCGTACGCACTCTTCTTCATCTTCATGTACAAGTGCTTCTTGTACACTTTCTGCTGTCCTCCATCGACCAACGGCAAACAATCCATTGGCAGCCTGACAATGAGCACCCTGTCAAAACCTTTTCCAGACAAGAAAGCCGCCTGAACATCAGCACAAAACACTGACCATTCCATCCAAACAGCTACTGTCAGCAACATAGTTCGACTGGTTCGACCGGCAGTTGGGCTTGCGGTCTTCATATTCAAGATGTCAGGATCTTGAAATCCTCGCAAAACCAATCTGGCCTTGGCCTTCCAACGGGTGATGCCATCTTCTGTCTCCAACTTCTTCCAGGTAAGAACACAGCGAGCAGAAATCACACGTTTTGTTCTGATGGCACTTTCAATCTCACTTGTCGTTGCAAACTGCCATACTGCATTGCTAAAATATTGATCAAGCTCCTTGCGTTTGCCCTCAACAAACTGAGCTCGGCCTTGAGGATCCAGCTTCCGTTCATTGACCTCACCTTTGCGAATTGCGGCCATCAAGACATCGTCCATCTCAAGTTCACCATCAACAATTCGCCATCCTGAGGGAACATCTTCAGGAAGCTGTGTCAGAAAAACATCTTCTATCACCAGATCATCATCGTCCGGCGCGGGGATGCTTCCTCCTCCAAGATCGCCAGGAAACTCAGGCACTGAACTGGATGCCCTGATGGCTTTTCCTGGTGGCTCTTCAGAAGCAACATTTTCTGACTTCCTCTTTGGACTCGATGGAGCTGGAGCATGTGCTGTATCCTCTTCCAAATCTGTCGGGGCTGCAGTAGTCACCGACTCACGACGTCGGGGTGTTCTCTCTCGATCTTCTGCCTGCAACCTTGGAAGAAAAACACTGATCACTCCAGGAACATTGGGCTCTTCTGTCTCTTTTGCATTGCCAGTTGATGCATCATCATCTGAACGAGGGTCTTCTGCTTCTTCAACACTTCCTGGCAATGAGGGTGTATACTCTGCATCAAGCTCAACATCATCTCCGTCAAGCTCATCTGCTTCGTCGATCTGGCCACTGCGTCGAAGTTCATCCTTGAACTGTGTGGTGCTCCTGGCTTTCAACTCTTGCAAGTCACGAAGTGCTGCTTGCCGATCACACGCAACCGGCATCCCAGTGTCTTCAACCATTGGCCTCACCTGTCGTGCACCACAACGTAACAACGATGTGTCATGACAAAGCCAATACACATTGACACTTGGCTGTTTTTGTATTGCAACAATCCTTGCAGGGCCACGCCAACCGGACTTTTGCAGCCTTCGTTGATGCTTGCGCCAATACCAAACCTTTTGCCCAATCACCAGCTCCTCTTGCATTTCAGCAAACTTCTGAGTGAAGGCTCGGCGCAACTTGGCATCTGAATCTGCTGCAATGAAAGCTTTTGCAGCTTCTGTCCGTCTGGCCTGGATCTGAGCGAAATTGCCCTGTTCATCAATGGCCTCTTGTGCAGGATTGAAAAACTCTCCACTGAGACCGTGAACATAGGTCATGGATTTGCCAAGAACCCACTGCTGAGGAGTGAACCCACGATGAAAGCTGAGCTGGTTGATTGAATGAGGAACATACAGTGCGGCCTTCTTCAACGATTTGAGATCATGACTGTCGCACTGGTCCATAAACAATTCCAATGCTCGTCGGACAACTTGATGCTTCCTCTCAACAACACCAAGCCAGCTATGATTCTCAGCAGGTTGCACTTCCAGCGTCACACCACGCTGTGTGGCCCATTCTCTGACATGCTGACTCGACCAACCTTTTGCCTCGTCAATGCGCAGAATCTTCGGAACTCCAAAATGCTTCACCCAAGCACGCTCAAGACCTTTTGTGAACTCATCAGCGCGCTCAGATTGTAGGATCCGAACTGCACAATATCTGGTGGCATGGTCGATGATTGTCAACACGCACTGTCGACCTGTTGGCCTCTTCTCCTTCTTATCCTTCTCTCTGCGACGAGCTGCTGGTGTACCTGGTGCAGGAACTCGTTCTTTCACCATGCTGTCTTCACATGCAATCCAGTGACTGTCAACGAGGATCCTTTCATTGAACTCAGTACACTTCAGCCCACTTGCAGGTGGATTGGCCTTTGGAGGCTTGCGAGCATAGCACAATGGACATGTGTAAAACTTTGCAGCCTGAAGAACATTGTCTGTTGCTTGAATCTCTTTCAACATGCGATGAAGAACTTCCCAACCTGGATGGCCAAGGTACTTGTGCAGCCGTTGCACATACTCAACAGCACGAGGTCCAACCTGGGATCGTAGGATTCTGTTCTTCCGCACTGGATCCAAGCTATCAAACTCTTCAGACTCGAGTGCCACTGCTCTCTTGTCATCTTTGGGATCTGCTGCCTTAGGCTCACCGACAAAACGTTCAGCTCCTTGATGACGACCAGCCATGTAGTCTGCAATCTCTTGTTGAGCTGATGGCAAATCCTCGACAGCAAAGATGTCATCAGATTCAAGCTCAGCAATGATAGCATTCACGAGGTGACTGGCCAATGCCTGAGGATAACTCTCTGCAAGCCAGGAACGCAAACCAACACCAGGAATACTGCCTTCCAAGTGAGTGTGTGAGTGTGTTCCATCACAATGCTTGCTGATCCTCTCTGACAAGGATGCTCTGGTGGTTCGAAATGTCGTGGGCTTCTGAACTGGCAGCATCTCATTGTGATCATTGAGAAGGCGTAAACCAAACACGCACTGATCCACATGAGCATCATGCCCATTCATCGCTTGGAATGCTGGAGTCGCCCAAGCACGTGAACGTTTGGGATGTTCACACAACGCCAGCTTGCCTTTCCTCCTCTGATGCTCAAAAATCACTGAACAAAACATGAGGATGTTGTCGTGGTCCCACTGTCGTGCAATGTCCAGGGTTTCAGCATAGCCTTCATGAGCTGCACACGTGAGCTCTTGTAGACTGCTCCATAGCTTGCACATAGGGGAGATCAACACACAATCTGGCTCCTCAGACTTCAAATGACGAAGAAATGCCATTCTGTGAGAGGCCTGAGCAAAATCCCAACCATCACTCAATGAGAAACGTTCACTCTGCATGTTCTGTCGCCTTGCAGCTGTCTTGCTCACACGACCTTCTCCAGCAAACACTTCCCACAAGACATACTTGCGGTCATAGTCCCGTAGTGGAGAGGCTTTGAGAACATCTTCAAACTCTTTGATCCTCCGCTCGGTGTCATGCATGAGCTGTCGAAGCTTGCCGGATGGCAGCTTCTGGAAGACTTCACGGTCTTCTGGCGTGGAGGACGGAGAGCAAGCAGCTTCATGTTCATCTGGTTTTGCCCTTGGATCGCAACTCAACTCTTCTGTCACCACAACGTCATCATCTGACTCGAGATCCATCGTGATCTCACTGCATTGAAGGCTCGTCATCAGCTGTGCCCCTGCGTCTTCAGGAGGTGGTCCACTCTTCTCACAAGCCGATGGACTCTGTTGTGACTCCAAGATGGTAGTCACTGATGTGAAACTTGGATGTTGTGACTCCAAAATGGTAGTCACTGATGTGAAACTTGAATTCTCCTGCTCATCAATGACACTGTTCACCGAGTCCTCGCTCACGTTGAGCATCGACTGCACCTGACCATCAAAGAAAATCTGGGTGGACAGTGGCTCTGGGTGAACATGTTGCTCAAAGTCATCTGGGAGCAGGATGCTGGAAGGCTTCGTCTCAAGCAACTTTGACACATCTGAGGCCATGTGGCAAATGAATTCGCCTCGAGTGCCACGAGCACACTTCTTCCATGCCTTGCGGCCCCACTTGATCTTGCCTGCCGAATATGAAATGGTGATGTCCAATGCCTCCATGATTGGGCGTCCAAACAAGAATGGTGCATCACCTGGAATGACATACATCAAAATGTCACGGCGGCGGCCCTCCATGAACGTGGGAACAAGCAAGCAAACAGAAGTGATATTCTTCTCTCCATTGCCAAACCTGAAGCCTTTCTTGCAACGGAAGACTTGAATCTGGCTCAAATTGAACCCTGCTGCCATCAACATCTCGAGGTACTTTCGAAGTCTTCCCTCTGAGGTCAACACTGAACCTGCTCCACAGTCCATCATGGCGATGTCATGGGACATAGTGCCATTCTCCTCAACTGCCAGCTGAATGGAATCTGGCTCATCGGACTCGAATGGAGCAACCATGTTGATGTCAGCATCTGTCTCCGCTTTTCTCTTGCCAGCAACGGGGCACGCTTTGGCTCGATGTCCAGCCTGACCACAACGCAAGCAACGTTCTGCACCAAGAGCTGCACGGCCACGGGCTTTTGGCTGAGGTGGAGGTCGTGGATTCTGCTTTCCACCTTTTCCAGCATGACTCTTGCCCTTGCCTTTGCTCTTGCTCTTGCCTTTGGGCGATGAAAAACTGCCCTTGCCACTGGATGAAGCTTGTTCTGGAATCATCGCAACGACCGGGTAGTATCCTCTGCTCATCCTCATCTGATTCAGTCGTTGTCGGGCTTCTGTATATCCAGCTAGGACCTCATCGTATTCTGCAGCAAGGTCATCATTCACTGCATGAATCTCATCATCGCCGTCTTCTTCTCCTCCGTCATCACCACCATCATCGGCCCAAAAGCAATCTGGGTCCTCGTCAGCATCTTCACCATACTCAAAGTCAAAGCTTTCGTCTTCTTCACCATAGTAAACAGCTTCTTTGTATGGTGCACGCCAACGACTTGAGGCCTTGGTGGAATAGGTCGAATGACCTTCAGGTGTACTGTCCTGCCCAATGACAAAGTTCATAGCCTTGCGAACCGTGTCCAGCGACAATGTCTCAGTGCCCAATGCACTCATGATCAACTGTCTCTGCTGTTGGGTCAGTCCAGCTCTCCTCATGAAATACCAGCCAACAACCTTATCTGGCAATGTGACATTGTGGGCTTCCAATTTCCTCAATGCTCGTTCAAAGTCACCAGCATATTCTTGCAACGTCGAGTTCTTCTTTCTATGCAACGTGCAGAAAAATGCTTCAAAATCTCCAGGAAGCTCCGTGATCGCGTCGAACTTGAAGACCTTATCCAACCGTTCCAAAATCTTCTGCATGGCGGTGGACCCTTCAAGATCTGACATGGAGATGTCATCACATGCATCCCATGCACGACCCTTCAATGTCACCAGCACATTGAAACTGGTCTCTGAGGACCTGCCGGCCAAACTCATCTTCTTCTCGTACAGGAGCAACCTCTTCCTGTACTCCTTGTAGTCGCTCGACTTGCCAGAAAACTCAGGAACATTCTCGTGAGCTTTTCCAACATAAGCAGTCGAAGCCGACCCACTGCCTTGCGCTGCAGTCCCTGTGGCCATCAATGCACAATGTACGACCGACAGCAACCAATGTCAATGCAATCAACTCAACCAACGATCAAATCGCAAGCAATGACAGTGTTGCTCAAGGTACAATGTGCAACCAACCAATGCACAAAAGGCTCCGCGCCACCAACAACAAATGATCCCTTGACACACGAAGTTCAGGAACCGAAATGCACCTCTCAAGCGCACATGTTTTCCGGGAGGCGTACCCGAATTGGCTCTAGCTATGCGCGCGTGCCCGCCCTTGCTTGAGCACGCAATCACAAGTGAAAACACATCAGCATCGATCGATCGTCTCGAAGGTTTCGTGCCGAAAACTCACAATTATAATATACAAAAATACCTGGAAAGGTCCTCCAAGTCATGCATCAAGGAAATATCTCTCAATAGTTCCTGGACGTCATGAAGGTGTGCGCACAAAGACACGTACACACTTCGCTAGCACTGTCCTCCAACGCATTCTTTCGCAAATCCAAGACCTGCTGGCTTAGTTAGGGAATTCTGCATACAAGGATAGGAAGAAAAGTGCTGCAAACCGCTGACCTTGACATGCGTAAAAGCACTGACAACCTGACAGGAGGAACGCAGGGCTCAAAAGCGTCAGCCCAAAAATATACGGTTTCGCTCTGCGGCCTCTTTGGGAATGGCAGAGATCTTGTGGTCTTTGAGATCAAGCACCTTCAGGCATTGAAACATGTAGTGCTGTATTCCAGCACATTTCTGTCCACTTCGACATTGTGTCATAGGACGTGAAGTTGCAGAACTCGCCTTTTCCATGAGGCTGGTGTGCCCAAGTCACTGACGCACACCCTTTTTCTGACACACACTATGTGCTCGGCCTAGCTCTTTTCCACAAGAAGCTATATAAGTGTTGCTACAAACAGAACCCAGAAGCTGCATGAACTTAGCAAAACTCAAACCTTGAGTTTGGTGCCTGAAGGTTGTGCTGCGAGGCGGCTGTCTCTAAGGCTGACAAGTTCAAAGTACCAAGCCTTGGCACTTTCCACAAAACAACAAACACACAAAGGAACCTACTAGCAAAAGGAATCTACTAGCGATGGCCTCCAACCTAATAGCCAAAAGATTCCAAAAATACAAAGATACATCAAGATCTTGCAAACATCCATCACAGGTCGCTGCTTGGCAGTAGGAACGGAGGCAAAGATCCCCTTGAGTGCCGAACAACAGATAACTCTCGGGCTTTCTCCACATCTCTCTCCCCCTCTCCGTGTCTTGCCTTGGCCTCCTTTCCATCTTGGGCCACCATGCCCCTCAAATCAGTGCCTTTTAAGGGTCACAGTGCTGGCCAATTCGAGCACTGTCAATGTAGCTGTCTGACTTTACTCAGTGGATCCTCTGCAGCCCTGTTAGTTTTAGTTGCACTTGAAATTGGTCTACAAGAAGCCAAATGCGAGTCGTGGTAAAGCTGCTAAGGATCTTCAGTGCTCTTTTGTCTGCATGTTGGAATGTCAAGGTGCCCTTCTGGAGCTCCTGCTAGCTTTCTGGTGTTTTGCGTGTCTTTACAGTCCAGTCTGCGTGTGAGGCTACTAACTACACATGCTCATGATCATATCAGCTCTGGAGCCAAGCCAGAACAAGCGATCAAAGGCATGGTGTCCTTCATGCAACGGTACATCTCACATCTCAACGCACTCCTCAGAACCTTGGATAACAAGCTACTAGTAACAAGTGCCACGCTAGTAAAGTAGTAACAGATGCCCTACTACTAGTAACAAAAAGCTATTAGAATTAAAATAGAATTTTTTAAATTAACTATTAGCTTCTTGTTACTACTAGTAAGGCACTTGTTACTAGTAGCGATGCACTTGTTACTACTAGCTTTCTAATTACTATCAAATATTTTTTCCCTGGAATCAATGCACAGCAGCCGTTGCCTTGCCTCAGCCATACTGGCATGTGAAAGTTGAAAATTGGTTTGCTGCTCTGCTCTCCTTCGCTCAATTGACACCAGGTATGAGGTAGATACTGCCAAAAGCGTTCGGCGCTGTGTCAGCACGTCCTGTCAGTAAAGTTCACATCAAGAGTTTTGAAGGTAAGGCAGTCAAAGGATGGATCATCTCTCCTGACCAATCAGGGCTAGGGGCTCGGTGCTGTCACCAAAAATCCTGGCAATTGCTCAGCTATTGGTGCTAGACTGGACTCGGAGCCTTCAGCCGCAACTTAGATTGAGGCGCTGGCTGTTTGAAGCTGGCAACATCTCCCACCGCAACCTGAAAGCTGCAAACATCTCTGTGATAGGACGGAAAGGAAGATCCATCAAGGCCCTGCCTGAATTGGATGTGGAGTCCAACACCCTGGAGGTTCCCGACCAGCGCCATGGATCTGCCAGGCAAAACGGAAGGACGTCCTAACTGGGCCTAAGCTCTCTGCTCTTTGGGGAGTTTGACACGAACTTGGGAATGTTGAATCAGCAACCAGTTAAGCTCTTCCTTGCCATTACTCAACCCCGCCGTACGACCCACTACGAACCTCCAAGTTGGCCTCCATGATGGGCATCAGTAGCTCTTGACCCCGCGTGTCGAGCGAGGTAACGCCTCTTGTGAGCGGTGAAGGTGCAAAGCTGGTGCTGATTCGCTCTTTCGCAGACTAGGTCCTACAGTGCTCGCATCTGCATGCTTTTTTTGGCCTGGGTTTTCCGGGTTTCACCTTGGCGTTTTGCCAGGGATGCTTGATTTGGAGTGTCCCCTTTTGGGGTGAAGTGGCCAACTGCTCAAACTGTCAGAAATATATATACAAATATCACCTGTGAAGTAGTCAGACATGACTCTGTTGGAAATTCCTCCGGAATTCTGAAACGTCACTGATGAAGTCTGCTTCTTCGAAGACCAAGAGAACAACATTATTTCCGATTTCACGGTATTACTTTCTATTCAACAATGGAAACGCTTTCCAAAGGACCGTGCCAATCCTTCCATCAACTGCCTATGGTGACAATGGAGCTGGACCGGGCTTGGAGTCATCAGCAGGGTGTATGCGAATGATCGGAGTGGTAAACTTCTCTTTCTTGGGTACACACTGGCAGCAGCACACGTAGTAGAGCTTGTGCAGAGTTAGGGTTGCGCAAAGAATGCAAGCCGTCCACAAGAAGCGAAAGAACTTGCGAACTCTGTGACAACAGCCCTCCATTGAACATCGGCTTCGAGTGTCCAAATCTCCACTCTTCCATGCACTTCGTGCGGCCTTGACAGCACGCAACTGGGCTTGAAGTCGGTGGATTTCAGACTGCGCAGATCGCAACTTTGCCTCGGTTCTTTGAAGACGACGTGCAACCTGATCCGATGCCTGTGATGTAGCTGAGGACTCACGGCCCTCACGCATTGGCGGAGGAGGTATGCGCCGGCAAGCTTCAAGAAGGTCTCCCTCTGTGAGTTCCAAAGACGGATTTGAAGCTGAGACCACAGCTTCCCGTGCATCCAGAGATTGTTTTGCAAAGTCAAAGAGACGTTCACAGAGTCCACCATTCATCATTTCACGTGCCTGTTGTAGAGTATTCGCTTCAATCAAAGCTGCCGTTGCTTGCAGATTGTTTTTGATCAATGCAGGTGCCAGCCTGAATCCAGCGTTGGTAACGATTGACTTCAAGATCTCCGCAAGCTCGAAACAAGAGTAGTCACTGAAATCAAATGTGTAACCAATGCGGCGATATAGTCCTGAGTTCGCCTGCATAAAGTTGTCCATATCATCTGCATACCCCGCAAACACCATGATGGGTGCTTTACCAGGAGGATCGTTCATTGCAGCCATCAGCTGCTCTATGGCTTCTCTTCCGAAGTCACTTTTCCCACCTTCCTGGCTGAGCCTATATGCCTCATCAATGAAAAGCACCCCTTGTTTTGCTTGTTCAATGACTTTTTGTGTCTTTGGCCCTGTTTGCCCGACATACTCTGCAACCAGCTTGTCGCGCTGCACTTCGACCAAAACATCAGTTTTTATGATGCCAATGCGATGCAAGAGCTGAGCAATAATTCTTGCCAGAGAGGTCTTTCCAGTGCCGGGATTCCCTTGAAAAATCATGTGGTACTTGGAGATTGTTCTCACATTGTGGCCAGTGTCCCGTCGCTTCTGGTCCATGACAATTGAATGATGAAATTGCCGTATCTGTTGCTTCAACAGCTCCAAACCGATCACTTGGTCAAGCTGATACTCTAACCACTCTCCTGTTCCACCAGCAAATACCTCTAGCTCAGCCCAGCTCACTGTTGAGGTCATGTTCAGGTCGATCTCAGAAAACTTCTCCAGCAATGGAGGGAATACTTCTTGGATCCTCACCTTGTGCTTCACCAGGTCGGCTACACGAATTTGCCCTGCTGGACCTGTCAGCATCTCAAGGTCTTCGGTCTTCACTAGCAGAACGGTTTGGAAAACTACATTCAGAAACCTCAACGAAAGAACAGATTCAAAAGGACCCAAACAACAAACATGCGCCACCAGAACACGAGGCCTGCCACTTCATCAAACATTCGCCGCAACTGTTTCATGTCCACGTCTCTTTTGCATTCCTCTGCGGTAGCTTTTCCAACACAAAAGTCAAGGAAGGCGTTGCGAGTTACCCTGCCGTCCCGGGCCACAGACTCATAGTCGCGAATAAATTCAGGACATTCATGTTCAAGAAGTTTCGACTGCTTCAAGACCTCCGGGACGGTCACGAAGCCCTTCTTACCAACATCCACCTTGTCCCAAATTCGAATGGCTTCAGCGCGGGTCTTTTTGCCATCTGCTGGCTTTGCAGGGTTGACCTTCTTCGGACCTCTTCGCATTGCTCAACACATTGCTCAATGCATTCATCTGGATGAGTGAGGAACCTGTCTAAAAATCATTTGCTGCAACATGCAAATCAATTAGAGACTCACCAAGCAAGCTATGAAACAGCACACACTGCAGCCGCTGAAACACCTTGTTTTGCTATTCCCGGAGTCGTTCAGGCTGTGATTGCACGACTTGGATTACACATGTTAATAGAAGATGTTCCACACTGTGTAGACAGCCGTCTCTTGCAAATGTAAAGTTACGTCTCCCTAAAAATCTAGAAAACAAATCATTAGTGCAAGCGCTTCTTCAAGGAAGCTTCCTTGAAGAAGCGTGAGCTATCCTGCGTCCAGTCGATAGTAGCTTCCTAGGTAGCGGCTACTTAAGCTACCTCAATGGATCTCCAAGTTTTTGTCTGCCCATGTGGCACTGTCCATCTCAAACTCAAAGCAGTCACGGCACCAAGCCTCCTCGCTGCAAAAGTTCTTCCGCATCTGCCTTCAAAAGTGTAAGCGATTGTTGCGCAAAATCAACTCCATGACTTGCTTTACACACATTGAATCTCAGTCCTTCAGCCTTCCGATGCCTACAAAGGCAATCCAAACCATGGGAAGAGAAGAGGGGAAAGCTGGTTGTAAACCTTAATCCGTAAGTCATCCAATCACCATTCTCGCGAATACATTTCGGAGTGCTGCTTGTTGTGACTGTTCAAGTGCAGGTTTTGGTAGTAGAAGAGGAAGCCCCTGAAAGCCAAAGGTTGATGGGCTCTACAAAATGTGGAATGTGATGAAACAAGACTTTTGCAACTCAACCTTTACAGCATGGAGTGAAATGAGTTGAACAAACACAAAATCTTGTCAGGAATTAGAATGAATCCGATCCTACAGTTGATGCGACCAGTACGAGTTGAAAAGCTGAACCTCCACAGTCTCAAGAAGGGATTCAGCGGCCGCCCAGTTTAGAACCTGGAAACATTGGCAATGTCTTCCTTGACAAAGTCCCACAAACAAGAAGTGTACTAGGTGTTCATTTTCGATGTTCTCTGCATGCACACACTCACAAACTCACAGTAAAAAGGAGTAGCATACAGAAATATCCAGAACACTGGCTCCTTGACATTCTCTGCGAGTGAAGAATGGGTGATTGCGTGAGACTAGTTGAAAGAGAAGAGTCCAAGAGGAGTCAAAAGATTGTTGCAGTCTGCAGTGAAGCTTGAAGCCCAAAGCACGAAGTGCGAAGGGTGAAGAGAGAGAGAGAGAGAATGCAGCAAGACAGGAGAGCGGGGAGACTGGAAAAGTGAACAAGAGCAAAGAAAATATTTGAAGGAGGCTTACCTTCCTTTGTTCATTCCTTTCTTTGATGACCTGCAAAATAGCGGCTCTGAGTTGCAGTCGGTAAACGAAGCTCCAGTGTCCAACACACCCTTAACACCTCAGTGTCCAATACATCACACTGAGGTCGGCAAATCAGTAGACTGCAATGTTGACTTTAGGCTGCAACGTGCATCCTTGCCGGTAACGCATACGTTGACTCCCAAAAGGCGGGCAGGAAGAGGAGCTGAGCAAACAAAGATCGATAAGTGTTCAGAGCTCCAAATTCCTAAGGTCAGCCTGTTGTCAAGCGAATCATCTCGTTGCGCAAAGCAGCTTGCTCTCCAGTGTCAGCCTGAAATCTCAGCTCGAAAGAACTCATCTCGCCGCAAGCTGAAGCTGCTCAAAAATAAAGTGAATGTAGGGCAACTTGGCCTCGTAGAGACGTATTTCTGTTCCCAACTCAACCTGATTTTTTTGTGCCGAACAGCTTTGATCACTTCGAGCTTGAGCTGGTTCCACTTTACGGCTCCAAATCGATAATCCAAGCCTGCTACTGCAAACCTCTCAAAGAACTCCATACCTTTGACGTCAACTTGCAGACTGATGATATGGTTTTCGAGTCTTAGGACACGCACTACTCAAGTAGAGAAGAGAAGGGTTAGGCACCTGTTTCTTCTGGCCTACATCCTGTTCGTGCATGTCAGCAACATCTGCTACTTGGCCACATGCATCAGTGCTTGATGGAGCAGCAGCAGCAGCAGCTAAAGGCACCCAGCAGTTGACAGCCAGTGGGTTGTCTTGACATATCTGCTGCTGTCGCTACGCTCATGCACAGTTGTAAACATACCCCTTGTCCTGCTTCAGCACGAGCCCCATCAAACATTCTGAGGTAACAAGAAGCAGGTAAGTGATTGTCAATTTCACCACGAAAACCTGATACAACAATCACCAACATGGTCTGGAGCAGTGTAGCGTGAGCAACAAAGGGGATAGCACTAGCAAGCTTCCGTTGGTCCGCTAACCAGCGGTCCAGTGACCAAGGACCCAGTCTGCGTATGACACTACAACCGCTTCTTGCTCCTAGTAGTAAGGCCAGGAGCCTAGTAGCGTCCGTGCTCCTAGTAGCGATGCCCTTTGCTCCTAGTAGCGTCCTCTGTGTGTTCAGACTCTTCAGCGACGGCAGGTGCTTTGAGCGACGTCTGGGTATTTTAACACACCCAAGCAAGCACTTAGATGCATGCCTGCTACTATATATGTCTATGTCGTGTTACCATATTGCTTCCCCTTCATGTCCACAACAAGTGGTATGCTAGGACTTCTTCTCTGAGATCTTGTTAGCTGGACAGCTGAGACAAAAGGGTAAAGAGCCTCAAGATCGCTTAGAATATTCAGGTTTAAGCTACTTCACTTCGCAAGACTCAAGAAACAACCCAGTCAATGGTATGGAGGGAAGGGCAACCAAATCACCCTGGCCCTTCAGCCTTAGATGCTTCAATTTGTTTGAATGGGGCAGCAAGTTGCTGCCGTATGTTTTTATCTCCGTTGTCCAAACAAGACCTTGGAGTAGGAACATCTGAATCTGCAGACCAATTTGATTCTGGGCTCCATGCCAAGCATTCCATCTATATAACTGCTGTCATCCAGCCTGGTACAAGAGTGAACAGTTGGCAAGCTTCGTTGATCACAATGTGGCAATCCCCACTTGGCCAGCACAGTTTGTTGTCCAACCTTTGTTATAAGTGTCACCCCGCTGCACATGTATCCTTGCGTGGCTTCTCCGCCAGCTGAAATTACCGGTTCCGCACAGCCAGATTGCCTGCTCGTGCTTTTACAGGTTCTGCATTGTTAACTGTTAAATGTCTGTGATGCTTCAAAAACCATGCGAAATCACTTGTATTTGTTAGTCTCCTTCACCAAATCATCAATCAAGCCAGTCAAGTGTGAAAGTTGTTCAACTTGCCACAGAAATGCTTGTGAAGTCTCTTGTTCTAGGCAAGGTTTAGTGCGGCACCTGTCAACAGTACTGTTCTCTTGACAAGTGCTTCTTGTATTTGAATGGAACAAGAACCTACAGTGCTGGATGGATGCTGGCCTGCTCTGATAAAAGTCCATCACCAACGGCCTGGAACATGCAAAAAATCTGTTGAATTGGTAAAGGTGTTACTGTAGATCTTTTCAGCCAACTGCCTCAATGGGCCAATTTGGATGTCAGAAAGCCACACATCCTCCAACACCACCTCGACAAAAACAGTAACAATTGAGGAGAGACACTGAGAAATTGCATTGGAATGGCCTTGGAATCAGAAGCGCCTTGTGGCCTCCAAACGGTCGCACAAGAGCACAAAAATGAAAGTTGCGCCGCTTCGCACCACCTCAGACCGAGCTCTTCTGCTCGCTTTGGAAGAAGCAAAGACCTCAAGTATACACACTTTTAGCCCGCAACAATGTCCTGACCAATCGCAACGAAAACGACAGTTGAATAGCCAGGCTCCCCACGTGGTGAGGCCTGTGTCCAGCATGAACTTTAGTTTCACCTCACCGCATTCCATCTCTGGTGCTGCTGCCAGCACTCAGGTCACTCGTACGACAGAAAGAGCCAGATGGAGGCATTCATAAAGTGGCCTCTTGGTGTGCTCCCTTGGCGACAAGATTCACCACGTCATAGCCTTTCCCGAAAAAGTCCTGCTCTGAAGCTCTGCTGCGCTCTGTCGTCGTCTGTGTGTGTGTGTCTCTCTCTCTCTCTCTCTCCCTCTGGCCCACAATGCTAGGCAGCATAGCTACAAACACAATTCCGCACAATACTATTGTGCCACTTCATCTACATCAATCTTCAACCTTGCAGGAACTGAATGCTGGTCCTTCAATAGGTGCAACTCTCTTTTTAAACTTGAAACAGGCTGCAAAGACCACTGGTCATAACTTGAAAGTGGTTCAGGTGACAAAGGAAAATCACCTCGTCACCTTCTGGATCTGTGCAGCACAAGACGCCATGACAGCTAATGGCAACGTGGCAGCTCTCAGCCGAGATTGGGTAATTGCAGTGTTGCAGTTTCTTTGCGATACTTTGCGGCTGCTATCTTTGATATTATATACTATTCTCATATCAAATGATACATCCAATTTCAACCAACGGCTGCAGAGCGCTCACTGGAGTTTCTCACCCAGGACACGCCGCGCCATCGGGCCAACTTAAGCCAGCCTGAACCAGCTCAGCGCTTCTGAGCCATGTCCTGTCATTGGATACAATTTGATAAGACTGAGCAAGACTCTTTTGCGAAACGGGTACAACATGATACAAATGATTTTGCGATGCCTGATGCACCTTGCTGGACAGCATCAGTAGACTCCTGCAAAGGAACTCTGCAGCAAGGTGTACACACCCACACACAACTTGTTGTGTTCATGTCCGCCTTCCTTTGGCATCCAGTGCGGACTGCAATTGCGCCAAATCCTGGAAGCAATGTTGCGGACTGTCATAGCATGGCCCTTCTAGGCAGCTTGGACCATGCCACAGGTCAACGGAAAGCTGATGGCAGCGGGCCTCTGCCACACTTGCAGCAACTTTGGGATTACCAGCCTGAAGCCTCAATCCGACATGCGAGAAAAAGTCTCTGTGCTCCTTAAGACATGTTTTTCGGCTGCAAAACAATCAACTGACAGCAACTCGTTTTCTGACTTCTCCTCCGCCTCTCACACTTTAGGTATCAGGCTTGGAGAGCCGCCAACGCAGGTCCTGTATCAAATTGCCAAGACCAATTCGCATCCCTGATATCTTGTGGAGCTGGACCCTGCTTGCAAGACTGGCATCCAACATATGCTTAGTCTACAACTGAGTCTACAGGATCTCTCTCCTGAGCTTGCATTTCACATTCGGATAAGGCTTTGGAAATATCCTGGTCAGCGGTCCTGCCATAAAGGACGGAGGACTGTTTAAAGAGCAATACTGTACTATCGCTTCCAGCGCCTGAGATGTCCCAGGCCCTCACATCTCTGGGTAAGGCGGAGCTCCTGCACAAAGACTACTCGGCTGCTTCTCAACTTGAAAGCAAGCGACGAAAGCGGCCAAGCAACAATTAAGTAAGAGTGCCAAAAGAGCCAACAAATGTCATCATTGTGCAAAACAAGTTGGTTCAAAGGCCGAGCCTCTTCCAACTCTTTTACCTCAGCCTGTTGGCTCTGCTCCATAATCGAGCAGTTGAAAACATCTCTCCCCAAAGTCCACCAGCCTCTATCTTCTTCTTCTCATTTCTGCTTTCCTCAAGTTTCACCTCGAAGGTGTTAGTGCTTCCACAATTCTTATCCCTACCACTATCAACAGCTTCGCTCCTGGAGTCGGGCTTTCTCTTCGTCCCATTCTTTCGCAGGTGCCTGGCAACAACTGGATAAATGAGTTTGGACATATCGAGCACTGGGAGAAAGTGACCTCAACCAGTTTTTGCACACTCCAAAACAATCACAAAACTGCAAATGGCCCCATCGCTGAGACGCTGCCTTCAGCTGACAACCAGCTGCTTCATCTACGAGCAATCCTGAAAAGGCAAAGAATATCTTTAGCAACTTCTATTGTCTGGCAAAGAATGATGGATACTAGATACTATAGTTACTATATATAGACTGATTGAATTCAAACGGAACATTACTTTCGCGGTTGCAAGTCCGCCTGATTCCTGGAGCTTGGCTAAAGACTTTGCAGCAACCAAGTCTGCTTCTTCAAGGCGTTCAATCTGCAGAGATGCTTCTTGCAGGCGATCCTCTCGGTGAATAAAGTCTGATCTTTTGCTGTGCTGGAAGTCCTTGACACAGGCTTTCTCCTTCGCGGAATCACAATTTTGAATCATCTCCGACACTTTCACTTCCCTTTCAAGAACAAGCGCTTGCATAGACTCAACTGATACTTCCAGGCTTGCAACTTTATCTTGACTTTCAGCAAGTTGGGTCTTCAAATCGGCAGCCAAATGTTCTTGAAGCGTCATGCCATTCATACTTGCACATGCCTCCTCGTTCCTTGCAATACCTTCTTCTCTGAGTCGAAGTTGCTGATGAAGCTTCACTTCTTCGGTGTGTCCTCCTTCTTCCACTTTACACATTTGAGACTTCAAGTTCTCGGCTGACGTTCGGTGCTTAGCTTTCAGCTGTCCGATGCGCTCATGTAAGTCTCTCCTAGTCCCCTCCTCCTGTCTGAGATGACTCTGGTATTCTTCAATGGCTTCCATGCGCTCTTCAGCGCATCTTAAATCTGTCTCGCGGTTCTCCAAATCTGCAGCATTTTTTTCAACTCTTGCTCGGAGTTGGTCCACACTAGCAGCATTTTCTTTCAATTCGGAGAAGTATTTTGACCGAAGCAGCTTCTCTTCTTCTTGAGCACATTTAGCACATTGCTCGCTCAGTTGCTCGTCCCTCTCTGCAAGGCTCTTCCTCAAGTCAGCTGCTGCCTTTTCAAGCCGGCGCCGCTCGACTTCGAAAACATCCAGCACTGGCTGAGCAGCCATTTGAGCAAAAAGGCTAGCACTCTGAGCTTTTTGAGTGAGCAAAAACAGATGGACCTATGTCAAAGACTCGGAATGTCGACTCAGGCAATGGTAGGACAGGCTCCTGTGGAAGCTCCAAGAGTCTTCGACTCTCCTGTTGCAGGAAATGTCTTTATTTCAAGATATTTGGCAACTTCAAATTGTTGAACTGTTGCCGCAACCAATATGCCTCTGCCAAAAGACCAGGCCGTTTGTTGGGCACGGCCTTGCCATGCAAAGCGGTGTAAAATTTGACCTTTGAACTCTCAAAGGCGCATAGAACTAGATACTGTCAAGAAAGTTCACTTGACTTATGTTGGCTCCAAAGTGTTGCAGCCTTGCAGGCAAGTACTTGTACACGAGTTCCTAGTTTACAAATAGAAGAACAACAGTGCAGCCGTCCCTGAATGTGACTTAAAAGTATTGAAAGGGGATGCATCTTTTTTATCTGGGATTCCCTTATGTCTGGAACATGAAATATTGAAGAAATCGGAGCATCTTTTTGCCTCAATGAACTGCCGGTGGACACTTGAAAGTCCTTGCAAACCATGCTCAGGCCCATGCAAAGGTCCATGATAGTGCACTACCTTGTCTTGCTGTGACAGGACAGGCAACAAGAAGCTGAATGGCCAAGGCCCACACCACAGCCAATGACCTGTCATTGAAAGTCAATGATAATTGATAAAGATTGATAAAGAATAATGCAATCATACAAAAAGGTACCTGATCAACTCGAGAGAAAGTCCCCTTCCTACCTAGACCTGAAACATCTCTGGTCCCCCAACCCTGAGGGCATCACAGCTAGCACTCGACGAATTGTTCGGCAAAAGCGACCTAAGACACCCAACTTTGCGTGCAGGGTGAATGGTGAGCAGGCAAGTGTCACTAAGGAATCTGACACTTCATCAAAGCATTGGCTGCTCAGCTAGTATAGCAGCTACTGGTGGCAACAACATGTAAGAAAGTCCAGCTGCAGATTGCGCTTTTCACTTGATTTTAAACCTGTTTGGGAAAGCAGTTCAGTCTACCAAGTGATCCGACTCGGACCTCATGGCCAGAAAAACTCTTTGAACCGCCCGCGGTCAGAAGAGCCTTTTTGTCAATCACACCACAGGAATGTTTGCAACAAAGAAAAGTGCACTGACAAATTGACAGATAATCTGAGACGTGAACCAACACACCAATGACCCACATGACGGCCGTCTGACTCTCTCTCTCTCTCTCTCTTGTATTTTCAAGGAAGCAACACTGCTTCAGGAAGCGAGATGTCAGACTCTGGCACTCGATTTGATGCGAGAGCCTTCCAGGGCTATTTACAAGGGACGTCTTCGTCCTTCCTCCTCATTCTTGACTTTCCAAACAAAAATCACCAGTAGCTCATAGATCTCAGCATCTGCCAAACGTTCAAGAACAAAGATCTTTAACGCAAGCATGTACAGGCTGCAGCTCCTTCTAGACATGCAGGCTGCATAAATTTTGAGTTGCACAAGTGCTTAAGGTGCCCGTTCTTCAGGCACATCATGAATAGCTTGTGGCAAAGGAAATTGGAGGCCTTGGCATCACTGGGCTGCACTCCTTCCAGATATGCTACTGTTGAGGCCAAGACTGGCGAGAAAACACGCCGCCTTAAAGCATTCATGATTAAGGTTTTGCAATCAGCAATCTTGACACGTCATGTCACAAGCTTAGATCCGTTCCTTCAGACGTCTCATCCTTGTCACAAAACGGAGCATAAAACCGACCCAAAGATCTTAGCAAGCTGCTGGGGTCATGGCCAAGGTGCCACGAAACTGTCGCAGGGCCTGGGCTTTGCCAAGGTTAGTACGACAGCAATATATGCTTTTGTCTTCAATGCCAGCGCCTCCAGCCAAAAGAAGAGTGCACCAAACATGTCCAAGGTGTCCTGATGGAGCCAGACCATGGCACACATGCTCGAACAAAGTGCACACAGGACTCGAAAGAGTCCTGCTTCTGTTCTTCGAGACCCTTCTTGGCCGCATCCGCAATGATTTCATCAGCAGAAGCTCCACGTTTGATGGGCGGTACGCTCACCAGCTCTGAAGGCAACAAGGTATAGTTTTCACCTGTGGGATTGTCGTCCACAGACATCGCCCTCTGTTGAAACTGCTGTACTTGAAGCAACAAACTCAGGGCTGTCTGTGGAGTACCCAGAATGTGTGTTAACACAAAATCTTCATCGTTGGAAGACCTGGTTGGTCTATCAGGATAGCTCGAGCCCTCTGCGTGCCAAACTCGCTCGTCTTTTGCCCCAAACTCGGGTTCAAGAGATGCGGCAGATAGATGCACACGGGAATCAGGAGGGCCATCTGCATGCCACTCCGCAGTTTCCAGCTCCGTGCCCACTGCCGTGCCATCACAATGCTTTGTAAAGTCTTGAAGTTGAAGAGATTGTTGCATAGTGAATGAAGGAGGTAAATAATTGTTTCCGCGAAAGTCACAGGAATGTTCTGGAAGCATAATGTCTTGGTTGATACTGTCATCCGGAGACCAGAGCAGCTGATGATTTAGAAGAAAGGACAGCGCAGACTTCTCAAGTTTTTCCCTCTCCAAAGACAGCAACTCCCGCCGTTCATCAGAACTCACACTGAAGCCACTGCACAGTGCAGGATCCAAACAGCCATAAACACACCAGTCCCCGAGGCATGGTGTCGAATGCTGTAGTGCTCTCATAATGCTGATGATTTCACTTGCCGAAGGAGCCAAGCAACACCAAAGCAAGATTGGATTCACGAGAACTCCTAGGAGCTCTTCTGCAAGCGCTTGTATGCGATGAAGCAAAAAGTCGCAAAGAAGTTCCTACAATGCACACTGAAGCAAGCTGCTTGGAAGCAAGAAAAACATCATGTCAGAAATGTTCCTCCATTCCAATCCAAACCCCATCAACAACTTCCTGTGCCTCCTGTATTGCCTGTCCCAAGGAACGGGGGGTTCTCCGGGAAGTTCTCATCTTCATAGCGTTATCATCGGTATCGCAACATGACCACAACATGGTCATAGGTATCACAACATGATCATCGGCTTCATAACATTGTCATCTGTTTAACATTGTCATCGGATGACAATGTGGTCAAATTGGTTGGGGTGGGGGGTGGGGGGCACGGGGAAATGGGGCATCACCTATCATCAGCCTCATAGCGTCATCATCGATTTCATAGCATGATCGGCGGTGTCATAACATTGTCATTGGCTTTTCAACATTGTCATCGGACAACAATGTGATTCAGTTGGGGTGGGGGGGAGGGGGTGACACGAAGTGCAATTGCAGCGGGGCTCCCTTGGAAAGACACTGTCCCGAGAGCGGTCCACCGCGGAAAAAGCTGACAGGTGCTATGGCGCGCGCAAGAAAGCGGTTGTTTACCAGGCTTGAGCCAAATACGTCAGTCATGTGTAAAGAGTTGCTACACACCGGGCGTGCAAAGATCTATGTGAAGCCAAATGGGTTGCATGGAAGGTTTCTGGTTAATCGGCAGCTCATACAAGTGAATCGAATGGCATGCGCTCAGTGCACCGTCCCAATGCTTCACACAGACGTTGTTGTCATTGCGATAAAGGCACGTTATACGATGGACTTTCATTTGTATATATAAAAGAATATATACACCTATATATTTATACAATTCAATAATCCTTCAGCACTCCAAATTCTTTAACATCTGTATTAATCTCTTTCACTTGCTGGAAATCTGATATCTTTGCTTCCAGGGGATTTTCCCTGAGGGATCAACTCACCCAACAAAAGGCTATCAGATGAAATTCTGAAATCGCCAGAGAGAACCCCAACAGAAAAGTGATGCAGGAATTTCCAGCGAGGCAGATATTAATCTGGACCTGGAATCTCCCATTGGAGACGGGCTGTCGGAGGATGAAGTGAAACCGAACAGGTTTGCGACCACAATTGTGGAAGCTGGCAGCGAACTCTATCGGATGTTGCGAAATCGAATGGGACAGGGCCTGATTGGTCTCAGCGGCTCAGCTGATCAGCTATCTCATTTTCGCGGCCAGCGATATGAGAAACGTCTAGTTCCATACAAGTACATGCCGCTAGGAGACATAATTTTTCAAGAAAAACACATAGTGGGAATGAGGTTGTGAAAAGTGTGTTGCTACCCGCCTCGGCACCTGAGTTGTCACTCAGAGAACGAATCAATAGCGGGTAATCGATGTGAGGGAAATGTGCGGGATACAACAAAAAGGAGGGCAACATGTGATATTTCGCTGCAAGTCGTCCTGAACGGGGATATTCAACTCAACCAGTTCGCTGTGAGTAAATCGTTCGGAAAACCAACGAGTGCGACCTGAGCTATCACGGACGTATCGACCAATCTGGCAGGAAGAGCCTGCGGCCCAGACGTCTGCTGCTGCTTCTCCTTGTCAAAGCGGTTTGGGAAACATGGGGCGAATGGGAGAAAAAGCGGTCAACCAATCTTCAAAAAGGTTCAGTGTACGAATGGAATGCGAAGACAAAGTTCGTTTGCGTTCTGACAAGTGTAGCTGGTTAAGATCCTCACGAGTTTTCACTTGCTGATGCCTCACTGAAAATAGTGCCACCTACTGGCACGGCCGTTCCCTGTGGACGGGAATGGAAAGTCAAATCATCATTGACACAAGCTGGGACCTGTAACCAATTGCTCGGAACGATGCTGAAATGTGAAGCAGGGATGGAGTACAAATCACGAAACAGATGGTTTAACCATATGCGCATATATGGAAACAGTTGAGTCAACCACATGGCTAAGCCAATGAATTTCTCCAAAAGTTTCGCGGAAGTCCGGGTGTTAGGTTTTAAGTCGCCTAAGAGCTTACGAAGTTTACTGAGCTTGTCTGCAGGAACCTCAATGTAAGCGGAGCCAAAGTGAAATCTCCATCCAATCCAAGAGGTGGAGTGGGAGAGCTCACATTTTTTCCAACTCACAGGAATGGCCAGGCACTGACACAAAATGCACAAAAGCGTAGCTGAGATTGGCATGATCTGTTCATCTTGAAAGAACAGAAAGTCGTCCACATACAGGAACCCCGCATGTGGGAACCACAACATCAAGTGCATCAAGCGGAGGATCCATCCTCCAAGTCTGGACCACCGCGAGGCGGAAAAAGTGGCGCCGAAGGGGCAAACACGATAGAAGTAGAGGTCTCCCTCGAGGGAGAACCCTACAAGACCCCATTCAGCTTCTTTCAAAACCACCCGTTTGTGGGCCGATTTGATACCCAAGCTAAAACCCATGAGAGCACTGCTAGTTTGCCTCAAGGGAAGACAGCGAAGAACATCCTTAGCTGAGGGCAGAGTTGAGCGTTCCGGGATAAAGCAGCGGTTGTTCAAGCCACAAACTGAGCTGTCAACGACCAGTCTTGGTGGACGGCCGTCCGATAATGCGACGCCGAGTTTGCCGACTGAAACTCCTGCAGGGAAGGCCGCATCCTTTGTCCACCTCTTCTTGAACGAGGGAACGGGTCAGGTCAAGGTCGTCATCGGCTGATTGCCAATTATTTAAGTGAACGGACAGGGGCGTGGAAAAAGATGGTGAACTATTGGAAGCGGGGAATTCATTTGAGATTGGGGTGTCATGGAAAAAACCGTGCAAACGCCGGCTTGCAAACAAGGCAAAAGAGCCGTGTCACGGTCGCGCATGGCTGCGCTCAACTGTTCCATAACGGCTAAATGCATTGGTTGGTGATCTCTAACGGACCAGTCCACTGGCAAGCCCTTTGATTGCAACCACCTGGTGAGATCTTGACGGAACTCCTCAATGATGTCAGGACCAAATGGAGCGTCTGGACATCATCTAGATATGTGTACCATCAGTTGTTTGTGTAATTGACGGGCCGTGATGTTTTGGCGCCGTGTTTTTCGAAGAGATTCAAAAACATCAGGATGTGACCGGGGGCCACTCCAGTCAGGTTGTGAGGACAGGCCACCTCCATCTTCTGAACTCTGGGGAAAGGCGTCAACAGGTTTCCAAGGAATAGTGGCTGTGGCACTATGTAAATTGTAGTAGTCACAACCCCCGGAAGAAAGCAAGGGAAAGACCAGTATTGGGCCTGAAGCGGTCAATTGGCCTTGCACGTGCACATGGCTACCTCTGGGATGAGGGCAAGCGCATGCAAAAGTAGATAATTTAGAAAAACCACGGGCGGAAATCCAGGACTTCGCAACCTTCATTCCATATTGGCAAGCTGCAATGCATATGCAAGATGCTGAAATAGACTGTAAAAAGGCTCGGGCCACAGGCTCTAGCCAAGACATGTCATTCGTGGGTTGACATGGCCGCCCGCCGAAAATACAAGGCATAAACAGCAAACCACTCTTTCAAGCATCAAGAAGCTCTCCTGGACCTTCTGGAGGTCGTCAGCTGAAAGACCTGGAACTCCTGCCAAGTGGTCAGGTGTACGAAGTGCTGGTGGGCCACCATCGTCCTGAAGTTTAAGCCGAGAGTATTGATTACAGCTAGGACTACCTGCTGCATAGGCGACTTGCCCACTAGAACAAATGCGGAGCACTTGTTCGAAAGTGGAGTCGTTCAGCAAGTCCATTGAATCATCTAACAAAATATCAAATGAAAGGACATTGCACGCACGAGATAATGCTGCTTGGGATAGTGGCCGCGTAACTCCTGCACAAATGTCCAAGAAAAAACGGCCGGGGAGAAAAGATGCTGCCTGTGTCAACGCTGAGTCCGCTTGAGGTCCCTTCGGGATACAAGGCGGAGGCTCGGGCACATGAGGCCGAGGCGGGTCGGAATGGTGAAGGACCTGAGCGGGTCCTGCAGAGTCAACTGAAGTCGAAACTGCGTTCAATGAAGGTGAAACGGAATCGATCGTAGGAAGTCCGCTGGAGGGAGACGCTTCAGTGGAGCGTAGTCAGTGAGGTGTTCGCTTGTGATCAAACGCGGTGTGATTAGCACCACAAGCCGTTCCATCCTTCTTGAGATACGCACATGCATGCAGGAAACGACAATCAGAAGCCGTGCGTTTGCCGCTTTGAAAACGCATACAAAGTTGTTGCCATTGTCCATCCTTCTGGATATCAGTGATCCATTGCACTTTGCCATTTCCACCGGGTTTTCCTTTCTTTGTTCCTTTTCCTTCCTTGCCCTTTCGTGTCCCTTTGGGATTGTCAAAAGAGCGAGAGCCCTGGCTAGTCGGTGAAAAGGATGGACGTGGAGCTCGTTCGCCACCTGAAGATAACCTGCCAAATCACTGCGGATGGTTGTGAACTCGTGCAATGCATCATCCATATTCCAATCACGATCGGACATCAGGTCTGATATGGAGGTCCAGACTTGGCGGTCAGCGGATTGAGCTTCCAAAATGCTAGCGGTACGAAGGCCGGATTCCGGGTCGAGTTTCTGCGTGAGAAAGGACATGAACTTATGTGTATATGCTTTCAAGTTCTGCGCGCGAGCTCCCCGACATATGGCAATGGCCACACTATGCACTTCAAGCATATTGCGGATGGCATCGGTGCCCATTCCGGAATTTGATATCTCCAGGGCAGGTGGGTCGTCCAATAGCAACGTGGAAAAAGAAACAGTTTCCACTCTGGGGAGTTTTGCAGCGCGCTGGCTCACAACTTCTTCTGCTCGACTCACTGACATACGATACTTCCATGGGATCCATACCCATTGCTTGCGCTGCAATTGATGATGCAAGCTCAAAAGACGTGTCGACGGCATCGTGTCGGAGTTTAAAATTTCCGACGGGTAGTTAGACAAAAACTGTGACTTGAGTTCTTTGATCCGCTGAGGGTCCAACTTCGGGACAAAGCCTTCGGACCATGGCGTCGAAGAGGATGAGGAAGGACCTGTAGGTTCGGAAGCGCTCGTTCCGGATGGACCTGACATCTGCTGAAAGGCGGATTTGTATGCAGCTCGGAGTGATGCTTTTTGCCGCAGGGAAAGCTCCCGACTCGGAAAAAGGTCCTGAATCACCTGATCAAATGCTTCATACGAACTGGCGCAACACGCAAAGGTAGACATAGTCCACCCTTCTGTCAAAAGCTCATGGGTCAAGGAAGTATCCAGACCACTGCAGACCAAGAGGTCTTCCAACGACGACGCCATCCCTTCACAGAAGAGAGAAGGTCCCACAGGGACACGCGCAACGCATGGCCCGAGAATCAGCCTACGCAGGGTGGATAGGAAGAAAATAAAAACTAGTTGAGTAGAAAGCATGGTCAACTCTGAAACCTGGAGAACGCGCGTTTCCAAAAAAGACGAATGTTGAGAAGAGAGAAAACAGCTCATTATGATGGATCGGAAGAAGCAACATATGGTACCGCCCTGAATTAGGCTGTCTTGTAAAAATGAATGCGATGCCTGAGAGCCGGAAGAGTTCGAGAGATACTTACAATGTTCTAGAGCATAGACAAGTGTAAGCACAAAGCTGCACTCAAAAACCAGATGTATCTGATACATCTGTTTTTCAAGGACCGTGGTGTCAATAATGCGTCCTTCTTGGGGCGCTGAACAATGAACAAGCGGGATTTGTGGTGTCAGATCTGTATGAATCTCTTCCGCTTGGGGCGCTGAAGAGTTTTTTAAGTTGAACACACAAATGAAAGTCTTGATCCAAAATGGCGGGTGCAAAGAAAATCCTCCGTAGAACACACATGAACAAGTACAGTACATGTTACAAACCACATGACTCACCTCGGACCTCATTTTGGACACCCTCAGAATACACTGCTTCTAACAGTCTACAATGCACCAACTCACTTTGCCATGGCGAAACATTTGGTTTCCAGCACATGGACATGCTTCTTTCACACGTGCCCAAGAATGGTAACAACAGAATTACAAGCAGTTTGCATACATCCCACGCATACAACTCATCATTGAGAGCCAGTTGATGCCTAAGATAACCATTGAAACATCTGTGTGCAACCTTCTCACCAGTGGCCCTGCAAACATACACTATCCAAGCTGAGCACAACCAGTTGAACCCTTCGGAGAACCTCCCGTCCCTGCCGTTGCTTGTTTAATCAAATATAATAGACTGGACTCAATAGTCTTCACAACATGCCATTGGCACTACATGACTTCTTCTAACCCAAAGTCCTGTCGCACGCGCCGAAAGTGCTTACACAAAGACGCGCCTCACTTTTCACATGGGGCAACCAGCGGCTGCAGGTTCTAGTCTGAGCTTCTGACGCCGTAGACCACTGCATGCTCCTCTTGACCACTAGCAAGAACAGCTTGACATGCTAACACAGCAGTGTACGTACTATTGTACAATCGCACGCTCCACTACAAATGCTATTGTGCAAAAACACTTCTGGCTGCTTGGAATATTCTTGTTCTGAATTGTATAGTATAAACGGTATAGTAGACGAGGTCATTTTGGACTTGCCCTTGGCTTTCCAAATGTTTGTCACAAACTCAATGTCCTGCCAATGACGTTAGCCTTGCCGGTGATCGCCAGCTTGCTGGCAAATAGTGTGTGCCTCAAAAATCGGACGAGTCTAACATTACTGAAAGAACCAAAACAAGTCAATTGGCCTGGCCTCCAACCTAATAGCGAGGGCCTCGACCCTAGCAGCGATGGCCTCCACCCTAGTAGCGACTTGACTAGGGTCTAGGCAAGAGACCAACTTCATCAGAGCAATGTACATGCGAAGCCTTCAAATGGGAAAGATCTTCATGGTCTAGAAATGCTGCGTTGGATCAGCGGCCCCGACGGAATGCTTGGCGCATGGAGACAAGCTTCCGACCCAGATCCTTTGCCTTGGACCAGGTTTTCAAATCCATCAGATTTGCTTTCAGCAATTGACATTTTTGCATGATTTTCTTGTTAGCACTTCTCGTTACTCTAGACTCTAGACCACATTCACCAGGCCTTCAGTATCTCCTTCATGGTGCAAGTGCGAGGTGACTTGCAAGGTACTACTCTTTGCCAGCATCAAATTCAACTTCGAACATAAGCTTTCCATGCGCTCCTGCATTTTCCTCAGCGCTGTCCACCACTGCGAAGACAAAGCCTCGAAACAATGGTCTAGTCTTACACGCACTTCCGCCTGATGAAGCTTGAGTTGACCACCGAAAAGAGCCAAGTACCACAGCAGGTTCTTCTCCTACAAAAATAGGATTCATGCAATGGCCCAATTGTGAGAAGCCCGCAAAGAAAGTGTAGGTCAAAAAAGGCTGGCCTGAATCTTAACGAAAAGAAGTGGAGTGTCCTCACATGAAAACTAAGGCTTTAAGATGTCATTACAACAAACTGACAAAATCTCTCTGCACGTTGGATCTTGCGAAAGTTGGAAGGCAACAGCCAATATTGTCAAGGTTCATCCCACAAAGCCACCAGCAGCAAAGCTGCAAGGATTGAACCTGAACAGCTGCAATTCTGGCAAATCAGGTCATCGCTCTTGCGAAAGAAGTTTGAGCTCGGAAAAGACGAAGCGTGCCAGAACCAACCTGTCCTGAAATGAATTTCACGGTGCGGAGTAGAGACTTGAGCACAGGCGAAGTCGGTCTTGTCGTGTGGACATATGCCTTCACACTGCCGTCTTGAAGCAAAAATTCAACCAAGACAAAGAGGACAATCCACTAGAGGCTTCCAACGGCCAGCCTCTGCTGCAGTTTGCGCAGCAGACATTCTGGCCTAAAGCAAGGAGCACCGACAGTGCTTGGGCGAAAGGCATTTGAGAAGAATCTCAGCTCATGACGCTGATCTGATGCGGAAGCTCATTGTATTCTCGGAAGGTCCAAAAGGCCTGAATTGTATGTTTCCTGATTGTTTTCCCTTCGATCGTTTAAGGGACAGGTAGCTATTAGGTACAGGACACTCTCACGCACTAGTGATTTGGTTCCTAGATTTTTAGGGAAACTATGAAGTAAAGCTAGGAGTTATAAAGCTATGAGCTTTGCTGAGATTTGTGAAGGATAATGAAAGCTGAGATCCCTGCATAGTCTGACCACTGCTTTCTAAACGGCGAAGTTCTCTGTGAGCGGAATTCTTGGGCGTGGCCTCGGTTGGGCGCAACATGGTCAGCACAGGCACCGTTGGCATCAATACAACAGCTTTTTCATCCTGTTTCTGTCATTGAGTCGCCAGCGCAAAAAGAAGTAAATGGCCACAAAAACAAGCAGAGGAGGTAGAAGGATGAGGTTGACCCTGCAAGTTCAGAATCACAGTTCCTCTCTGACCAGCCGAAAGATGGCACAAGCTTGGTTCTGAGCTTCAGACACCGCAAAAATCTTGAAGAGTCCGGCAAGCACCTGCAAATGAAGCTGAAAAGTCAAGGTTCCAAAGAGTTCACAAAGCCCTTGCTTCAGAACAATCTAGAAACGTAACATGTATGGTGTTTGTAGTTCATCCGATCCTTTTTCTTTCAGGTGGCTTGGAAATCTTCTTTGAAGCGTAAATGTGATTGTTTACAGTGGCTGTAGGAAAGGGTCAGCTTTCCTTTGTGGCGGACCTCTACTCACCCTCAGATCTGGTACATCAGCGTTGAAACTTACTTCACTCATCATCCGCTGCTGCTGCCACATCTGCTGTCAAGGTGTTCATGGCATCATCCGCTTCTGGGCGCATCATCTCAACACCAACGTCGTCCCCACCATCACCATGAAGCTCCATGAGCTTGGTAATGTCAAACTTGGGCTTTTTCAAGATCTTCACCTTGCGAATCAAGCAATCCTTCAATGGGAAAATCCCTTGGGTCTGCTTCTCAATTTCTTTCCCAATGGACTCTGGAATCAGCTTCTTCACCAACTCCCGGAGCTGTACTTTGCTGGCCTCCTGCGTCATGATTTCCACCATCTTCTTGCGAATCTTTCGAATCTGCGCAGACTGAGCGTAGCAGTTGGCCCTCACTTGGTCGGGACGGCGCTTGGTGAAGGCAATGCAGAAGAGGCGAACGACATAGTTGTCAGTGGTCTTCACGTCAACATGTGCCTCAATCAATGTCTGCCACTTCTTGATGAGAGAGCAAATCTTGTCACGGGTCAGCGTCATACCGTGGAAGTCGGTCAGGCAACTGCGACCCTGGACCTCCTCAATGCACAGCCTGATCTTCTTGGAGGCCTGATCCTCATCATTGTTCAGGTCGGCGAGGTTCACCTCCACAAGTCATCACAGCACGTGCTACAAAGGCAAATAAATTAAAAGTGGTTTGACCAGGAAATGTACAAGACAAAAATGCAAAGAAACAAACAATAAAACCATTCACTGAGCTTGAAGCAATTGGCCTCAAGCACTCGGCCTTTCAGCTCTTCCGTGGCAATCTTGGTTCCTTGAGTTCGAGACACCAAGGTCTTACCGCACTGTCGCACCGAGAACATGCTGGGAGCCTTGATGTCATACCACTCCTTGCGAAGGAAAGGATCACCAGCCTTCTTCTTTCCTCCCTTCTTTCCTCCCTTCGTAAGTCGCTTGTTCTTGCCAACCGCCATGATCTCAGAATGATGTGCCCTCTGTCACCACCTGTTCTCCGTCTTTGAGCCAAAGAGATTTCAGGAAGAGGCAAAGGAAATGTATATTCTCTCTGTAAAGAACTGCACTGAATTTGAGTTCCCTGAGACAAGTCCAGTTGAAAGTAGTTCCACTAGTGAACATCAAAAAGTCTGGATGTCCAACTTGGTCTAAAGGTTCGTTGATTTTGCCTCTGGTTTTGCCAGGAATTCTTCCCGAAGCCGCCCACGGTGGTCAAGTGCTGGGACCTTGTGAAGATCAAAAGACCTGTCTTTAATAGCGATGGCCTCCAACCTACTAGCGATGGCCTCTTCTTCCATTTTTCAACCAAGAAAGACTTCACTGGCCCTGGCAATGACAGGTGGGAATACGGCCAGCAAGATGTTCCGGAAAGGTGCATTTGTATAAACCTCAGTGCAAAAATCGTCCAAGAACATGGGACCTCTCACGAGAAAACTTGGGAGCGAACCAACCGGCGCGGAAAACAAGGCCACAGGTTCTTCGTGAAAGCCTGAGGTCTTTTACTCGAAGGATATTGCAAACCAAACGCTCATCTCGCAGGTGAAAGATATTTATATAAGAGCTTCATTCTTCTGGCCAGATATCCCCATCAAAAGGTTGTATAAAGCAGATGTTGAAAGTGCCCGCTGTCACCTTGCTCTCATGTTCCAAGTCATTGCGCCGTCAGTGACGTGCTGGGAAGCGGACATGATGGTTCGTAAGGCCAATGATAAAGTTGTCCTGGCAGTCTATCCCAGCAGCTCAAAAAGCAAGCTTTAAGTCATGTTCCTGTCGCATGATGATGTTGGTGATTTCCAGGGCGGTAAGTTCCTCTTGAACAATGCAGAGTCGCGACTCCTGACAAGAGACACAAGCCACCGTTCCGAATCTGTCGCGGATCTTGTGGTGTTTTAGTGTTTCTCACTATAAAAAAGGCGGAACGAAAAGTCGAGAAGTGAAGCAAACTCCGAACTCTGAACAAAGCTCTGACCTTTTGTCGTTGGACCAGTCTGGAGACGACCTCTGACCACAGCATAGTCTCCAAGCTCTCATCAGAAAGGATGCCCAGCTGGTCCTCGATGATTAGGTCGCTATATGAGTCAGAGTGTCAAAGGATTGTTTTTTGTTCGAAACGGAAGTATTGTCTTGCAATTCACCAAATCAAAAGAATCATTAAATCCTTACAACTTGCAAGGGCGGTGAAACTACGGACACACACACAGATATATCGTACTTAATATGTTTTGTGCATAGAAGCGATATTCAAAGCGCAAGGTACTCAATACCCGTGCATTGCCTGGATCTAAAACCTGGGCGATACAAAACTTGGTGGTTAGAAATTAAAAACCGTGAAAAATGTCACAGGGTCTGACCCAACCGGCTTCTCTCAGGGCATTGTAAGCCCAACTGTGTCTACCCCATTGGGCTCTGAACTGGTGGAGTAGCAAGACTGTTCTGCAGAATTACTAGCAGGTTTGACAGAATCGCTACGTAGGAGACGCCCTAAGAGTTCTAGTTTGTTAGAAAGAGACATGTCAACCAACAGTAGGTCTAAAAATGCTTAATGACTGAATCCAAAATATTGATTAACTTCTGCGGACAATGTGTCCGGCGCTAGAATACGATCCTAGTACCCCCTGAAAGAAATGCATGGCGCAGGGATGTTGAGTTGCGCCATCTACTAGCCCTTGTCCGCTCATTGTTGCGCTCCTCAAGAGGGGAACCCAGCACAAACGGTGGCGGTAGACTCGATCAAAGGCGATTGTGGAAATTGCGCCGTCAGTATGCTTCTAGGTTCTACATTAAGGTTGAACATTGTAAAAAGAACAGTGGTGTGAAGATGCATGCTACGCATCATAGACGAAGCGCGAAACTCGCGACTATCCGAGAAGGGTGGGCTCAAACAGTTGAAAACACCTACGGTGCGGCCGCCCCGGCGGCCTCCTTTTCCGGACGCGCATTGCCCTTCGCTTGGTGGTGGACTTTGTTAGCTACTACCTGTTCTTCATATTGATAGCGCTGAACGCACTACTCTTTGACGAGCCGGAAGTCCTGCGTAAGACCAGGGTCAAGAACGGCTGCAGGAGCTCTACATTGGTTTTGGTTGCTTGCATTTGCCCCCCTTTCTTCACTAACGGCTTTGAGGCCATCAAGCACGACCTTGTCGAGCTCTACCACCTTGCCACGCACCCCACGCCGACTGATCGACGACAACAAGGACAACAGACCCAGGCTGCATCGACTTCGAGCTCCAAAGGCACTGGCTATGTGGACCTATGGGACAGCTATGCGCCGGTTAATAGCGGTCAACCCTCTGACTACGAGGAATGGCGAGAGGATCCACTTGTACCATCGCAAGATGCCAAGAGGAGCAATGAGCGTGCGCTGAACATCGTGGGATCGTTCACTGGCTTGACATTGAGGAGTTGGAGAAAGAAGACGCTTTCAAGCGCACGATTGAGACCCTGGATGACTCCCGCGCGCAGCTTGCTTCCGACTTCAAGAACTACTTCAACCTTCTCCCAAGCACTGTACGTGGCAGAGCACGGGGAGGCGTACAGAAAGTCTTCTTTGCAGAGCCTCGCTCAGCAGAGAGCAGGGGCAGACGATCACCCCGCGCGCTCCATCTTGGCCAAGACTGAGGTGACCATATATGACTTTGAGACAGGAGCCAGACTATAGCGACGAACCATGGCCTGAGAATGCCAAGGCCAGGAAAAGATTTCAGGAATTGAAGATGTCTAGAGGCTACTTGCCCACAACAACAGGGAGGTCAGCCATCGACTTCAACACCTACATCACAGACCTCACGGCAAATTAAAGGCAAGGCAAGGCACAAGGGAGGCTCCAAGATCGAAGTCCGGCAAATCCAAATGCAAGACGACCATCCGCCATCCACCACAAGGAGCTGGACACTTTTATTTGAAGGGAAGAGCCAAAACCAATATGACATGTCTCCGTTGCGGACAACCTGGTCATTCGCAGAACTCCTCCTGTTCATCTCGGACCAGCCAGAAAAGACCAGCGCCACCGACAACAGAAGGCATGGCACTTCAGACGACCTTCAAGGCCAATGAGGGGGCGTCCTGGCGCAAGTGCTTTCCTCAGTGGCTATGGCCCCTTCAAGCGGTTCCTGGGCCACCCGAAAACCATCGTCTTCGCCATTGAGAGCAAGGGCAGACGCCCGTTTCCAATGTGGTGGTGACCGTGCAGACATTAATCGGCTCTTGAAATTTGCGGAAGGAGAACAAGGGTGCGAGCCTGAACTACAACCATCTGCGTCACCCCGATGAGCTGCAACTTGTTTGCTTCTTTGATGCTGGCTTCACTGCCAGGCATGATGGCAACTTGCAGGGTGGCTACATCACGATGTTGGTCGACAATATCATGCCATTGAGGAGTTCGCACACCACGTGTCGTCGACTTCACACGTCGTTACTGGCACTACTTGCTGCACCCCAACACCAAGCCCAAAGAGCTCCTTGAGGTGAAGTCTTCCCTCAAGCCAGTCATGATCACAGACGCCAAAGCCCTCAACTCCTACCACAGGGAGGGGGTCAGTTCCTTGGTGGTGGACAAACGGGTGTCAGTAGAGATCTGTGCGATGAAGGAGCTTGGAAGAGCTTTCCGGCCCCTTGCCGTGGATGAGCTCGGAGAGACAGATTGCCGACGGCCTGACAAAAGAGTCGGCAAGGCTTTTGTTGGCAACTCGCCTATGCCACGGAAAGTTGAAGATGACTTGGGATCCACATTATGTGGCCCACAAGAAGCAGTCAGAAGCCGAGAATGCAGCCGCTCTTTGCAGACTCTACGGCACTTCCTCCTCTACCTCGTGGAAGATGAGCACCACGTCAATGGAGACCCACTGAATGAGCACCACACTGAGTATGACACTCCTCCTGATGTCAATGACACACTTCCGAATGAGGAGCTGCCTGACGACAATGACCACCATGACATTGTCAGCTTTGCTCAGTATGGCGGCACTCTTGAGTATGTGGACTGTGTTTCTTGGTTTGCTGAGTTTTCCACTGCTGGCAGCCGGCAAGGGTGAATCGGACACCTGCTCGAAATGAATGCCCCTGAAGACACTGGAGATTTTGGCTGAGCTTTCTCATTTTTCTTTCTGCACCCCGGAGTGATGCTGCTTGTTTTTCTGTGTGGCACAGGCCACATCTGAAGGAAAGCCCTGCGACCACCGAAGTTGGTGTACAGGATGATTTGATTGTTTTGCAGCGTTGGCGAGAGCTCGCCAAAACTGAAGGCCAGAGGGCAAGTGAATCTTTGGCAGCAGCTCGCGAAGCGACAGCAGCCCTAGACCTCCAGATTCAAGAGGTCGCAGAACTTAGGTCGTTTGTGGAAGACGCAGGCCAGCTGTGGAGCACCACTCGAATCGGTGCCCCCGTGGAAAAGGAAGTGTTTGTGGAGAATGGCCGATGTTGGCATTTGTACCGATGCCGCATTTTAGAGCAGGTGGATCCATCCAATGTGCAGCCCGTGAAAGGCTGCAGCTTTTGCTCAGAGCACCAATGTCCGCCAGACCGGTATCACGATCCGGCTGGTTGGTGCATCCGCCACGACATAAGCATGTGGCGGCAAGACGCACAGCGTTGTGTTTTTGGCCAAGAACGGCCCGTGTGAAGATGCATGCAATGCATCATAGACGAAACGCGAAACTCGTGACCATCCGAGAAGGGTGGGCTCGAACAGCTGAAAACATCTACGGTGCGGCCGCCCCGGCGGCTTCCTTTTCCACACGCACGTTGCGCTTTGCTTGGTGGTGTTTTTTGTTGGCTACTACCTGTTCTTCATAAGTGGGTGTTTGCAAGTCTTGGTTATTTTTGGTATTCATTCACCCATCGATCGCAGAGCCAAATTATGAGGGAGTAGATGGCGCAACACTTTCTAGAGGGGCAAGAGTGCATATCATGGCTCGTGGATGTTCATTGCCTTGCGGCCAAATCTTGCCGCTGCTGGGGCCGGGACCAACAGGACAGCAGTGCAAGTACTAGGGAAAGGAAAAAAAAGGAAAAGGAAAACAAAACGAAAAAGAAAGGTAAAGGAAAACCGGGTAGGTGGCGCAACCCCATGACATGCATGCAGCAAGACACTCCTGGCCCTCTAAACATGTTGCGCCATCTACTCCTTGCACTGGTGTCCTTTCCTGTTTCTTTGTCCTTTTCCCTTTCCCTGTTTCCCTTTCCCTTTCCCTTTTTCTTTGTCTTTTTCCTGTCCTTTTTCCTTTCCTACTCTTTTTCTCCTAGCAAAAAGCAAAGGACATGAGGACATGTTCACGATTGTGAGCCTAGTAGATGGCGCAATGTTTCAAGACCTCATGAGTCGAGGATTCATATTCGCAATTTTTGGGAGTGGTCTGAATTTAACGTTTGGGTAGGGTGGATGGCGCTCTCCACAAATTTGAGTTGAGTTGCGCCATGCTCTTTTTTACGGTGTATTTGGTTTGCTCAAAGGCAAGTGCTGTCCTTGTAGAAGCTTCTCATCTGCGAGGCTTGCATACAGGCCGACAATGACTGAACCACCTCAACTCGAAGGAGTGGTACCAACATGGCAGTATTTCAAGAGTTAGTCTGTTATTCGAGTCCCTTCCATTTTCCATCTGGCTTTCTAGAAACCTTCACAGCTCTGGAAACCTGACCGCCTTCACCCCTGTACATCCAAGGTGCATTGACTCCCCAGTACAAGCCGAATAGAGCTGTGCAAACCAATACCTGATGTACACTGTCGCTCGGTCTGAAAATGCTCTGATGCTGCTATCAATGTTCGAGGCAGTGACGCCCCATCGTCGAAGACCCAATGTGTGCCATTCCCACGAGTACCAAATGGACACAGCCTGACAAGACCTCATCTGGTTTCAATTGCACGAGGCGTCAAAACAGTCTTCCACTGTTTCAGCACTGAGGATGGAGCTCTTCTGAATCACAGGTCATCAAACTCTCCCAATCAATCGAGAATAGCCTCAGCCGCGACAAATCCCACAACAAAGTAACAATCACTTGCTGTGGATCCGGCAGAACGAAAGAAAATACAATCGTAAATGTCAGCGCTGTAATGTGCCTTGGAAACAGTCTCTACAGTACAGTCTTGTTTGTTCAACTATTTTCCATGTCAATCCTAAAAAAACAGCTCAATCATCAGTGCCACATTGCACAAGCTCACAAAAACTGGGGATCACTACGATATGTTGAGAGCAATGATGCCCAGAAATCCTTTGGCCTCATGAGAAACAATCATGACCAAAGTCTGCAGAACCCAAAAACTTGGTTTCACGACCACTTGTTCACAAAAAGAATTAGCTACAGCATCGAAGGGCCTCAAAGTACCGATAAAACCCGTCCAAGAATTTCTGAAGATCTTGCGGTGCATCCGAACCTGGAACTTCAATGGAAGGATGTCAGATTGTCTGACAGAAGTGACAGAAGTATACAGTTGTGAGGCCAAAACCATTTGTTGCAATGGGAGGGAGCCTCAGTCATGCTGAGGCCAACCCACAAGCAACGCTGCCAAAAAGAAATACATTTCTACAGGAACATATCTATATAATCGAACCTTTAGTCTGGGCTGAGACTCCAACCCATCGGACAAAGGTTGATACATGGTCAAAAGCGGTGCTCACAACCAAGACGTGCTAGACTTACAAGAAGCTAAGTGAAAACAATTAAAAAACGGAAAAAACATGTCAACGGTTAGATGATTGAGGTTGCTCAGGCTGCTGGGTCTTATCAATGAACTGACCTTGCTGGGTCTGCACAGGCAACGCCGACAAACCCTTGCAATATTTTTCGGCTATCAAGGTCCGCTGCTGTGTTTCCTGAAAGCCTGATCACATAGAACAGAGAAACTCGTGTGTGTGTGTGTGTCCTACCCTGTTTCTAAGGGCTTCCACTCCACAAATCAAGATCCTACACATTGCAAGCAGGGGAGTGGTGCGCAGTCTTGGAGTCACCACTCAACGAAGACACTCCTTGCACTGCGGTGATATCCGGAAAAACGCTTTCTGGACGTACCTGCGGATGACAATACTCCAATTTTCCTGCTGTTCTTTGGCTTCATGGTCCTTGCACGATATACCCCAAAACCTTTTTGCAGC
>CAXAMN010007880.1:232273-273361 GCA_963970005.1 Durusdinium trenchii | reverse complement strand
TGGCCTAGTTGCATTCGTGGCCAGTTGTTAGCTTCAATTGCATTTTTTGGGCTGTGCGGCTGTTCGCAACTTGTTGGGATGTTTTACGTGCGCGGGGCCCAGGGGCAAGGAAAGTTTGTCCAAAACAACAACGGAATTGCAACAGCAAGCAACTGTTGCTGGTCAGTGGATGTAGCTTTGGTTCTTGTTGCGTGCGCTGTGGACATTTGAGTTTGGTCTGGTCTTCACCACGCTAGTGGAAGCCTCAGGAAAGATTTGATTTGATTGTTAATTTTGAGGTCGCACTTGGCAACCCTTTGTATGCATGGCGCAAGTGCTGAGGGATTGATTGGCTGCATCGGCATTTGCTACATCATGATGACGAAGGCGTTCCATTTACAGCATCGGTCACGCAAAAGGCCTTACGCAACAAAAGATCAGATTGCAACGGCTTTGTTATTTAGATTTCAGGTTTGCATTGGAAGTAAAGTTGTTTGCTCAGGCTGCTGGGGTTTCGTTTTTTATCCGGCTGCTTCGACAGGCTGACGAAAACAATTCTGTTATGGATCAAGAGATTCAAGGCATGGCGGCATGGTGTGTCGAAGCGGTGTTATTCGGGACGCTGTTGACGCACAGTCCCTTGAAGACCCTTTGGGCCCTCTGACTGAGATTAGTGCTTGCCAAGTTTTCGTATTCATCAAAATGCTGGAGAGTTTTGGGTTGTTTCGCCCTACTTTTTGGACCAATGACCTATGATCTATATATGAGGTCTTTTTATTTTGTTTTTGTGGCGCTTGATCCAGGATTTGCCAGCTGCATGCATGATGTCAGGGAGGCGAGACATATAGTATCTTGATGTATGTTGTCACCTTTGAAAAGCTGTGTGCAATGCATTGCCAACTCAATTCTTTGCCAGATGGACATGGAGACAACGGTTGAGGGGGCACGTCAGTGTCTTAAGGACTGTTTGAGTGCTGCTAGAGATGTAAGATGATGTAAGTCGATGTCAAAGTACTTCGGTGGAATCTCAAATGTTGCTTGATGTCTTTTCAACTGAAGAACCCGAGGTCACCTGGCCTCCAATGCTTATGACACTTTGGTGGCGGGCTTGAATGTCGAAAGAACCTGAAGCTCTTTCAGCCGCTTTCAGCCTTTCAGCTCCCCTCTCCGTCTTTCTCTTGCTAGTAAGGTGCCTTCCTAGTAGTAGCAAGCTACTAGTTACTTGTAGCGATGCCCTTGTTCATTTCCCAAATGTTTCCGACCCGGTTCCGTTCTTTTTCCAACTTTACCTTTCGATTCCGGTTCAGTTCTGTTGATGCACTGTTCAGTTATGCCTCTTGCTCCGTCCGCAGGTGGCAGGCGGGGGTGCCAGTGAGAGATGCAACGATCTCAATGAGTTAGGGTGCGTTGTGTGCTCTGAGGCATGGCGCGTGCAGCTCCTGCGAATTTCCCTCAGCGATCTCAACGTGGCAAACTGAGATCATTTGAGCTCTCTCAGAATTTTGCTGTATCGCAATATATCACAGCATTTGTTTTACTCTTGTTCTTGTAAAGACACGTAGGGGTTTGGGTGAAATGTTGACTGTGTTGACTAGAGAATCAGGAATGGAGGCAGCTTCACCTCCAGCAGCCTCGGCCTCATCGCCTTGAGTGTGAAGTCCTACATTTCCTGATGCGTTTCCTTCTTTATTGTTCTCTTCCACGTGTCTCTACTCATCCGTTTTTCTGTGTTCTACTCTATGTCCTGTTCCGTTCTATGAGCCCGAGCTGCCGTCACAGGCTCCAAGACGGGAACCAACAAGAGAGCTTCACCGGACCTTTAGCCATGCTCTCGGCCTTTCAGGGGCGCCCTAGCCGCGAAGACTTCTATGGCTCCAACTGCGACAATTGTTATAGTGTGAGCTATCCTGCGTCCACTTACTAGTAGCGTCTAGTAGCTTACCTCCGTGCTTAATTAAGCAGGTGCCTACTCAAGCAAGTAAGGAGGCAGGGCCACGGCGAAAACAATACTTTGACCAAAGCATCTTTTCAGGTCCTCCTCGACTTGACACAGTTCCTCAGAACTACCAGCGGGGTGCTGCTTCCACGACCATGAGAAGCGTTGGCGTTGCAGCTTCTAATGCTTGGCACTTGGAGCGTCTCATGAGTGTAATTCCGACCAGTCCTCCTCGTTTGAAGAACTGTTGGCTTTTTGGTGGAGGGACCGGTGATCTTTTGGGCTTTCCCGGCTTTCCTCGTCAACTTCTCAAAAGACATCTCATGTTGTAGCGCTTGCCCTAGGCGTGGTCATCTTTCTTCCAGGGCCAGCCCGCTGCAGGCACCAACCCTGTTGTATTCAATTGGGCATGGCTGAGTAACATAGCAGCGCACCTCAAGAGATAGCAGGGTTGCATGATGCTTGTGTTTCCTTGGCTATAGGCACTTCAGAGACTCAATCTCCCTCTTTGTGCTCGGGCTTTTCATTCGCTGTATTGACGACCCACTGTGAGGTCGGAGCACTTCTAATATGTCGAATCCTCCGACGCAGCCCCTCTATTACCCATCTGCAAGGGGAAGCCCACAACAAGGCTGGCAGTTTTCATTGAAAGCGCACTAATTATATAGGACCTTTTCTCACAAGAATTGGCAGAACCAGTGCTTCCACCTTTTGCGGCAAATGTGTTGAATGTTGTTTTTGTGCTTTTTTTTGGTACACACACACTTATGGATATGCGTACTGACTTGATAGCGGTGCCACACGCCGGCCTAGGTAAAACCACCTAAGGTTCCAGGTAGTAGGTTAGAGGCCTCCAAACCTATGAACACGAAGGCGAGCGACGACGACAGGGTGACGACGAGTCGGGCAAGTCAATGGAGCTCCAGAGGTCCAATCACTCAAGGAAAATCATCGCTGCATTAGCCCTTGACAGAAGGAAACAACGAAGTAGACAGCTTGTCCATTAAGTAGGTTCATCTCAAAGCAGGTACGTCAATCCGGCGTCCCGGATTGATTTCACAGATGCAACACTGGCGTCTTCGTTGGTGCCAGTCCAGTGTGCATCCCTGGCACCCCCTGCTGTAAAATCCGAAGCAAAACCAAAACAAAACAATCCGAAAGGAATTGTGTGATTCCAAGGGTTACACACACACGCCTCCCCGAAGGGAGGCATGTGTGACCTCCATCCTGCCCGGAAAGGAGGTAGGCACATGTGCACGCAAAAGGGACAGATGAAAATGAGAAGGACAAGACAGACAAAGGTGTGTGTGGTTGCCGATGAAAAGGAAACCAAGTGAAGAGGGACAACCGATGAGCCTAACCTCATTGTAACGAACCTGGGCCACCTGAACCTCGCTGTAAGTAGAGTACGCGTGCGGGTATGTGTACAAACTAAGGTCCGGACGATAGTGCGCGCAAGAGAAAGAAAGGATGAGGATGAAGAGACATGAAGACAGAAGGACATGAAAGGAAAGAAGGAAAAATTGTCTGTGGGGGCGGATGAAAGGGGAACCAAATGAAAGGGGGCAAACCGATGACAGTCCAAACCTCATTGAGAAACCTGTTGCAAAAGCCTAGTTTGCTTGTAAATACGCCACGCGCGAGGAAAGAGGGGGGAGGGGAGGAGGAAAAGAGAAGGAGGGAGAGGAGGAAGCAAAGGTGTTCCCAGCTACGGCACAAGCGTCCAAGGACACACCAAAAAGGAAGGGCTCCCAGCTATGACGAAAGCATCCAGGGACGCCCAATGAAGAGGGTGAAGAGAGGAAAAAGAGAAGGAAAGAAAGAGAGAGGGAGAGAAAGGGAGAGGAGAGAAAGGAAGGTGTTCCCAGCTACGAACAATCGTCCAGGGACACACCAAAGAAGGAAAGGGGAGATCCTGAGTATTACATTCAGGAAAACCTCAGAAAGCAAAGAGAGAAAGGGGGGAGGGCAGGGGGAGAAGGGGGCTAAGTTCTCCACAGGTTCCAATGAACCTTGAACAAACTTCGGTCGCTGCGACTGCGTGCGGCTTGCCCGAGGGCTGCCACCTCTGACCGCTACGGTCACGTAAGGGCATGAGCCAACTTGGAATTCCAAAGATGAGACAAAAATCATCGTACGTTCGGCCTAGGCCACCTGCTGTCCGCTGCGGACATTTGCGTTCCCAGAGCCGGGGGAACATGGACAAACCCCCGTTCAACGGGTCCACGGGAGGCACTCTGCGGGCTCATCCCGGGCTCTCACTGGGAGAGACACACTTATGGATATGCGTACTGACTTGATAGCGGTGCCACACGCCGGCCTAGGTAAAACCACCTGAGGTTCCAGGTAGTAGGTTAGAGGCCTCCAAACCTATGAACACGAAGGCGAGCGACGACGACAGGGTGACGACGAGTCGGGCAAGTCAGTGGAGCTCCTGAGGTCCAATCACTCAAGGAAAATCATCGCTGCATTAGCCCGTGACAGAAGGAAACAACGAAGTAGACAGCTTGTCCATTAAGTAGGTTCATCTCAAAGCAGGTACGTCAATCCGGCGTCCCGGATTGATTTCACAGATGCAACACTGGCGTCTTCGTTGGTGCCAGTCCAGTGTGCATCCCTGGCACCCCCTGCTGTAAAATCCGAAGCAAAACCAAAACAAAACAATCCGAAAGGATCCCTGTGATTCCAAGGGTTGCACACACACACACCTTCCACAAGGGAGGCATGTGTGCCTGGAAAGGAGGCGCCCCCCATCCTGCCCGGAAAGGGGGTTATGCGAACACATGTGCGCGCAAAAGGGATAGATGAACATGAAAGAGACGAGACGGGCAAAAGAGTGTAGGTCGTTGCCGATGAAGGCAAGCCGAGTGAAGAGGGGCAACCAATGAACCAAACCTCACTGTAACAAACCTGGGGCACCTGAACCTAGTTTGGTGTGGAACGCACATGCATGTATGTGCGCAAGCTAAGGTCCGGGCAGAAGTGCGCGCAAGAGAAAAGTGAAGATGACACGGCATGAAGACGGAAGGACATGAAAGAAAAGAAGGAAAAGAAGTCTGCGGGGGCCAATGACGAGGGAACCAAATGAAAGGGGGCGAGCCGATGAAAAGCCGAGCCCCATTAAAGCACCTGTTGTAAATGTAAGGCACACTGCGCACGAAGAAGGAGGGGAAGGGAAAGAAGAAAGGTAAGAGGAAAAGAAAAGGAAAAGAAACGATGGTGTTCCCAGCTACGACTCAAACGTCCAAGGACACACCAAGACAAGATGAGAGGGGTTCCTAGCTATGACGGAAGCATCCCGGGACACCTACGCAAGAAAGAAATGGGGAGGAAGAGAAGGACAGAGAGAGAGAGAAAGAGAGAGAGAGAGAGAGACAGAGAAAGAGAAAGAGAAAAGAGAACAGAGAAGAAAAAGGAGAAAGAGAAAGAGAAAGAGAAAGAGAAAAGATAAAGAGAAAGAGAAAAGATAAGGGAAGAAGGGGGATGGGACAGGTTTTCCCAGCTACGAAACAAGCGTCCAGGGACACACCATGGAGAGGGTGTACCCAAAGAGCAATAGAAGGAAGAGGGGAGAGGGAAGGCTGCAACTGACTATGGGTCAAAGAATTCTCTGACCGCTTTGGTCACCTTGGCGGGCAGCTTGGACCGTTTGGTCACCTAATGGCTTGCTCGAAAGCTGCCTGATCAAACTCAATAGATCGTCAAAGTCTTGGCTAATACCTTTGGCGTAAGCCTCCTGCTGTCGGCTATGGACACCTACGCTCCGAAGCCGGGGAACCTGGACAAACCCCCGTTCAACGGGGCCACAGGGGACGTTCCTCGGGTACACCCTGGGTGAGGAGAGACGCACTTGAGAAAATGCGTGCTCACTCGATTGCGGTTTGCCACACGCCAGCATAAGAAAAAAACCTAAGAGTCCAGGGCAAACAAAGTAGGTTGGAGGCCATCGCGCTTAGGTTAGAGGCCATCGAAAGCAGGTTGGGGGCCATCGCGCGTAGGTTGGTGACGCGTAACTGCAAAACAGCCGAAGTTGCAGGTTATCGCTCTTACGTTAGAGGCCATCGAAAGCAGGTTGAGGGGCCATCGCTAGTAGGTTGGTGACGTGTAGCTGCAAGGGTAGAGGCCATCGCTAGTAGCTGGAGGCCATTGCAACCAGGTTGAAGGCCCTCGCTACAGGATTGGAGGCCTACAAGACACCTGAAGACCTGAACAGCCTTGTACCTCTACGAGTGGTCGGTAGTTACAGCATTCACCAAAGCAGGTATGTGGGACTGGCCAAGTCCCACATCCCGCGATAGTCAAGTTTGGTGATATCGCGCCTTGACCCCCTGCTTGGAAAATCAACGGAGTCCGTGTGAGCCTGTGATTTTAAGGGCTCCACACACACACACACCTCATGGTCCTTTATGTGCAAGCGGGGTCAGTTGTAATAGAGAAGCGTCGTGCAGCTGCTTAGCTAAGCCCTTCACTTCAGGTTGGAGCCGAAGGCAGTGCCTTGGCTGAACCGATCTGCAGCCTCCGTTTTTGCTGACAAGAAACTTCAAAAAGAATCCTTCAATTTCCTGTGTGGAACGTTTCAGTTTGACTTGAGAAGGTGCCTTTGTAGAAAGATCAGAAAGAATGTGCTGAACCAGTTGACTCCAAACATCCTCGCCAACACACCGGAATAGAACTCGAGACTGAAGTGCCCAGCAACTTTTTGGTTACGATCATTCCAACGCAGTGTTCCCAAATTGGAACAGCGGCCAACCTTGGAACTCTGAAATGTTGACCGGTTGGAACCTGGAATGCTGGTTCCCTTTCCAGGGTTCAAACGATGCAAAGCACCAAAGCTGCACATTTGCAAGGGTTCATTAGTCCGGCGATCCTTGTTTGATCGCAAAACGAAGGTTTCACAATACCTAGGGTTCCAATTCTGGGACTACCAAGGTGCAATGCAAGGTTCGACTGGCTTATGATGTTTTGAGTTCAAAAAACGATTCCAGTTCAGCATTTCTTCCTTTTGGATTCGACGAATTTCATAAATTTAGATTTCGGGCAGAAACCCGGATTCCGTTTGCTTTGGGGTGGACACTGAGCAAACATTGCTTCGTCAAGGTTATTAGCCATACTTGTCAATTTGGGTACTGTAGTGTTGTATTGGGAAAACATGTGGGGAACTTAGCAGTTTCTAGTAGATTTTCATTTAGGGATCTCATGTGAGGAGACGATATGAGACACAAACATGTGACAATAAATTTTCTTAAACATGTTCTCAACATGTGAAACACTTTATGTTAGAATGCGCTGTGTCCAAGATTCAGAAAACAGGATGACTTTACAGCAGCTTTACTCAAAGGGAGCGTGATTGCAACATACATGGAAATGTTTGGCAACAATTTGTTGTCCTATTTTCCTTATGAGAAGTTTGCTTCGGATTCGGATCTCCAAAATTCATTTGGTATGTCTATTTTTTTGTGGCAAGCTCTGTTAGACAGCCACTACAAAAAATGTGAACAGACCACCTTGTTGTTGGTGTTTGTAAAAGGTAACATGTAAACACCACATTTACAAAAAGACAAAGTCTGCTTGCGCACAGCGTGTCGGCTGGGATTTTTATATACAGTTTACCAAGAAACCATTTCCCATTCTTTTTTGGGAATCCCCACACGATATTTTGGAACATGGCCTTACACGCTATCCTGCAAAGACTCCCTCGCACATTATCTTTGCAAAGTTCCATAAAGGCGATTATTGTCAGGATTGTGGTTCCTCCAGGATTTACATTCATTTAAGAAAAGTATGTCTAGGATTCCTTGACGCACTTGCTTCATCGAGATTAATGACAAATAACAGTGTTCGTGACAGGTTTTGGATGCGAGCAGAAGATGGTTGAAAACTTACGATGTTTGAAAATGCATCTTCCAGCACTTTCATTCTTGGACCTATTTGCATGCTTTCCGGATAGACTTGCGATGACTTGCGAGATGCTATTTTCACCTGCATCTCGCAATCCAGCTTGGCTGTCTTTCCCAATCACCATCGTTTTAAAGAGCATTACAAGCAGAAGATGTTCCAATACAAGGCTTCGTCCCGGATTCTCGAGCACAAGGGCGCACAACGCTTCACAGCGTAACTGGAAACTAGGAAGTTGAAAAGCCGCAAACTGTGAAACCCATATGCAAAAGAGACCTCTACCGAAACCAAGATTCGTCTGGAAAGAGTGAGGATTTTTTCTGACCAGGGCATCCAGAAATCCCACAAAGAGAAACTGCTTCAATATAGGAAAGCGACAATGACTGTGCACAAGGGAAAGTTTGAGAACTCATTTCGATTTGCACTTGATATCCTGAGAAGATGCTTGTTTTGTGAGTGTTTCCCATGCCGTCTTCGGGGCAATCAACAAGGGGGCTGAACCCAGGGTGTCGCAGGACATGAGAAGATGCTTGAACAAAAATATCATTTGTGACTCTAACATGTGACATGGTCGTGTTCATGTCGGTCTTAGTTAGGAAAAGGTTGCCCGTGCATTCTTGGAAGCTTGGCTTTGGACACTTTTTATAGAGCCTTCTTAAATGTAATTTCAATCACTCATACCAAGGAAAACATACAGTGGAAAATATGTTTTTTGTCATCAGTTGGAAGAAAAAGCACTGAACACATTGGCTATCGAGACATTCGTACAAGACGGAAAAGAGGGTGCTGTCAGGAGGTTAAGATGCTTAAACAACGGAGGGCCATTTAATTTAGGATGTTTTTTGTTTTGTTTTAGTTTTTTTTTTGTTTCTCGTGGCTTTTGTGGCTTCCGTGCCTTTTGTGGCTTCCGTGGCTAGTGTGGCTTTTGGCTTTCGTGGCTTCTGTGGCTTTTGGCTTTCTTGGCTTTCGTGGCTTTTGTGGCTTTTGGCTTTGGTGGCTTTCGTGGCTTCTGTGGCTTTTGGCTTTCTTGGCTTTCGTGGCTTCCGTGGCTTCTGTGGCTTTTGTGGCGTTTGGCTTTCGTTGCTTTCGTGGCTTCTGGCTGTTTGCTACTAGTCCATCTTTGGAGGAATGTGAAGTCCGAGGCACAGCTACCAGATGGAAGACGGTCTTGTTTTCATCCAGACGATGCCTTTGGTGGCTTTTGGCTTTTGGTTGCTTTTGATGACTTTGGCTTTCGGTGTTTTTTTTGTCTTTTCGTGGCTTCGGCTGGCTTTTGTTGGCTTTTCGTGTCTTCATTCACTGATATGGTGTAAATATGCCTGGCTGTTTGCCAGCTACGACAGCTCCCAAATCTGTCTACCTATCCATCTATTTGTCTATATCTATCTATCTTTCTATCTGTCTGTCTATCCATCTATCTATCTTTCTTTCTTTCTTTCTGTCTTTCTTTCTTTCTCTTTGGCAGCTGTTCTTCTTTATTAATCTTTTTGCTTTTGCTTTTCCATTTGTTTGCTTTGCAGAGAAGAAACCAAGCAAGGAAGGAAGGAAGGAAGGAAGGAAGCAAGCAAGCAAGCAAGCAAGCACGAGCTGCTCACCTTTGGATCTAGTGTGCTGCTGGGGGGGGCGCTGCGCCCCCCCCCCAACCCCCCCCCGCACCACGAAATCTGCACTTCATCTCCGACACCTGGGCCTGCCACGAAATCAATATTTTGAAGTGCATTCCCCGGTGCAACAAATTTCTAACCAAGCAAATATGCCTCCTGTGCTAGTTCTCTTTCTCTTTGCTGTTTCTCTGCTAACTGCACCAAACTGTTGTGATAGGTGGGAATTTCTCTGACACCTACACTATTCCAATGTATTTTGCCAGCTACGACAGCTCCGAAATCTGTCTACCTATGCATCTATCTGTCTATATCTATCTGTTTATATCTATCTGTCTATCTATCTATCTATCTGTCTATCTGTCTATCTGTCTATCTGTCTGTCTGTCTGTCTGTCTGTCTGTCTGTCTATCGATCTATCTATCTCTCGATCGATCTATCTATCTATCTGTCTGTCTGTCTGTCTGTCTCTGTCTGTCTGTCTGTCTGTCTGTCGATCTATCTATCTATCTCTTTCTCTCTTTTGTCCGTTTTTTCTTTCTGTGTGTCTTTCTTTCTTTCTTTCCTTCCTTCCTATCTACCTATCTATCTATCTTTCTTTCTTTCCTTCCTATCTACCTACAGTATCTATCTATCTATTTACCGATCGATCTATCTATCTATCTACCTACGAAATCTGCACTTCAAGGTCCACAAAGTAAGGCGCCTGCCACGAAAGCTGCACTTCAAGGCCCAAAAAGTCCCGCGCCTGCCACGAAATCTGCATTTCACAAAGTCCTGCGCCTGCCACGAAAAAATGCACTTCAACATCCAAAGGTCCACAAAGTACTGCGCCTGCCACGAAATCTTTACTCCAAGGCCCACAAAGTCCTGCACCTGCCACGAAATCTGCACTTCAACATCCACAAAGTCCTGCGCCTTCCACGAAAACTGCGCTTCAACATTTACAAAGCCCTGCGCCTGCCACGAAATCTGCACTTCAAGGTCCACGAAGTACTGCGCCTGCCACGAAACACGAAAAACAAAAAAATCACAAACAAAAACAAGAAAAAATCCTAAATTACATCCAAGCCCTTAAACAACTATTGTGAACGATCAAGTAAGGTTTCATAGGAATGACTGTCTGAAAACCTCGTTTGGCCAGGGCCTTTTGTAACAATTAAATTTTGCGAACCATTTTCCATGTAGACCATAATCTATGTATATTGCGTGGCAAGCATCATAACATGAAGAGTTGATGCATGTGACTTGTGCAGCCCCTTTTGAGCATCAGGGAAAAGTGCGTATGGTAGCGGAGCTGAGAAGGAGGTAACCCCTCTGGAGCTCTGAGTGAAAAGCCCCTGGTCATTGGGATCCGGGTGCGATTTTGAGCCATAGATTTGGGGCCTTTGGAACCCAAACAGCTAGCAACACTCTGTAATTACCCAGTACATTGTGTCAAAGAGACATTAGTCCAAGGAGAAGATGGAGGAGATCAGAGAAATCCTTCAGACTATAGCGCAGAGTACGCTGGCAACAACATCAGCAGCTGAGGCAGTGAAGAAAGCAGTTGAGGACAAGAAGTCATCAACCACAGATTGGTCAAAGTTGATAGCGAAGCGCAACATTTTTGACTATAGGTCACAGTGGTCATGGGTTTGTGAGAAGTACTTGAGCGCAGTCGATAAGGGCTACGTGAAGGACTCGAAGGAAATTCATGAGAAGCCAAATGACAAATTTGACATGGACTTGGCAACTGAGGCAGAGAAGACCAGGCGCATCAAGCTCTATGGATTGTTCGCTTCATTCAGGAGAGGAAGGGGGCTGCAATTGGTGAAAGCTGTGGAAGACTCCAATGGGTTTGATGAGCGGGGGAGTTTGAATAAAGCTTTGAAGCCAACTTCAAAGGCAAGAGGCTTGGCGCTCTTGGGAGCAGCCACTACATGGCCAGCATTTTCAATGAACAGTGCACTACAACCTCAACTCTTGAAGCTCGAAGAAGCATTTGATGAAACAGTCAAGTCAGGAACTACAAGTCAGGAAGAGTTGAAATCTGCTATTCTTTGGAAATGTGTAGGTGGGCGACTCAAATCATACTTGAACTTGACAATTGGCGGCAATGTTCAGTACTCAACTTTGAGGGACCAAGTGTTGCAACGGGATAGATCTCAGCAGAAGCGGGCTACTTCCATGGTGGCTAGTAGCAGTGCGGACTATCAAGGGGCAAGGCCTCCAAAATGCCAACGGAAAAGGTAAGGAGGGCAAGAACGAACAACAGAAAGGTAAAGGTAAAGGTGCCAAGGGCAAAGGGCAACGGTAAAGGCAAATGCCAAAAAGGCAAAGGTGCGAGCCAGGAGAAGACTGTTGGAGGAACAATGTTCGACAGGTAGCAAGTGATCAAGCCCAGTCATCTTCAGGAGGGGCATCAGTGACAACTCATACGTTTGGCCAGCAGAATGCAAACGTGAGCCAACGAGGTAGCTCGGCAGAGACCAAACCAGTGGTCAGGGGAATTGAGAACAATCTTTGACTTGAGACAAGGAGATGATGAGCTAGAAGACCAAGGAATTCGAGTAGTTCACTTCTACATTGGAGATGATGATGATGATGAGCCAGAGTTCCAAGAAGCTGAGGAGATTGACATCTCAGATGATGAACCCATCATTAGGAGACTTGGGGAAGAGAATGAGGATGTGGCCATCATTATTGACGGTGGAGCTGACGCAGCGTTATTCCCTTTGAGCGTGGCAGACCGTGGGGAAAGAGAACTACAGTTCAGCGCAAAGACCAAGCTACAAGATGCACAAGGAAACCGTATCCCCACAGGAGGTGCGAAAAGTGTTGAGTTTTCTTTGCAGGACCTTGGTGGAGGAGAAGTTCTTCTCAAAGAAAAAAGTGATCTTCAGTTCTAAGGTGAACCAACCCATACTTTGCTATGGAAGGTTGATGGAACATGGGGAATCAACAGCAGAGAGCAAATGTTGAAGAATGGTGACTTGACGGTACCCCTCAACTTGCAAGATTGCTCTTTGGCAGTTCAAGGCCGCATTAGAGTCAGTTGAGATGAAGATGAGAGCTGCTTGGAGGTGCAAGTACCTGAAGCTTTGGAAAAGGAATCAGCTTGGAGGTTCAATGAGCGAGGGCGGCTAGTTGGAAGCTGAATGACTTCAAGGTTTGTGGGTCCCACAGTCATTCCAGCAGTCAACCAGAGCTGATGAGAACTACTTTGGTGAAAAGAGTGCTTGAATATTGTGAGAGCACGATGAAAAAGGATGAACATGATGTGCAATTCTTTGACGAGGATGCAGTCTTTCCTCCAACCATAATCTTCAGCTATGAGCCAGCACCGCCAGAAGATATGGGATTCTGAAGGAGGTAGTAGGCCAGAGAGAAGAGGAAAAGAAAGATGAAGACCTTGAACGTGCGCTTCAATTGAGCCCAATGGGTGTAAAGTCTGGGTGAATGGAGTGGAGTTGACAAGGAGTAATCTTTGGCAACTCTGAGAGCAGCGTGTTCATGTCCCGCCATTTCAGGCAGTGGCTCTCAGCTAAAGGTCTACGCCGAGATCCTCAATCACAACAAGAAGATGGAATTGTTGAACGCCAAAAGCTTGGTGAGTGAAGCAAAAGCTCAGGAAACAAGGGATGCATTAGGGCAAAGTGCGGCAAAGATGCCTGATGAAGCAACTCAAGCAAGGCGCAGGTTGACGCGTGTGCCATATGCCAATTGGTGTAAGGAGTGCGTTGAGCATCGAGCGCGCCGAGATCGCCGTGAGAGAGGAGTAAAGAGAGGAAGCGCTCCTGAAGTGAGCTTTGACTCTCGCTACACAAGAGCAAGGGGCTCAGAAACAAAGTCAGCAAGAGCAGTATGTTGGTTAGTTGCAATTGACAGCCAGACTGGATTCATTCGTGTTGTGCCACTAGGAAGCAAGGGCCAATTCCGCCTAATTGTGCAAGAGTTGATTTTCAGCCAATTGTCAATTGTTGGGGTATTCAGCAATCATCTGCAGGAGTGACAATGAACCCACAACAAGACAAATCCTCAAGGTGCTGACCAATGCTTGCCACTGTCTAGGACTCATTACCAGATTGGTACACTCAAAGCTTGGAGATCATTCATTTCTGCCAGAAAATGCAGTTGACAGGGTGAGAAGCTTGCAGAAACTTTCATTGAAGGTGTGCAGCCAAGACTTGGTATCAAGATTGGGTCAGATCATGCACTTTGGATTTGGGCAGCAAGACGCAGTTGGGTTCTTAACAGGTTTCAGCCAGTCAGAGGTGCAACCCCCCTATGAGCTTGTCTATGGCAAGAGTTACAAAGGACTTCTAGCAGAATATGCTGAGCCAGTTCATGGTTGCATCAAAAGAGTCAACAAGGGAGAAGCGAGATGGCGTTTACGCTTGTTCTTGGGGAAAGTTGAAAGACAAGATACCTATGAGCTTGCAGATGGGGTGCAGGTAGTGCTCAGCAAATGTATCAGAAGAACAGATCAAGTTTTGTCCAAGCACTTACCCATATACCAAAGCTTCAGTGCATTTTCATGGGAGTATCAAGCCAACGTTGGGGGTAGGATGATTGCCACCAAGGGGAGAGCAGAAGCATTACCAGCAGCGCCAACAGACATGTGACGCTGAAGTTCTAGGATGAAGACGCAGAAGCAGTTATGGCCAAGGCGCTGGAAGGAGGAAGTGATTCAGAAAAAGAAGGACAACGATTTCCAGAGCCAATGGAGACTCCAGCCCGCTGGAAACCACTGTTGATGTAATGAAGAGACATGGAGGCGAAAGGAAGCCAAGTGGAGAAGAGACTCCAAGTAAGAAGCAGAAAGGTTTTTCGACAGATGAGAAAACTTTTGAGAAGGTGAAGGCATTTCCCTCTACATCATTTGCAGCAGGACAGCCCAACCCAATTACTCCTATACTATCTTCATTGAGGTCACCATCAGCGCGATCAAGACCAAGAGAAGCATTTGAATTGCCAGGCCATCAGATGATTCAAGCAAGAAGGCCAAGATCAACGCGGTGAATGTTGGAGGAGAAGACCTTTAAATTGTAGATGAAGAGTTATCCCCAGTTGCAGAAGAAGTTGATGAGGCAATGTGGGTTACGAAGAAGATGAATCAGATTTGGAAGAGATCAATGGGCCTGAATGCTTGTGGCATGATGGAGAATATGAATGAACCTGAAGAAGACCCAGGAGGGCGGATTGATAGAGTAGCTGGAAGAGAAAGGAAGAAACCATATCAGCCTGGGGATGGTACTTCAGTCAAGAGGTGGAAGAGAGAAGGTCAAGACCAGTTGCAAGGGAATGAGAGATGACATTTTCTCACCAGTGACTTCAGGACATGTACTGAAGCTTCTACTTCTACCCGTATCCTTGCAAAGGATCAGTGGAGAGGAAGAAACAAGAGAGGGAGAAGGAGCGCTTTCACACATACTAGGTTGTCTTGACGTGAAAGATGCATTTCTACAAGTTCCACAGGAGAAGCCATTGAAGGTAGTCCTGGGAGGAGAAGAGTTCTTGGTGAAGAGACATCTACTGGACAGAAGGTTGGGGCAAAAGCACGGTTTGACTTTTTCACAGAGTATTTCACAGAGGAGCTCAACTAGAAGTTCAATGCTGAGTGTCCATGCCTAGGAAGAAATGAGACGAGTATCAGAATATCATTTTGATGAAAGTGCATCAATGAAATCGTTCTTGCAAAGACTCATGAGAAAATTTGGCACCAGTGTGAGCAAGATTGGGGGAATTGGCGACGAGTTCAGTTTTCTGAGGAGAAAGTAGTGCGAATTAGGAGCTGACGGAATATGGACCCAGCCAGGCAATTACATCTAGCAGGTGTTGAACGCCTATGAAGAGCAGGTTGGACCTGTCAAACTGCAACAACTACGATCAGTCCAGATGGAAGACAAGTCAGAAGTACGACGTGAGCAGGAGAAGATTAGCCTTTTCAGAAGCATTGTTGGATCAGGTATCTACCTATGTCAAGAGAGGTATGATGTAGCATTCACAGTGAAGGCATTGGCTTCAAGAATGTCAAACCCTACATCTATGCCATCTCATCACTTGAAGAAGTTCCTAGGATACTTGAAGAAGACTATGGACTGTTGTCTAGTACTTGAACTTGAACTTCCACAATCAGGAGAAGGTTTTGTGAAGAAAGGAGAAAGCTTTTGGTGCTTGGAAACATTCTCAGATTCAGACTGGAGTGGAAACAAAAGCCACAGAAAGTCAATGTCAGGAGGATTCCATGCGTTGAACAGTTGTCCATTGTTCAACAGCAGCAGAACACAGAAGATTATCAGCCTATCTTCATGTGAGGCAGAACTACACGCGATAGCCTCCTCAGCATCAGATGGAACCTACATTCGCGCAGTTCTAGAATTTGCCCGTGGGACAAAGCTTGACCATTATATCCACAGACCCACCAAGCGCACGCCAACTTGTGATGAAGAGAGGAGTTGGAAAGGTGAGACACTCAGATGGAAAGCTGCTATGGATTCAGACCAGGAAAGACTTCAAGATGATACAAGTGCCAACAGATGGCAGCGTAGCAAATATCAACGCAAAAGCACTTGGAGGGCAAAGAAGCGTAAACTTGTTGAATCTCATTTGTTTTTGGCACAGTGAAGACCAAATCAGAGTAGGAGAGTATGAAAGAAGGGAGCATGAAGAGAAAAGGAAACTTGCTGTCATGATCATTGTGATCAACATTGTTGGTTTTTCAACATTGAGCTTTGTGACCTACAAGATCTACAAACACTTTGAATTTCCACGTGCAGATTTTGCTCCTACAAATCGCTTCATGACAGGGTTCTATGACATGATTATCGCAAGAGGTGAGAGGCGAATTGAAGAATTTAAATTGACACTTGGCGAAAAATACGATGAGCTATGGGGTCATGTAGAAAGACGCTACAATGACACTTGGCAATATAGTGATTGGAGATCAAACGGTATGGAATACAGGATCACAGAGTTAGAGAGTAGTATCAGAGAAGTTGAAAAGGATATCAGAGAGATAGAGCGCCGTGAAGAGAGAATTGACCAGTTACGCAGCTATGCCAGGAGAATTCATTGTGGGTTGATTCTCAATGGAGGCTTTACTGAGCATGAAACACCAAATGTTCCAACAATCATCGCCTATGATGTGCTACAAGGGCTGAACGCAGGAAACTTCTTATCCAGAAGGAGCTTGGAAGATATGCAAGCGTCAACAGGACAGTATTGGGGACACAGAGTGATGTTGAAGGCAGCTACAGATGGAGCAACACCATCAGAAGGACCACTGAACAGAGTGTTCAAAATAGGGAACAGAGAGATATGAGTCAGGGAACAGTACATCACAGAGCAGGCAAGTCAAATGTGTGGTCGGCTTGAAGAAACTGGCTCAACTCAATGAGAAACACTGGAACCTCATGAATAGAGGACATCATGAAGCAGCAGATATGGTAGAGAAGAAGATGCAAAAGTATCAAGGATTGTTAGAATGTGCAGTCACGAGGAGAACTTTCCAGGTAGACCACAGGCAGAGATATCACCCATATCTAGGAACGCAGTTCCTGAGGGGGAAGACAACTCGCAGAGAGAGAGAGAGAGAGAAGAATGAAATGGAAGAAAATGGACTATGGTGGCGAAGTGAGCTCAAAGAAACATTTTAGAGTCTCACATCGCCAAGAAGGAGTGCGAACCGTTTTCCATGTAGACCATACATAATCTAGGTATATTGCATGGCGAGCATCATAACATGAAGAGTTGCAGCCCCTTTTGAGCATCAGGGAAAAGTACGTAATTTTGCACTTGACAAAGACATTTATCATTGGATAGTTTTGTTAGGCTGCCTGTTTGATTGCAGAGCTGAGCTAACAACAATTGCCCACTCAGCCTACCGGCCCAGCGAATTCTTGATGTTCACTTCGTTGCTTATTGTGAATTGAGGCCTGCCGTAGCACATAGCCCTAGCGCTGCGAGCGGCTGGAACCTTCCTCCTGCAGTTTCTCCAGTGCAATCACTCCGACTAGCAGGCGGATTATGGTCGCGGATTCCACCCTTTAACAGAACATGATGATGCTTTGGGAAATCGAATTAACTTGATTAAGCCAATAGTAGGTGTTTTGCTCAATTGCAGGTTCTCCGAGTGGAACGTGAGAGGCATGTGTAGACGAAGCAAGCTGCAGCAACTGTTTGCGTCAGATGATATCAAAGGAGTCCGGTTTCTCGCACAGTACAGGAACAAACCACACGGCGAAGTGAAACAATGCTGGTGAATATGCTAGACTGCCGGACCTGAAAACTAAAACCTTCTTCTAGAAAGGTCAAAAGGAAGTTTTGGATCCGACAGAATTGAACCGACAGAGGAGTCGAGCACCGAGCTTTGTTGCAGCAAAGTATGCAACATCCAGTCGGCCAGATAGAATCAAACAATTATAGCCACTCTCCAAATTGTTTGTGCTTTGTGTGGTGCAGCTTTCCGGACTGACTCTTTGCGAAAGGTGGAGTGGAGAGGGGCTAAACCTTAGGCCGAAAGTGCCGACTTTAGCACAACTCTGGAGTGCTAATTGATTGGAATTTCCAAATTTCCTGGTCTCTGAAAGGAGACTGCCAGGAGAACCTAGAATCCAAGCCTTAGAACCGCTCTGGAGACAAAATGACTCGGTGTTTGAGAAATTACGGGGATCGGTCTCGCAGTGGACACATGGAGAAATGCAGACCCACCATCACTAGTAGGTTGGAGGCCATCGCTCTTAAGGTTGGAGGCCATCGCTGCCAAAGTTGGAGGGCCATCGCTACCAAGGTTGGCCATCGCTATTAGGTTGGAGGAGGCCATCGCTATCATCGATAGCTAGAGGCCGCTCTTGGCTCCATTTGGCCGATTGCCTGAAGTCGCCAAGCCGAATGCTTTGCACTGGCCACAGGAGCCAACAGCCAAGGCCAAGACATTGATCAGAAAACCCCTCAATTCTGCAACTCAAAGAGTCTTTGATCAGTCCAGCTCTCCAAACCCCAAGGCCCGCACCAACAGGGTGTGGGCGCAGGTTTTGGCGCAATGCCTCGAAGGACATACCTCAAGTCCACGTAGTGCAGCACTTGACTGCGAGAATAACTAGACGAGCAACAACTGCAGAACAAACAATCTGCTCTATGCAACAATGAAGCAGACACATTCTGCACAGGCATCCACTTGCCGTTCCAACGTTCCAACGCAGCAAACCTTGGAATCATCAGCACGCCTACCCTTTGAAATGCCCGTAGAATAGTTGACGCCTACCTTCAAAGCAGGCCCAACGTCCTGACACGGAGCTCAGCTTGCTTCTATACTGGAATCGAATTGACTCTCACAGTGGACCTGGAACATGGAACTGCTGAGTGATTGAAGCCTGACTCCATCAATCATGATGAGGCACGGCAAATCTACATGTCGCTGTGGGACTTCCAACTTTAACATCTTGTCAATGGCGCACCATAGATCCCTCACGCAGAGACCGCAGGTAGCCAATGGAAGGATACCATCACTGCTCGTGACCATTGCATGAATGCTGCCATCTCCGGTCACGCGCATTGTTTTGCATGGTCGATGCACTTTCAGAGACGGTGTCTATGGATGTTCAAGGGACGTCTTTGTTTCATTTTTGTTGCAAGTTTCTTAGATTATTTCTCTTAGCAGCAAGGGGTGGTTCAAGACAGCTTAAAGGCCTTAGAAGCGTTCCTGTTCGCGGATATTTGGGCTGCCACCTGCATCTCACAGCGCAAGGAAAACAAGCGGCCTTGGGTCTGTCCATGTGTGATTCTGACGATTGATGGCTTTGAAGATTCTTGAGACAGGCTCGCTCAGACAGTCGGAACTCCCGTCAAACCCAAAAGTATTCCAGAAAAGTCAAAAAAAAGAAGAGGGACGCAAGGTCTGAGGGTCTATACAAAGATAAATAAACGGACAACGCACGCAAGAACAAGCAATACAAAAAAGGAGGCAGGGAGGGGAGGCACGGGAGGCAGAGGAGGCAGGGGAGGCAGGGGAGGTAGGGGAGGAAGGGAGGAAGGAAGGAGGGAGGGAGGGAGGGAAGGAGGGAGGGAAGGAGGGAGGGAAGAAGAAGGAAAGCAAGAAGATCCGAATGGATTGGAATGTTCCAGATGCAGTTGCCCAGCAGTGCATAGCAGCTTGCCAGGTCTCTCTAGTCAAAGCACGGCTTCCCCACCACTGCACTGCCAGCTGCATTTGGAGACACGACTCTGCTCTCTTGTTCTTTGTCAAGTTATGTCTATTTTCTCCTTCGCTTCTTTGCTTGTTCGGTCGTTTGTTTGTTTGCCATTGTTTCTTTCGTTGAACATCTTTTGTGCCAAAGGGAATCGACAGTGACCGCTGCAGGATGATGCCGTTTGAATATTCTTCATAGGCATGACTACTCGTAGAGCGAGACGCTTTATATACACACTGCTTGTGCTTTCATTGAAGACATGCTGCCGCCAAAGTTCACTGTGCTGACTGGCTACGTTACCGGGGCTCCTCGGAAAGTAGGTGCCCGCCAATATCTGTCGGGTGCTTCGGCATCATTTCTCTTCTGCACCGAAACGTTCCTCTGCAGCCTGCACATCCATATCTAGTGGTGTGGCCGCGAGGAGCCCAAGCGTTTAAGCTCTTGCATGGTGGCCATCGCCAGTAGGTTGGAGGCCATCGCTACTAAGGTTGGAGGCCAATCTCCAACTTTCAACCGTGGGCGCCGTCTGTCCTGGAGGCGTGACACAAGACCAAACACGCCGGTCTTGCAGGTGGACACACTTGACTGTCTAAAGTTTTAAGACTTGGGGTCTTTTTACTGGTTGCTTGATTTTTTGGCTTCCGCCTCGTACTCGCGCCACTTTGTGACTTTGTGTCAGGGTCACAGTCGTTGGATACACAAAAAGAAGATTGTTTCTTTTGAAGTTTCGCCATTGCTGCCAAACCTCGCTTGGCACTTTCTGTCTCTCGCCACGAAGTCTCTTCTTCACACCTTTTCATAGTCCGTTCCTTTCCTTCTTGATCTTTAGACTTTTAAAGACCTTTATCATTTCCGATCACCGGGAAGAAAACGAGCCTTGTCCGAGCAGGGGCAGCAGAGGAAAAGTGAGTTCGCAGGCCCAAACACATTGTTGACGGTCAGCGGATCAACCTCTTTTGACTCTCCGACGATGTTGGCAAAGTAGTTGAACAACAATGGCTGCCCCCGCGCACAAGCTATCCCGCTACCAACCGCCTCGATGTCTTGCAGGCGACTCCCAAGGCGGCATGCCAGGTGAGCGTTCACAACCATCCCATACACGACTGATTTCACCTACGGCTTCAAGTTGCCAAGACGAAGGAGCTGACACAACGCAATGCGACGTGCTCGTCGCTCTGACACACCGAACTCCGCTCAAGCAACACTGGCGGCGCGCTTGAAAGTGAGCTGCTTCTTTGAATTGTCATTTGACCCGAGCTTCGAACTCGCTCCAGTTCACCCGAGGTTTGTTTTCGAGCCGTTACGGTAAACATATACGTTAACATGAGCCCTGACATGTCAAGACCCCGGGCCATATAGGCTCAGACCGCCCCTCTCGAGGAGAAACCGTGCGGTCCGCTGTTCACTCACGTGTGTGTTTTCATGGTAGCGGAGCCGACCCGGGGGGCTCAATAAAGATACCCCGGGAGAAGAGCAAAGATCCAGGGAAGGTGAGACAAAAGAAGAAAGGAAAATGGATGAAGAGGTGGCAAAGGCCTTGGTGGCTGCATCCCAGCAGTAGGCAGCGATGGCTCAGGAAGCTGTCAAGACTTTGAAGGAGATGAAAGAAAAGGATGGAAAGAAAGCTGGTGAGGGCTTTGCAACAGCCCGTCCACACCTCGCCAGCCTTGGGGACGGGGTCTGGGTCGGGGACCGCGCCATCCCAGCCGAGTGCCAAAGCATCACTGTGCTAGGGGCACCCCTGGGCACACCAGCATACATCCAGGCATTCCTCACCGATACCCTGGCCAAACACATCCCCCTCCTGCACAGCATCCCAGCCCTCCACGACCTCCAAGCCTCTTGGCTTTTGCTTGTGATTACCGCAAGCCCACGGTGCAACTATCTACTCCGGCTACTCCCTCCAGACACCACACGCCAATTTGCAGAGGATCATGACGCAGCAGTGGCCTCGTGCTCTGGCCCAACTGCTGGACGCCACCGATTTGCCGCCAGCTGCTTTGCTCAGCGGCGAACACAGCCGTGGCAGCTTTTTGGGCGTCGTGGGCAGACGCCTTGCCAGTTCTACATCAACAAGCGCCGGCGCTGGCGGCAACACTCCGCCACCAGCTGGCTCATCCAGCCCGCCTACCCCACACCCAAGGGGCCCAGCAAGCCCGAGAATGCCTCCAACAACACGGTTGGGACCCACCAAGCTGGGAGGACCTCCTGGCCGGCATCCAGCCAGAGCCACCACCCCGAACCTTCGACGGCCCCACCCAGCCCGGGTGGCAACACACAGCCACCACACACCTCTCCCGAGCTGCCAGGGGCCCTTTATGAAAGCCTCCCCCGGCGGATCAAGCCCTGCTCGATTCCCAAGCGGGCCCCTATGCCAGCAGAGCCTTCACAACCACCCCCTACGGGCCACGTACGCACCACACATATTTCGGGTCCTGCTCCTCAGGCGTCTTCGACTCCCACTGCCCTTGGCCGAACGCTTTTGCAGGTGCCGTCGCACTCTTGACACCTATGGCGACCACCGCGCTGCTTGCGACTTCCGGAGACGTATGCATGAGACAATTGCTGATGCACATGCTGCCTCATCGGGGCCTTGCGAAATTGTGATGCCCTGGGAACAGCCTAGCTTGAGTTGGGTCTTTTCTGACAATGAACCTGCGGTGATCCCTAACGTCCCTCCGATTTGGGATTAAGCTGAACGATCTCGACCTTCAGATGGGGGGCGCTCAGAGCCTGCAGTGGTAATCAGCAGCAAGCAAACTTTTTATAGTGATGCAATTGCTTTCAACTCATGCAGAACGTGCCATCTCAGCGAAAAGGGCCAACTGGATATTTTGTCACAGAAGTGGGAGTCACTGATTTCCATCAATTATGCTGCATGTGACTTGGGGCTTCAGGTGCATGGACATCCTTTTTCAGAGCTTGTGAGAATTGTGGCAGAAGTTTTGGGAGGCAAGTCGCCGGGGACTTTGACCCGGCGCCTTTCTCAGATCACGCGTTTTGTCAACTGGGCTCGCACAGCTGCAAAGCGTGAGCCATTTCCGGTTTCCGGTGAACTCATCAAGAACTATGTCAGACACCTCAGGAATACTGAATCTGGCCATGCTGCTTATAAGGGCTTCTTTGAAGTGATGAAGTTCATGCGACACGTCGTCGGATTGGACTGTGATTTGACAGCATTCGACTGGGCCTGGGTCAGTGGCATTATCAGGGCCGCGGAGCAATCTAGACCATTGCGCAAACAATCTACTACGTTGAATGTCAAATCTCTGCATATCCCTACTTTTTCTTGAAGATTTCCTGAGTGACTCAAAGAGAGCCCTGGCTGACAGATATGCAGTTGGAGTGTTTCTGATTGCGGTTTACGCAAGGGCACGTTTTGGAGATCTCAAACGGACCTCAAGGTCCATTGTTGACGAGGTGGAGGAAAACCAGGATGGCTCGTTGGGATACTTGGAACTACACTCTGATTCACACAAAATGAGAGCCACAGAAAACAGACTCGGGGCGCATTTGCCGCTCATTGCACCCGTGAAGGGCCTTGGAGCCCGAGCATGGGGCAAGGACTTTGTTGATGTAGCATCTCAAGCAGGGCTGGACATTAGAAGATGGGTGCCAGGACGCCCCCTCCTTCCAGCACCGACCATCATTGGCGATTGGTCGGACAGATCTACCATTCGTCAGAGGTTGGAAAATTGCTACATAGCATTCTTGGCATGTGCCCAGACTTCGTGCCGGAGGGATTCACTCCACATGGATGCAAAGCCACAACGCTGGTGATGCTGAGAAAATACGGTGCATCGCCGGACGATCGTTTGATCCTTGGACACCACCAAGTCAACAAGGGAGCTCTTGAGGTCTACTCAAGTGACTTACAGAGCGCGCCGCTCAGGGTGCTTGAGCAAATGATGAAAGACATCCGACAAAGGAACATTTTCTCCTGATGTGACTCGATCAGGACTTTTCACTCCAGTCCCACAAGTTGCTGGACGTGGCACCCCAAGCGAAGTTGTTCCAATGCCTACATCACCGCTCGATGATGCCCCTGGTATGGTAGACAATGACCTGGATTCTTTGCGAAGCTTTGTGCCTGTGGGACAAAATCTTGTTGCAGAACCATCAGAGAGCCAGCCTTTGCAGTCCGAAGTACCAAACAGTGACGATTCTGATTCTTCCACCTGTTCAGATGATTCAGATGCTGATCAAGTGATCCTCGAAATGGCTACAAGCGAAAGACCAGCCAATGAGTGGCATCCGGGCTGTGATCTCTACCAGCATGCAAAATCAAAAGTGGTGCATGCCCATTCGACCAGTCAAGCGAGCAAGGCATTCATGCCGAGAGGTCAACACGACCACCGCCCTGTTACGGTATAATTTTTTGTTAATTTTTATTTTTATTTTTTTTTTGGGGGGGTTGTCACGCCAGCACTTGGAGAGCAGCACATGTGTGAATGTCATACTTACATCCGATGTGGATGCCAGACATGTCAGGACAAGATGCCATCAATGTGATGGTTTTCACCATTTTGTGCTTTCGTGTAGATGCGGACCAAGTCCCACAAGACACATGGTGCTGGTGTTTACTCACTTGTGCAGTGCTCCGTTTGCGTGTCCATGTATCTCAAGAAGCTTCATGTAAGGTACGGCCTAGGCAGTCTTCCTTCCTTGTTGGCTTACCAGTCCTTAAACTGCCTTATTTCCCATGTTCGGTTAGACATTTTTTTTGCTGACATCACCCCTCACTCCATCACAGCTACTGCGCAGCGATGGCCACCATTCTGGAATCAGAAGCAGCTTTCTCTGCCAGAGTGATGCTCTCAAAGCGTTGCTTGATGACAACATTGACAATGTCACTATAGGACAGCTGAGCTGCATCAGACGTTTGATGTTTGATGCCCAGACATTGTGTGCTTCGCAGATCACTACAAGAATTCAACACCAGAAGGGGCGCCTGCAAGGCCTTGAATTCACTGGACCCCTTGAATGCTCTCATGCCTCTTACGCTTGCGTGGCACGTATGCTGGAGGGTGATGTTCCCATGTACCTCGAACCGCACAGGTTCACAACGCGTGCGAGTGAGGTTTCCAGAGAGAAGCCAAGTAAAGAGTTGGTCTTGGACAATGTGAACTTGACTGTCAAGGACGTGGTGCCCAAAGACAAGTGCCAGATCAGCAATGAGCTCCAGCTTCACCAGGCCTTGACCAGAAGAGCTCCAGCTCCACCTGGCTTCAAGCCCCCGAACATGGAGCAAATCTTCCGCACGGATCGTGCTGGCTGGATCAAGATGGCAGAAAAGGTGCTCACACTGAAACGCAAAGCCGATGGTACCCTTCCTCTCGATCATGCGCTCGCAGCTCTTCCATCAGACCCAGCAGTGATGTTCCACCTGGTGCCCCTGCCTCTGGACAGGGCCTCTGTTCAATCTAAGGCTGACAACAGACGTTCAGATGAGACCACGAAACCGATCCCCATCAAAAAGAAGGATAAACCAAAGGGCAAGGGTCGTGGAAAAGGGGCCAAAGGCAAGCCTGTGGCCAAAGGCAAAATGCCCACAGAGTTGATTGGCCTACACCAGCAAGACAAGTCCGGCCGTCGGATGTGTTACAATTTCAACACGCAGAAAGGTTGCGATCTTGTCACAACCGGACAATCATGTCCCAAAGGGATGCACAGCTGTATGAAGTGCTTTGGTTCGCATTCTGCGTTCCAGTGCAATGCTACAGTGGCTTGACATGAGACAGCGCAAGGGCCCCCCACAGCTGCCCTTGCACCATGCTGCCCACAATTCAGCTGTGAACCCCATGCCAGACCGAGGGGTCAAGCGCAGTTTTGACACCGCGTCCGATTTTGCAACAAACTTTCCCAATCGAGTACGTGGCCTGGATTTTGCCAATCTGGTTTTCATTGAAGTGTTTTCTGGAACGGCAGGGTTGACGGCCGCAGTCAGAAGAGCTGGGTGCCAACATGGCACCGGAGTGGATGCACATGTCACCAAACAAGTCAAAGCTCCAGTCATTCGCATCAACCTGGTCACACAACCTGGTCAAGAGTTTTTGTGGCGCATTTTGCAACAGCCCCGAGTGTTTGCGGTTCATCTCGGCCCACCATGTGGCACAAGCTCACGAGCGCGTGAAATCAAACGGAGATTTGGATACAACCCCAAGCCGCTGAGAAGTGAGCAATATCCAGATGGTTTGCCACGCTTGCCGGCCAAAGATCAAGCTCGTGTTGACACTGCAAACACCCTTTACAAGCTCAGCGGTGAGATCTTAGCATTTACCACGGCTCGTGGTATCCTTTGCAGTTTGGAGAACCCTCTGCGCTCTCACATGTGGAATACTTCCTTCTTGCGAAATGCCATTGATCATCTCTCCCAACAGCTTTTCAAAGTGCAGTTTCATCATTGTATGTTTGGTGGCCGCAGGCGCAATCGTACACAGCTTCTTGTGAATCAAGAGTGCTACAAACACCTGCAAAGAAATTGCGATGAAACACACACCCATGAGCCGTGGGGCCGAACATCGCTTGGTTGGGCTACATCTTTGGAGGTTGAATACCCCCATGCACTCTGCCGCGAATGGGCAACGTGCCTTCGTCACGCAGCAGTTCAACACGGTGCTCTTGACATGCCTGATGAGATGTCTAGCGACAAGTCAACTAGCCTCAACCATCAGGCCAAAGCTGCTCTGGGTGTGCATGTCCGTGGCAAGCGCCTCAAACCCTTGATGCGGGAATGCAGCAGTGTTGTTCGGATCAGCGGCCCACATGATGTTTTGTCCGGACTTCCCAAGGTTGTTACAACCCCTTTTACGTTGCCACCGACTTGCCAGTCTACACCGCCTACAATGATCCTCCCAACACATGCCAAGCTGATACAGCCCCCACTTGTGCAGGGGGATTCAGCGGGGCAGATGTCAACAGATTCACAGAGAATTAGCCAAGTGGACTTTGGCATTCCCTGGAAACCCATGGAGTTTGTCAAGAGAGCAAACGGTTTGTCGCACCCTGGGCATTTCCTTGACGGGGTCCATGAAGTTTTGCTTGGTTTATTCGCCAAAATGGCAACCACTTCCACTCAATCGATGGCCCAAGACAGAACTGCAGCCATGAGGAAGTGGACCCTCAGGCTATCGGAGCTAAAGGCGCTTGGAAATGATGGTCTAGAGAGTTCGCCGGAACATGCCAAACTGATCTTGAAAGACAAGAACATGAAGTTGTTTGCAGAGATGGTTGAAGCGTCAGGATTTCCTGATGCCAACATCGCTGAAGATGTAGCGAAGGGTTTTGACCTCATGGGACCAATGCCTGCGGGTGGGCCTTGCCCGTACAAACCGCTGCATGCGACCTTGCTTCCTGATCAGGTGCGTGACATGGCACCCCTTGCGCGTGAGGCTACGTGGTCTGCAGTTAAACGATCAAAAGGAGACACCATGTGCGAAGAGATATACAACTCTGCGCTTGAAGAGTGCTCAAGGGGCTGGATGAGAGGCCCATTCTCCTTCGACGAGTTGCCCGAAAGGGCGATCTTGACCCGGAGGTTTGGTGTCAGACAGTCCTCAACCAGCTCTGATGGTGTCCGGGTGATGAAGTTCAGACCGATCCATGACTTCTCTAAATCGCTTATCAGTGCCACCAACTCCTGTGAGGAGACCATACAACCAATGTGGGTGGATCAGATTTGCGCCTCTTTGGTGAAGCGTATGAGGGTGAGACCAGGCGATCGGCTGGTCTGCAAGACAGTTGACTTGCGCAAGGCTTACAAGAATCTTCCTTTGTCATCTGGGGCGCTGCAGGACTCGTACATTGTGGTCTTCTCTCCATCAGAAGGGAGGCCGCAAGCGTTTCAGACTCTAGTGTTGCCCTTCGGGGCCAGAGCAGCAGTCATGGGATTTTGCAGGACATCCTATGCGATCTGGAGGATTGGGGTAGTCATTTTTGGGTTGCACTGGACTGTTTACTTTGATGACTACTTTCTGGTGGCGGAAGTGTCAGAGTCGAGGCATGTCGACATGGCCCAGCAACTCCTCTTCATGATCTTAGGGTGGCAGACCTCTAGCGAAAAAGAGGGAGGTTTCAATGCGGTGTCTCGCATCCTGGGGGTGCAAATTGACTTGGCTGAGGCCCATCTTGGTGTAGCAGCAGTCCACAATGTTGAGAGCAGAATGCGAGAACTGGTGACCACCATTGATGAAATTCTTGGACGTGGAACCCTGTCCGTGGCTGAGATGAGAGCCCTGCGGGGGCGCCTTGTTTTTTGCTGAATCACAGATCTTTGGAAGATTGGCGGGAGCTCACATGAAACAGCTCTCTCGCTTTGAAGGTGTGATGGGAGACGCTCCTCTGGACGACAGTCTCCGTGACAGCTTGACGTTCCTGAGGGACAGGGTGCTCTACGGGGAATCCCGTAAGATTCTTGCAGATGTTGGCCGAGTGTACCACCTGCACACCGATGCGAGTTTTGAAGGGGGTGCTGGAGGCTTTGGTGGCATCCTCTTTGACGGGAATGGGGCTATGTTGTCCTTCTTTTTTTGAGAGCATGTCGCCTGATGATGTATCTCTTCTCAATCCACATGAATAGAAGGGATTGATATTTGAGCTTGAGACCCTTGCAACAGCTATTGGTGTGATTCAGCTGCTTCCTCGAATGGCGGTAAGGCCATGTGATCGTGTGGTCATTTTTCTTGACAATGAGGCTTCTTTGGCACGCCTTGTGTCCGGCGTTGGCAGCCTGACATTTGACAATGCCTTGTTTGGAGCGATACTCCAGTGACAATTTGATGTCCGGGCGGTATGTTGGTACGAGCGGGTGGCCAGTCATTCGAATGTTGCGGATGAACCCTCTCGTGGTAAATGTGACCACTTGGAGCCATCTTTAAGGATCAATGTAGATCCTACCTCGTTCCTCCGTGACCTGCACTCGAATTCAGGGACAGGTTATGACAGGGGGGCCAGCACCTAGCCCGAATTCTTGTTGTGAAAAAGGCGTGTCCGAGCAGTGACTGAGCAGAGAACAGTTGTAATTTGAGATCATGGGAAGTAGGTACTCATGGAGTGCAACGAAATGATAGCACCTTATCGGGATGTCTGATTATAGGACATGTGATGTCCGATCAACTGTTCTCTTATCAAACTACTACTTTGATTCAATCGAGCATGTCCCATTTGTGATGTCAGTTGTGCACACCTTGATTTGAAGATGCTGGTTGTATATTGATCTTTTGGTAGTTTGGCTCAGCAATTTTTCGCATCCCACCTTCCTCCCCTTCACCACCAACCAATCACTGCAGGCTGTCTTGCAGCCCCTTTTGGTGGCCGATCGCCACCTTCAGATTGCAAATGACACTTTGAACCGGTTACTTGAACTTGAAGCCTGGTTGGAAGTTACACCAGCCCCAAGGCACTTTAAGCGCTTCGGCAATCCATTCATGCCCTTCGCCGCGCCATCTTTTATATTTCCATCATCAAACTCCAGAAACTTACGGGCCTGCAACGTGCTCTGAACGACTATGTGACCAATGTTGGTCGTGCACCTTGTGTCGATTTGGATTGGTGATCTTCAATTCGATATTTCTTTTGCCAACCACTTCAAGTTTTCGACATTCGATTCTTCCAAGCTCCTTTCATTGCCTTCGGAACGGGCCTAGCCCCGCCGTCGGCCAGCGCCTAGCCCGAATTCCCCTTGTGAAAAAGGCGTGTCCGAGCAGTGACTGAGCAGAGAACAGTTGTAATTTGAGATCATGGTAAGAGGGTGAAGCTTGCAAAGAGACATCATCTTTGGCAGAGGAAAGAACAAGAAGGAGGCATGGAAGATGCTCGTGCACCACTATCAGCATTTTGATAAGAACTTGAGCATCGAGTTGTCGAGAACGGAGTTCGAAAGGATGAAGGCTGATGAAGGTGAAGAAACCAGAGGACAGTCAGTGCCGAGAATGCCATCGAAAGAAGAACGGCAGGCGCATGAGTTGACTCATTTCCCATATCAGCCTTGGTGTCAGCATTGCATTGCTGGCAGGGGTCGTGATGACTACCACTTGAGCATTTTGAGCGACAAGCATGCATCAAGGCAAGAAGGAATGGCAGAGATGCCAGTGATCTTGATGGACTTCTGTTTCAGCCGGGGAGATGAAGAGGTGGATGTTGAAGTGAAGGAGGACCTGCGCATCTACCAAGGTGACCTACGAGGAGGAACATGCCTGGTGGCTTGTGTTTTTAGTTTATGGGCTCAAGGCCAAGGAAAGCCTCAGCCTGTTCGCCCACCACCGAGACTTGCGAAACCTGCCAGATTTCAACACCTTGTGACCTTGTGCTTCCAGCAGCTGCTTTCCCACTTGGCGTTCTAAGCGCAACCATTCTGCAGGTGAAAGGGTGAGAACTCGAGGCGTCGAATCTTGCAGGATGACGAATTTCATCATGATAGTCTGTGTCATCACCATCTCCTAGCTACGCGAAACAAGGTATGATGTGAAAAAACGAATGAAGAAGAAGGTGACGTGACTGGGGCGCCATTTTGACAGAGATAGATAAACCCAAGTCGACTCTTCAATGTAGGATTTTTCGGTAACTCATGGTGCGTGGAGAATGGTGCTCCCACTGTGTGTAGTTGTTCCTCCACGGACCATCAAATGCGAGCAGTGCGGTTTTGCCTTCGCACCTTCCATGTCCCGCTGTGGAAGAGCATCATGAGGAGGAAGTGGGAGAACAACCAAAGAACACCAGGTTTGATGATGCCAGGACTCAGGAAAATGGGTAAATCTTTCGCAGACCTTGCGCGAACATAGTAAAACTACATAAAACTACAGTTTCTGTTCAAATGAGTTTTCATTCAGATCACTCGACTGAAGATCAGCCCTCTTCTTTTTCGCAGTCTGCGCAGGGAGCTGGGGTATAGCTCTGTCGGTCATTAGAAACACTCTTCCAATGTGGAGTGGCTAGTACACCTAGAGCCACTAGGAGGCGAATTCCATACACCGGCAGTGGAGAGAACTTTCAACATACCCCAACGCAGTAGAAGAATGCAAGGGCACGAAAGAGCAGCTTGAACAGAAGACGGGGACTGTGCTCGCGTGGACTGAAAAGTTATGGCGACGCCACCAGGGATCGCGAAGTCCATCGCGTGAAATGCGATCACTCCAGTGTGCCGAACTGGGTGCCCATTCGAAGTAGGCTTTGCGCTCGGGATGGAACAGGACGCTGTGTGCGATCTGGGCCATGCGATGCTCTGCTCTACCCGGCTCTACACTGCTTTCCTCTCCTCTGCTCTGCTCTACTTTACTAGCTATAGCGCGCTAGATTTCTAAAAGCCTGTAACGCAGAAGGTTCCCGTCCTTTGGCAATTTTCCTTTCATTCAGTTGCTCCCAAGGCAGTCAAGTCGGGAGAGGCCGTGGAAGTTTTGAAGCCGTGGAGCCACGTGGTATTGCCCTGCGCGCCTCCACAGCCACCCGTCCGAGCATAAAACAATTAAACATTCGGCAGATTTTCTTTACTCAGCAGTTTTCCAACGCATTGTTTTGATTTCCAACCAAATTCGAGCAGCTGCTTTTTTGTTTCAGCTAGGTTTGACGAGGAAAAATCAGTCTCGAAGGCTTCTATGGTGGAAGTCACCAGTGGTGAGAGTGGTTTGTTCTTCGCGACAAAGCACCTTTGCATTGGAGATGATGGCCAACTTCATTGCGATTCTGAAGTATCGGATTCAGGCCCATGCTGTGGGGGTTCATTGCTGAGCTGACGCCGCCAAGTTTTCATTGTGAGAGTTGTTTGTGGGGCTGGCGCGGTTGGCTGATGTTGCGCCAGGGGTGGAATGCGATCTGGAGTCCGATCCAGTTGTCACCCTGTGGCGCGCTCCTAGCCACTTACGGGCAACGTCTTCAGCGGCAGGCATGGCCGCGCTGAAGGAGCATCGGCGCATTTGGAGTTCCGGGCTTAGAACATCTGAAGGCACGATGCGCAAGTATTATCTTGTAGAGACCCGAGGTTTGTTGATATGTGTTAAATAGGATCATGAGTCTAAACGTTGGCGTTTTGGAGTTTGAAGGTTGACCAAACGCATTTTTGTAGTGATGCCGGTTGCAGGACAAAATGAAAAACATACAAATGAATGGTCTCCTCCTCGTCCCGTCTCCTGGTTGAGGTCCAGCGGGTAACATATCTTCTGACATATGCGACCGCTGTTTTGTCATGGTAGCGGAACCAGCCAATGCGCCATAGCGCCGTAGCGTGCCATGTCGATGGATGATGATGACATTGGCCTTCCTACTGATGAAGATTGGCAGCCATGTTGAGCCACAGGAGTAATCTTGACCGTGCAGGAGGACATGGACGAGGACGTCGTGAAGGAGATGAAGGTTGGAACGGGGACCCAGAGATGTGAGCCCGTTGCTGGCGAGGATCGGTACCTCGCATTTGAAGTTGAGGCCATCCCCAGCAGATTTGTGAAGTGGATTGGGGCCACCGCCATCGAAGATGGGATGACTGCTCACTGGATTGGAGCCAGCGGTTGGCCGATGACAGAGCCTGACTATGAGATGGAGAACCTGGAGGTGAAGGTTGATGTGAGCTCAGCCCCAGTCGGGGATTGGAACCCGGACTGGAAAGAATGTCGGCGCCTGGAGAGCAACCAGTCCTTGGTGAGTGGTGAGAAGTGCACCAGCTTCTGTGAGTTTCTATGCGCCTGGTCCTGTGGCCTCACGGCTGAAGCCTCACGGGGAGCGCTGGTGAGTGCGCAGCCATGGAATCAGTCAGCCTTGGGAGGGCATTAACCCCCATTGTACTCCATTTTGATTTTCCCTGCCCTGTTTCGTGGACCATATATCATCTGGTGGGTCGATAATGTTGCTGCCTTTATGGCTTATATTCGCGGCCGCTCTGAGCATGTTGAACTTGAGAGCAGGGTCGAGAAGTTTCAACTGGGCGTTGTTCAAAAAACCTTTTCCTCAAAACTACCCTTGCGCCGGCCTTGTGCGAATCTTTCGCAGATCTTGCGCGAACACAGTAAAACTACAGTTTCTGTTCAAATGAGTTTTCATTCAGATCACTCGACTGAAGATCAGCCCCCTTCTTTTCCGCAGTCTGCGCAGGGAGCTGGGGTATAGCTCTGTCGGTCATTGGAAACACTCTTCCAATGTGCATTGGCTAGTACACCTAGAGCCACTAGGAGGTGAATTCCATACACCGGCAAGAATGCAAGGGCACGAAAGAGCAACTTGAACAGAAGACGGGGACTGTGCTCGCGTGGACTGAAAAGTTATGGCGACGCCACCAGGGATCGCGAAGTCCATCGCGTGAAATGCGATCACTCCAGTGTGCCGAACTGGGTGCCCATTCGAAGTAGGCTTTGCGCTCGAGATGGAGCAGGACGCTGTGTGCGATCTGGGCCATGCGATGCTTTGCTCTACCCGACTCTACACTGCTCTCCTCTCCTCTGCTCTGCTCTACTTTACTAGCTATAGCGCGCTAGATTTCTAAAAGCCTGTAACGCAGAAGGTTCCCGTCCTTTGGCAATTTTCCTTTCATTCAGTTGCTTCCAAGGCAGTCAAGTCGGGAGAGGCCGTGGAAGTTTTGAAGCCGTGGAGCCACGTGGTATTGCCCTGCGCGCCTCCACAGCCACCCGTCCGAGCATAAAACAATCAAACTTTCGGCAGATTTCCTTTATTCAGCAGTTTTCCAACGCATTGTTTTGATTTCCAACCAAATTCGAGCAGCTGCTTTTTGTTTCAGCTAGGTTTGACGAGGAAAAATCAGTCTCGAAGGCTTCTATGGTGGAAGTCACCAGTGGTGAGAGTGGTTTGTTCTTCGCGACAAAGCACCTTTGCATTGGAGATGATGGCCAGCTTCATTGCGATTCTGAAGTACCGGATTCAGGCCCATGCTGTGGGGGTTCATTGCTGAGCTGACGCCGCCAAGTTTTCATTGTGAGAGTTGTTTGTGGGGCTGGCGCGGTTGGCTGATGTTGCGCCAGGGGTGGAGTGCGATCTGGAGTCCGATCCAGTTGTTACCCTGTGGCGCGCTCCTAGCCACTTACGGGCAACGTCTTCAGCGGCAGGCATGGCTGCGCTGAAGGAGCATCGGCGCATTTGGAGTTCCGGGCTTAGAACATCTGAAGGCACGACGCGCAAGTTTTATCTTGTAGAGACCCGAGGTTTGTTGATATGTGTTAAATAGGACCATGAGTCTAAACGTTGCGTTTTGGAGTTTGAACGTTGACCAAACGCATTTTTGTAGTGATGCCGGTTGCAGGACAAAATGAAAAACATACAGATGAATGGTCTCCTCCTCGTCCCGTCTCCTGGTTGAGGTCCAGCTGGAACCACTGTGATTCGGAGCTCGCGTTTGAGGTCCGGCGGGGAACATTGAGATCTGGAGCTCGACGTTCTATCTGGCAAATCTTCTAACATTCTTTTTGGCGTTCTATCTGACATATCTTCTGACATTCTATCTGACGTTCTACCTGGCATTCGTTCTGACCGTCTATATATCCGATATATCTTCTGACATTCTATTTGACATATCTTCTGACAAGGAGCTGAGCGACCACACTCACCTTCTATCCATGGTCGACGATTTCCTCGTCTTCGTAGGCCTGGTGTGGTTGCTTGGTTTCTTGTGTGGTCGCTGGTGGACTCACTGGCGGCTTCCTGGTGTTCGGGCCTTTGAGGTGGTTCAGGACCAGGTCACAGTGCAGGCATTTCAGGCAGTGCATGGCCGGGACCCTGCTGCCCACCGGCGACGCATTGGCACGTATCACGGATCTGGATCGGGCTCGTGACTGGGCCGGATGTGGAGACCCTTCTTGGTCGGCTTGGCAGCGCTCTGTTGGCAATGTTCCGGACTTGCGTGTGATGGCCAATATGGCCCCCAGTGCCTTCAAATCGACCTTGTCGCTCGTGCGAGTTCCTGTCACCGGTGGTCAACCTCGGGAACTCAATGTGGTGGAGGCCATTCAATTGGCCTTGACATGGCGAGTGGCACGAGCATGTTTCGGTATGGTGGATGTCGACCCGCTAGCAGACCTTGGGAGTCCATCATCTCCAACTACTGCAGCCACAACTCCGGCTGGGGCGGTCACCCCACAAAAGAGAGTGAAGACAAATTCTGTACTAGACCAACTCGACGAATCAGAAGTTCCTGTTCTCACTCAGGCTCAGCTCGACGAGGCCTACAGACGGCATGTAGAAATCACGGGCGCAGAGCCCCCCCGCAGACGCAGAACCAACAAGCGAGCAAATTGCGGCCTTGAAGGCCCGTGTGGTGGATCGGGGCGAGTCCCCATATGCGGACTTCAGTGTCCTGACTCCCTTCGGAAGGAGGGTGCAAAAGCAGATGAAGGCTCGTTCATGGATGCTCCAGCAAGACGGAACGTTCAGAGCTTTGGATGTGCCTGGCCCACCGTCCTTCGAGACATGGTCTGCATGCTGGAAAGTGTACCGCTCTGCACTCTTCATGCTGAGGTATTCACCAGCCACGGCGGGAGCAGAGCCGAGGAAGGTGGTCACTGCAGCCTGCTTGGAGGAGTACTTCGAGAGGGTGGTCAAGTTGAATTCGGAGTTCCCGGAGACGTGGCACTTGTTGATGCAGGCCGAGGACAGGTGTCGCTCGGAGATGTTCGAGCGCTACAGGAGGCAGCTTGTCAAGGCAGCGGTGGATGGGAAGCTCCCTATGGGCCTGGAATTCGACCCAGTGACTCCGTGGGTGGGTGTCTTCACTCACGCTGCAAGAGACACTATGTACTGGGACGAACATGTGGTGCGGCCGGCTCAAAACTTCATCGCACGTGGTGGCAAGCAGATGACCATGGACAAGGCGGCAAAGGCGACGATTCCAGAGACAGCACGAGAGATTCTGGACGGAGTGAACATGAGCGCCAACAGTCCGCCTGGCATGGGTCAGTCAAAGTCAGCCAAGAGAAGGAGAAGGGAGAAGGAGCAGCGAGAAAGGTGGGCGAGCTCATTGAGCTGGCAGTCATGGAGTGCATCCCAATGGGACGGTGGCAACAGGCCAGACACAGCAAAGACCTCAACGCCTTACCAAAAGGCGAAGGGAGGGCTGTATTCCACGAACTCAGATGGAGTAGAGGTGTGCTACCGCTTTGCCAAAGGCGGGTCAGGCAGCTGCCCAGAGCCCTGCAAGGATGGTCGAGACCACGCTTGTCAGATTTGCCTCGGACGTCACCCAAACGCTCAATGCCCTCGTTCGAGCAAGGGTGGTGGCAAGAACAAATCCGACGGTGGTGGCAAGAGCAAGTGGAAGAAATGACCCGAGGATTTGGACAGCATGGATGTGGACATGCCGGAGTTCAAGCAGGACCAGGCAGAATACACTCACTCCAAGCTGAACAGTGGCGTGAGGAAGCTGAGATTCTTGGAGCTCTACGCTGGTATGGGCGGACTGTCCAGGGCAGTACAGGAGATTGCAGGCGACTTGGTGGAAGCTCTGGAACCACAGGACTTGTACCACGAATGGGATATCTTGTCGGAGGAGGGCTTCAACAAGGCCAAGCAGTGGGTGGAGGAAGCAGACTGGACACACGCTGCTTTTCCTTGCAAGTCATTCTCCAGGGCCAGGCGGTCAGACACGCATGGCACAGTCGAGGTGATCCGTTCGGACGAACGTCCGGAAGGTTGGGGTCATTGGCTGGCGGAGGAGGGAAACGAAGTTCTGAAGAGGACCGTGGCCCTGGGCTTCAGGGCACATGGACGTGGCAAGTTCTTCACCATGGAGAACCCTGCCGACTCCTTCGCATGGTTGATGAAAGTGGTACTCCAACTACAGAGGCTAATGGGTGCGGATATCCTGACCTTGGACCAGTGCCCGTATGGAGCCGAAACTGTGAAGCCCACTGGTATCTTTGCTGGGGCGCCATGGATGTGCAAGGTTCAGTTGAGGTGCAAAGATGTCAGGCCACATCGTCATCGTCAGGGTGGTCTTGCAGGACATGTTTGGGACCCGGTGGACGACATCTGGGTGTGGAGGACTTCGAAGGCAGCCGAATACCCAGCTGGACTTTGTTGGGCATGGGCCAGTGCGCTCAGAGAATGGGTGCTCTCACACGACGGGCAATGGTGGCTGGCAGAGCGCACATTGATTCGAGAGGCCGACAAAGTGAACAAGCTGGTCAGCCTCAGTCAGGTGTGGACAGCGTCGGGAGCTCAGAATGGCAGTGCATCCGTTGCCGTGAAAAGCGAGGAGACGGCTGCACAACAGAGAGAAAGAGAAAACTCGGAAGTGGTTGGTGGGCTTCGGGACCCGAGACGGGCCGTGGCTCGGAACGCTCAGCTGCAGACTGTGGGTGGGCGAATTCGCTCATGCTTTGAGGACCTACTCGAAGAGGAGGTCTTGCGCAAATTCGAGAATGCAAACGACGAGATTCCTTTTGCAGAAGAGCTGATTTGGGGGAAGCACAAAGGCGGCTGGCACTTGAGTTTCAAGCTGAGCTGCTACAGAACGGCTACCAGAGCGGCTTGCTGCGCTCGATGCTCGAACAGGCACATGACCCTGACGCCAAGACCTTACCTACTTGGCTTGAGGATGGTTTCCCCATAGGCATCAACCGTGAGATCGAATACACAGGCATTTTCCCTCAGACAGACACACTCTCTGCGGCCGCCAAGGCCTCACAAGCTTTTGCGGTCATGGATGACTGGGCGGGAGATGCTAGAAACTACAGCTCCTTTGAAGAGGCTGGCGAGAAGGCTCAAAGAGAGCTTGACCGGATGGTCGAACACGGTTGGGCAGTCCGGCGCGAGAGCTGGGCAGAGGTGGTGGCCGAGTTGGGCGAGGCCAATCTCACCAAGATGGCGTGCATTGTCAAAATGAAGCAGGGTAGGGAGAAAGTGCGGCTGATCGTAGACATGCGGCGGTCGGGCATCAACGGGAAGATGCGAGTGTTTGAACGGGTCGTTTTACCCAGAATTTCGGATGTTGCCGATTGTTTGAAGGAACTTTTGAAGCATGCCAGAGCTGGTGAGGTCCCTGAATTTTATATCATTGATTTCTCAGACGCATTTTACACGTTAGGTCTTCATCCTGATGAGCAAGCACACACGGTTGTGAAGGGTTTTAACGGAGGGTATTTTGTGTTGAAATCTGTTTGTTTTGGCCTCTGCTGTGGGCCACTGGTTTGGGGCCGGCTTGCTGCGGCCTTCATGAGGTTGGGGCAGGCCACCATGACGAGTCGTGAGGGGCGATCCCAGTGTTACGTTGATGACCCTCTGTTGATTGCCATCGGTTCCTCCTCCCTTCAACGGTCCAAAGTGTTTGCTCGGGTAACCCTTTTGTGGTGTGCTCTGGGTGCGTCGTTGGCCTGGAAGAAGGTCAGTCGGGGCCCCTGTGTCGAATGGATCGGTGTGCTGCTGCAACTTGAAGGTCCGAGGTTGAGCACACTGCGGGTTACCCTTACCCAGGAGAAGACCACAAGGTTGTTTGAATTGTTTACTGAAATCATTCAGGAGGGCAAGAGGGGAGTGATTGCAGTCCGTACGCTCTCTCAGGCGGCCGGCGTCATGGGCTGGATTAGCAGCCTGATACCGTCGTCGCGGCCCTGGACGGCTGCACTGTGGGGGGCCTTGGCGGTGGCAAGGGCGGAGCGGGCGCCTGTGCGCCCTCAAACGAGACGCCGGAAGGGGCTCTGCTTTTGGAAGCAGATCTCTTGGGCAGTGCAGGGCCTGCTTGCCATGCTGCGCGTCGCTTCTGCATGGCAGGGTGCGGAGCATGTACGTCATACCCCTGAACATGGATCCCTGGCCCCTCCACCCCCTTCTGAGCCCATTCGTCTTTCAAAATTGTATAGGTTTGACGAACAGCTCCCTCTGTGTGAGCTCTGGACCGATGCTTGTCCAAAGGGCCTGGGAGGCTACCTCACCGTCGGGGCAAGGCCTGTCGGTTATTTCATGCATGAGTTGACCACGACAGACTGTCAGTGGTTACATCCGGACTGCTGTATCGGTAGTGCAGCCTGGCAGACTGAATTTGAACTGTTTGCGGTTCTTTTCGCTTTGCGCTGTTTTTCTACCGTGTTGTTTGGGGGTCAGTACAAGGTGTTTCTCCGAACGGACAACACTGCTACTTTACAGGCCTCCCTTACCTTTCGAGCCAAGAGTGTCACACTTAACCATGTTGCGGGAGAAATTCTCCTTGAATTGGAACACCTCTCGATCGGCCAGCTTGAAGGAAGACATGTTCGTGGATTGCTGAACGACGTCGCTGACAATCTCTCTCGAGGCGTGGTCCCGACTGAGCTTGACGGCGTTCAACAGTTCACTTTGTCTGAGAAAGACCGGCTGGTCAAGAGGTGCGATTGGTCGTAGGAGCACATCACCGCAGACTGCAAGTGTGGGAAAAGCATTTATTTCTTTCCTTTCCTTTGCTTGCGGACCGCAGCCGCCTGGGGGGGAGTGAAGCTTGGGTCGACCGCGTTCGTTCGTTTGTCGTCACACATGGTGTTCGGGCATGTCAAGAGCTGGTGCGCGAGCAGGCGCTCAGGGTGGACTGGTTCCATGGGGCGCACTAGGCAGATGGCCAGGTCAGCTGCCGACGGTGGAAGGGAAACTTCCGCGTGGTCGGTAGGTTCAAGCCCATTGACACAGCTGCCCCCAAGAGTGGCGCAAGCACGCGCTGAGCTAGGTTGGGACCATGAGAATTTGACACTGCGCAGGTTGAGGCTGGGGCGGCAGTGCCTGGCATCGGTGGCCTGGTGGGCATGGGGAACCCCGGCAGTGGGGAACCTGTGCTGCTAGGCGCTGATAGGCTGGTCCGTCGCAGACGGGGTGGCCCCCTGCAGCCAGATCCTGCGGAAGAGCAGACCAGACCGCGCCCCTCACTCAAGCGGGCTCTTGAGATTGCCAACTCCCCAGAGCTGGTGCATCGTGCAAGGCTGGGATACCAGCAACTGTCGTACGCTGCGGGGACCATCGATACGAAGAACTCCTTGTTTCGAGCATGGTGTGAAATTCTCGGGCAGCATGACTTGGCTCCAGTGCCACTCACCATCGAGAAGTGTCAGTTGTTTTGTTCCATCATGCGTGCAGCTGGTTTCCGGAGTACCTATTCGTATCTCATGGAAGCGCGGCAGAGACACATCAAAGCTGGATTCTGCATTACACCGCAGCTGGACCTGTGTTTGAAAGAATGCCGTCGTGTTTGCACGCGCGCCATTGGCCCACCAAGGAGATCTGAGGAAGTCAGGCTAGAACACTGGCAACTGCTACTAGAAGCCGATGGAAGGTTCATGACGGCTGAGCGCGCCACAGCGCCGCATGGTGGGCTTCTGGTCTGGGCATTGGGCACACATTACCTCCTCCGGGAGATCGAGATGGCATCTTTGGTCTTCCACAGGGAGATTGTGAGGCTGGACAATGTTGGACGCAAGGCTTCGCTGTGCCTAACGGTGTCCAAATCGGACCCAAGCGGCAGGGGAGCCATGCGAACCCTCCAGTGTTGCGGAAAGGCCGAAGGAGCGTTCCATGGACTTGGTTGCCCGTTCGAAGTAGTAGAGGAACTAGTGTGTCGGCAAGAATTTAGAACTGGCGTCGATCGGTGTGCAGCTCGTGCCTTCGAAATCCCTCTCATTGGCCAAGAAGGGAACCCTATGGCATTTGTGGAGAAGGCGGAGATGATTGCTGCAGCGCAGAGGGATGCTGGGAGGTTGGTTGAGAAGGTCCAGGAGGCAGAGGAGGTTGACCCGTCGCGCATCACTGGGCACTTCATGAGGCGCTCAGGCGCCAAGCTACTGGCAAGGTCTGGTGTTCCACTGGAGCTGATCAAACATGCAGCCAGGCATTCGTCCAGTGCAATTGAGGGCTATGTTGAGCAAGCATTGGAAGAGTGTCCAAACGCTGCCACATTGCTGGCGGACCACAGGCAGATGCAGCGTGCTCTCATTGGTTTCAGGAAGGAGGTTGAGGAGCTGAAGGGTGAGATTGACAGGCAGAAGGACACCTTGGACAACATGGCCTCTGTGCCTCAGGGAGGGAACGTGGAAGCCTTGGAGCAAGAGGTGCGAGACCTGTGGGCAAACCTCAGGCCCAAGTTCATTCGCAACCTGGTCTCAGGAGTGGTGCACTCGACTCTAGGATGTCCCTACTGGATGCCTCCGGGAGACTGGAGCACAGCTTGTGGTTGGAAGTGGGCTGCCAGCTCCAGGAACATCAAATATGTCCAGGAGAATGAACTGGGAAAGTATTCGCTGTGCACAAAGTGCTTCCCCTAGGCTTGTTTTCTTTCCGGAGAGCTTCCCTACCCAAAGGAAGTGGGGGATGAATGTTTTGTGCAGCAAACTGATCTGTACGGCATCTTGAAACAAGCCACCGTGGCTTCATCTGGGCCCGGGACCCTGGTACCATACGTACAGTTGCTCACTGGTGGGCGGAATAAAATAGTGTGAGGGACTCAAGGCGCAGTTCAGTTGACCAACCACCAACCTCAGTGAGCGTTGAATGTAAGATGAGGGAAGACTCATCTTATGTTTGATGGTCTCGACTGCTTGTGCTGGTGGTAGGCCCGGAAGTGGGCTAC
>CAXAMN010007880.1:194343-232263 GCA_963970005.1 Durusdinium trenchii | reverse complement strand
TTTGTAGGGTTGGTAGGGTGGGGGTTTCAATCTGCAAACGCGTTATTTCAAACATTTTATTTGACATATGCGACCGCTTTTTTGTCATGGTAGCGGAACCAGCCAATGCGCCATAGCGCCGTAGCATGCCATGTCGATGGATGATGATGACGTTGGCCTTCCTACTGATGAAGATTGGCAGCCATGTTGAGCCACAGGAGTACATCTTGACCGTGCAGGAGGACATGGACGAGGACGTCGTGAAGGAGATGAAGGTTGGAATGGTGACCCAGAGATGTGAGCCCGTTGCTGGCGAGGATCGGTACCTCGCATATGAAGTTGAGGCCATCCCCAGCAGATTTGTGCAGTGGATTGGGACCACCACCATCGAAGATGGGATGACTGCTCACTGGATTGGAGCCAGTGGTTGGCCGATGACAGAGCCTGACTATGAGATGGAGAACCTGGAGGTGAAGGTTGATGTGAGCTCAGCCCCAGTCGGGGTTTGGAACCCGGACTGGAAAGAATGTCGGCGCCTGGAGAGCAACCAGTCCTTGGTGAGTGGTGAGGAGTTTTGTCGACAAGTCGGGGATTAGCGCCCAGACTTCAGCATAAAGATCCTCTATGGCTTGAGCTTCTTGATCGAAGTTGAGAAGGCTCTGAACTCCATGAAGGGAAACTTCAACTATGCTGTTGCAGTGGCCTCAGCTTTCTTGTGGCACTATGCCCGCTATGAGGAGATAGAATGTCATGACGATGTTCCTTGAGGAGCTGAAGGGTGAGAGAGGACTATGGTGGATCCTTGCACTGTCCTTCCTGGTTGGAGCTAGCCTTTGGAAGATCCTGGGACGCACAGTGACGCGATGCAGGTGCAGGAAACCTTTGAAGAAGGGCCACTTGAGCAGGGCCCGGAGGTGGAATGGTGGACTCCGGTATCGTTTTGAATTCAGAATGAAGATGAGAGGCCTGATCTTCTTGTGTTTGTGGACTTCAGGCCAAGCAATGGATGTTGAGCAAGTTCAGAGGATGTTCAACCACTTGCTGCAATTGACAGAATCTACGATGACGGCAGCGCGATCCTCAGCCATGGTTGCGAGAAACTTGATCGAAAAGACATCAAGGGCAGCTTCAGCGAGGCCAGCAGAGTTTTGAGGTCACTTGAAGCATTCGAGGTTGATGACCCCCCTCAAATTTGTCAGTTGGTCTGACAATTGACAATTTCAAGAACTGGTTGACCTACGGTGATCACAGGTACGTTGATTTGTTGAAGCAAGTTGAAGAGCCTGACGAACCTTGCACCCTGGCCGAGTTCGCTTCTGATAAGATTGTTGAGTTTGGACACCGCCTTTATGCCATCCTGGCTTCATATGTCAAAGGACCAGCAGCTCTGTTCGTGAAAGCGGCTTCAACAGACCGCAATGGATTCAGGGTTTGGCAGCAGTTGAGGAACCTTTACCTTCCTCGAGCACGCCCTCGGACGATGGCGATTGGACAGGCCATCAGTGGACTGCCGCAGTTCAAGGCAGGCAAGAGCATGATGGAGAATTTGCTCCAACTGGATTTGCCCTAGGACCAGTACAGAGTGGTTTCAGGCCATGCCGTGCCAGATGACCTGGTGGTTTCCACGGTCCTTCGCCGTGTGGAGCCCAACGTCCGCAAGCATCTGGAGCTCACGTTCAGTGGGCTACAGTACATTGAAGGAGAAGTTGATCTTGATGGACAAGAACTCAAGAACATGGTCAGGAGACACCTACCTCAAGCTTGCCCAGAAAACCCTCAACTCCAATGCCCACGGGCCAACACCCATGGATGTGGACTCCGTGAATCAGAGGGTGGAAAGAAAGGTAAAGGAAAGAAGGGTGGCTGGATTCCTTTTCCCTATGGTGGCGGTGGAAAGACAGCTGGCAAATACCAAAAAGGAAAAGGTGGTAAGAAGGGCAAAGGCAAGAAAGGAAAGAAAGGCAAAGAGAAGTTCCATGGCACCGGCAAGGGCAAAGGTGGCAATAACGCCAATACCTGCAGAATTTGTGGACAGCAAGGCAACGAATGCCCAAATAGAGCGAATGCTGTGACCCAAGCAATTCCAGCGGCAGTACAACTGGTGCTTCTGAGAGTGAGATTGCAAGTTCGGCAGGTTGAAAACTTCGAGGCCTTGGCAATTCTTCAACAGCCTCAACAACGACAAGCAAGCAGGTCAGACAGGTTCGATTCTATCATGTGGCCACTCCTCGAGATGAAACCTCAAATCCAGTGCTCTGTGATATTCAGATGAAACCTCAAGTCCTCTTCAGATGATTTATGACGACAACTACAAGGTGAATGTGGCGTCCTTTGCACTGCATGATGAGTCAAAGGAGGAGGGAGTGGATGAAAGCTTGATGGACCGAACTTTTCGTTGGTACAGTGGCTGGTCAACGAGACGATATGTGATGGAACAACAAGATGAAGCTAAGCCACGGGTTTACCACGTGAACATGGTCAAGACCGACGATGAAAAGATGTTGATTGTGTTGTATTCTGGAGCCGACATTAGCCTTTTGCCTCGCAGCATGGCTGACAGAGGAATGTCACAGATGCTTGGTAGAGCAGTGCTTGAAAATGCCCAAGGCTCGCAGTTGGCCTATGGAAGAAAGTTGGCCCAAATAGAATGTGAATCAGCTGACGGTTCAGTGCTGATTGAAGATGACTTCATTGTGGCATCAGTCCAAACGCCACTGGTAAGCATGGGCAGACTCTTGCAGAAAGGTTGGCGCCTATGCCCTGGAGACTCAGAAACTGGTGTGCAACTACAAGCTCCCGATGCCCAGTGCATGATCCCTCTCTACTTTCGCAAGAACTCACTAGCTCTTTTCGGCGCAATCAATCGTGTGCAGCAGGTGCCAGATGAACGACAAGGTGAACTCCCAGAGATGAAGAATAGAGATGACGACGATGTGCTCATTGTCCAAACGGTGATGAAGTTGCATGACTTCTTTTGGGAAAGCTATAGTTTGAGATCTTGGAAAACTGGACCTGAAGGCAATCCATTCAAGTTCAATTACTCCAGCAGGTGCTTTGAAAACGCTCAGTTGATGTGGAGCATCCACTGGTGGCCGTTGCGATCGACCCTCATCCGCAAGGCTGATGACTCATGGGAACTTGTGGAGCATTGCTGTAGGTACTTCACTTTGGAAGACCCAGAAGGAGAGATCCCAGAATGCAATGGTGAGGAGACACAGGTGCGACCGTGCTGCATAAGACAAAAAGTTCTTTGGCAGGGTGATTGGTGAATTGACAGCAACTTCAGGTGGGGTCAATGTGGAAAGCGAAGATTTTCACTTCAGCGCGGAACCCACAGTGCCTTATGAGCTACAGCATGAAAACGAGCAAACCGCAGAAGAAGTTGAACAGCAAGATACAAGTGTGAGTTGGGAAGGTCCCATTCGGTCTTGGAGAATCGAGACGGCTTGGTGGTCAATGGACTGGAGCTGAACGTCAACAGCTCTTTGGTTTTGCTCAAAGGTGCAGCTGAGCACTTGGAGCATGAGGAGTTGTTCTTGGCTGCAAACAAGTTGTGCCAGGAGGAGGCGAGACAGAAAGGAGTGATCCAGGTGCACATGCCAAGACAACCAAGCCAAGAGGAGAGAGAACTGCATGGAGTTGACGCATCTTCCTTATAGAGACTGGTGTGACTTCTGCGTTGCTACAAAGGCCAGAGATGACAACCAGAATGTGCTTGATTCTTCCGTTGAAGGAAGAAGGAACATTTCCTCGGTGCAGTTAGACTATGCCTATGGCCGACCAGGAGGAAACAACAAAGCAGATCTCACGACCATCCTTGTTGGTGTTGACTCTGAAACACGCATGCTGTTAGCAGGCTGAACATGTTGTGAGATTCACGTTGATGCTCAACCAATACGGCAATGTGGAGATCATTGGAGACAATGAGCCCACGATGAGGAACCTTTTGACCTACGTCCAAACGATTCGCCACAGCCTTGGACTGCAGACCACTATCACCAATTCCCAGAAGAAAGGCCAGGCGAGTCAGGTGGAAAGAACCATCCAAACTCCACGAGAGCAAGCTTCCTGTCTTGTTGTTTCATGAAGATGGCAGAAGACAAGCGCTTGATTTCTTTGGAAGGCAGCCACCCACTCTGGTCATGGGTCTGCTTGCATGCAGTCTGGCTGATTAACAGGTTCTCGGCCAACAGAGCTTTGCAGGCTACTCCTTTCGAGTTGGCAACAGGACGAAGATATGCTGGCAAAGTGGTGTGCTTTCGAGAGTACGTCATGTTGCTCCAACGGCAGCCTGGTGTGAAACAAGGTCCACAGTGGCTTCCAGGTATTTGGGTGGCAAGACCAATGAGGAGGATTTGCGCTTGGAGATCGAGTGATGAGGGGCAAGGCAGTTCGACGAACCAGCGAACCATGGAGGTCAAGGCAAAACCCTATCGAAACCTCATCAGAGGAGACCAATGAGAATCTTGCCATCCACGCCTATGGTTCCACGACCAGTGAGAGGTCCAGGCAAAGCCAGAGAGAAAGATCAGTTAGATGAGGTTGAGAAAGAAGCCGAACAGAGGAGAAAGAGCTTTTGGAGGCCGAGATCCAGATGCAGAGGAGGTCGAAAGGATGCTTTAGAGCATCCTGCAGGAACACCACAACAAGAGGCTCCAATTCAGCGACGTGGACTTAAGCATGGAGCAGAAGGACAACATGAAGAACAACCTGCAGACACATACGTTTGTGTACCTCCATTGCCTCTTGGCTTAGATGATGAGAACACCAATGTTGGCGAGAGTGTGCCCAAGACTCCTGAACTACCTCTTCCACAAAGATCACAGGAGAACATCTTGGATGATAGTGCTGTAGAGGAGAGCAGACCAAAAGCAGCACGAACAAGTCCTTCGGCAAGTCCGACATCCTTGTATGCACCTCATTTTGCTGGAGGAGTTCAACAAGTCGAGAATAGGCCAGTAGATGAGTTCCAATGGGAGCAAGAGGTTGCAGACTCTGAAGGAACAGATGAGATGCCTGTGATGGACGAGCTCTTTTCAGATGAAGTGATTGATGAAGGGACTCCACCGGAGGTGGGGCCAGATGAGCTTGAAAAGATCGAGGCGGCAGCAGACCAAGAGGAGATCCAAAGACTCTTGGACAAGAGCCAAGTATGGAGGACCTCGAGAATGGCAGCATCCTTGCCACAAGGTCAGTCTTTGATTGGAGAGTGAGGAATGGCAAGTGGAAACGACGCTGCAGATATGTGGCGCGAGAATTTCGAGGCCATGATCAAACCACAGCTGAAACTTTCGCTCCAACATCGAGCTTGGCAGCTACACGACTTTTGCTGGCAACACATGTCATTGTGCAATGGAGCCTGAGCTTCATTGATGTGAAAGATGCCATTTTGCTGGTACCTCAGACGAAGTTGGTGCTAGTTGAACAGCCAGCATGGTGGAAGCCTGAGGAGGTGGAAGAAACGCAGAGTGGAGCCAAGCGTTACTGGCAATTGGCCAGGTGTCTTCCTGGTCAGCGAGATGCAGCATCGAGATGGTTTGACCACTTGAAGGAGGCCTTGGAGGAGCTTGGAATGGAGAACCACTTGTCATTGCTTTCGCTGTCTCGGCATAGGGAGAAAGATTTAGGCATGGTACGCCACGTGGATGATCTGATTGTGGCTGGAGCCGCAACCGAGCCGGTTTGGTTTTAGAGAAGATGAGAAGCCGGTTCGTGATCAGTGTCAGGTGCACTCCCACAGCCAAACCAAGCAGCAGATGAGCCGATTCGATGTCCCTCATGAGAAGTATGTGCCCATCCTTGTTGAGTTCTATCAGTTGTCTCAAAGAGCTGGAAAGGCAACACCAGAAAGTACACAGATGGACTTGAAGGGACCGCCTGAGGAAGCGCTGGCAGGTGGGCAGGTGGGGATCAACACCGTTTCCGCTCGGCGCTTGGAACGCTGCTGTACATTCCGCAGGATCGAGTTGATATCCAACATTGTGTGCGCAATCTGAGCCAATTCATGGCCAGTCCGACAAAGAGAGCGGAGAGCGAACTCAAACACCTGATCCTCTACCTCAAGAGAGCCGAGCACTACAGCATCCTCCTGCCTTACCTCAAATACAAGAGCAAGAAAGCTGAGATCCTTTTGCAGCCAGATAGAGGCACAGCGTTAGCAGCGCCATGGGCCATGATCTTCCTGCATGGTTGTTTGGTGGCAGCTTGGTCACGCTCACAGAAGAGCATTGCTCTGTCATCCTGTGAAGCTGAGTTCCTAGCTTCTGCAGGAGGAGCAGCTGATGCACTACAGCTGAAAGAACTTTGGCAGTTCCTGACCAAGAGGTTGGCGATGATCAAAACGATCACAGATAGCTCATCCTGTCGAGCTTTCACAGAGCGACTAGGAGTTGGTCGCTTGAAGCACATCGATACAAGGTATCTATGGATGCAGCTGGAGGTGAAGAAGAAACTTGGAAGATGGAGGCCATCCCAACTCTGTGGAACATGGCTGACCTAGGCGCAAAGAGACTGTCACGCCGGAGGCGAGAATTCCTGATGTACCTGATTGGGATCATGGAAATGCAAGTCGAAGGTTCTGAACAGGTCTTTTGCCATGTGGGAGAAGAAGCCTTTCATGAGGAGATTCGCAAGCAGAACCTGGCCAAGAAGATGAAGGAGGTGAAGAACGAGATGATTTGCTCCTTGGTGAATGAAGAAAGTGAGACGAAGGTAAGAATCTCGAAGTCTATGGTAAAGATGGTGGCCCTACTCCTTTTGCAACTGGAGTATATGAACTACCAGAAAACGAGACGGAGGAGAACTTTACGATTGAAGAGCACGATGGCCAGAACTACAGTGGCTATGGATGGGTTTTCTACATCCTGATGTTCCTGATGTACACGATTCTGGTGTTCGGCTTTGGCATTTACATTGGCTACTCGAGATGGAAGAAGGTTTTCTCGTTTCGCAGAAAAGTGATGAGCTGGATTCAAACAGACTGGTTTGTAGACTTCCATCAAGAAGATGACCAGCAGCCCAATCGATCTGGATTAGATCTTCGTGAATGGGCAGTGAGAGCTTCTCTTGAAGCTACTGGTGGAGAGTGGGTTCGTGAACCTCCACCGCCATTGCCAGCGCCATTGAGGAGACGAGGAGCATCAAGAGTTGGACGACAACGAGAAGGCCCAGAAGCAGAAGGAAGCTTTGATGAAGAAGAAGAATGGTCACGTGAGAGCAGAGGAACTTACCACGAAGAAGAGGAGCCAGAAAATGATGTCACCGTTGAGCAGTACCTCACAGATTGGGACCCAGAGTTGCACACAGGCTGAGACCTTATAGAATCTTGGCCTCAGGAGAAGATGCTGCAGGCGGTGAGGAGTTCTTCATGTTGAGCCCGACACACAGGTACCGGAGGCATTACCGGCCCACAGCTTCAGAAAGAGATGAAGAAGCTGTAGTGGAACCAATGGATGTGGTTGAAGACCTGGGCTATGAAGATGTGCCAGTGGTGGATGAAGGCGCAACTCTGCCAGATGATGACTACTATGATAGGGAAGAGCCACCAGAAGCCCTTGACTGGAACAAGTTGGAAAATTGCATCAGGTACCTCACTGAAGATGAGGAGAGAAGAGCCAGACGGCTTCTGAGCACGGGGCTGTTCTCCCGTGCAAGCGCGGCTGACGGCCAAGTTTGGCGAATGGTATCCATTCATTCGCTTTGACCATGCCTTGGGCTGGGACGAAGAGTACCGCCGAGTCTTTGCAGCTTTTTTGTGTAGCTGTGATGTCCCGCCAATGGGAGGATGATTGGCGCAACCGAGTGGCACGATATGCCATCGAAGGTGAGGTGTAAAGATGGAAGAAAAGCCTGTATCAAACATATACAGCTTTTTAGGCGGGGTGTCAGAACTTTGACACTTTGACATGTCTTGCAGACTTTGACAACCTCGACGGCCTTAGTGGCCCAAGTCACCTTGAAAGAAAAAGGTGCGACCGCTGTGCTTGTCATTAATGCCAAGGTACTCCAGTCAAAACTCTGGACGCGTGGGCATGTTTCAATGACTTCTTCGAGGTGAAATGCTGGCTTTGAGGTTTTGAGTGGAGGCTGAGCGTGGCATGACCCTCCACACGTCCCACAACTTGTGGCCTTGGCCGGTGAGATGGTGCTCCATCATCAGGAGCAGATTTTCTGTGAAGGCAAACCAGAAGACGGCAGACCAAGATGCCTTTGACACCAACTGCACCATTGGTTCCTTTTGCTGAGACGGTGCTGGTCAAGATCCGTGTGAGCAAGAACAGGCGTTTGCGCAACAGGAATGTCATCACCAAGGGTGACATTACATGGAAGAAACGCATCTTCCTTGGGAGAACATTTGATTGGCGCCAAAGAAGGGGCAATTTCTGCGCGATCGATCAGGCCAGTGGAGGCCAAGAGATACGACAGAGAGGTCATCAACAGTATGATTGGCGTTCTTTGGGATCAAGGCACTGCGATTGGCAGGCCAAAGAGAAAGCGCGCAACTCCCCAAGTTGTTCCAACAGAGGCAGCTGATGAAACTCAAAGCAACAGCAGAGACAGAGGCGCCAGCGGTGACTGAAACATGTGGTTGTGGAGTTGTGCGGCCGTGGCATACCACTTCAGATGAGGCACCTATGGACACTCAGATCTCAGCAAGATGGGTTTGGTCAGGCGGTGGAGACGATGAAAGACCTGAAAAGAAGGTTCGCGTGGGAGGAACCTATGTTGGTGTCCCCTACAACACAACAGAAAACATCGTGGTTGGGGAGGAGGAAGTGGAAGACGTCCACATGGACCCGAGATGAAGAGAGCAAACCCCTCACTGCGGAAGAGGGCGGTGAGGAGGAGTTCAACAAGATGGACAAGTATGAGACCTATGTCCCTGTGGCCTACTGAGGTGTTGGATGCAGCATGGGTGAGGAGGAAACCTGATGGATCGATCCAAGGAGTGATGTCTTGGCAGTAGTTTCGAGCACATCTAGCTGGAATCATTGACATCATTGGCGTGAAGATGGGATTGAGCTTTCTGACAGGTGATGCTGAGAATGTCTTTTGGCAAGTGCTGATCCAGGAAGAAACCTACTTGAGACAGCTCGACAAGGGTGTGACTTGGCCTGAGAATGTCGTGTGGAAACCGAAGAAGGAGTGGTATGGCAGGCGCATTGCTGGACAAGCCTTTGTTGAGTGGACTGCTGGACACTTGAAGGAGTTGTGGTTGAAGTGCGCGTTGACGACATCTTCGCTACTGGACCCTACAAGTCATTGGTTGGCTTTGAGGAAGAACTGCGTGGACGAATCAACCTCAAGAGGACCAGAGTGGCATGGCACGCCATGCGCTGATGGTGGCATTGATGACGGTGCTGCAGACTGCTGACAGCTTTGTGACTGAGCCAAATCTCGAAGGGCAGGCTGGGCCTTCACAGACCTTGGTTTTGGCATCAGCATTGTGCTTTTGCTTCAGTGCGCAATGCTGTGGATCCTCTTTCGTTGCGTGACCCGTCGCATTCAGGTCCGGGGCTCGAGCCTGGGCACCAAGAATGTAGAGACGGCAGAAAAGGCCGCGCGCCATAAAAATGATCAGTTCCTGAAAACTACCACTTGGAAGGCAGGGATGTTTTTCGCATCGACACAACCTGCGCCAAGCTGAACAACAGGACACGAGCCTATGACACTCGCGCTTGTGCAAAGGGTGGAAGGGCTATGGAGCCGCCCTGTAAAGGCACTGCAGCCGGCATTCCATTTAAGTGGGGTGCAAGTCAGTGCATACAACGTGCCCGCTTGCAAGCCCATAGCAACTATATGGAAAGTGGTGCCCCTAGATACCGTTCAGTCAGAGCCTTATTAGTACTATTGAAGAACTAATGCAGACTTTACATCTGAATGTTACTTCTTGCAAGATAAAAAATAGATTTGTGAATTATCCGCTCTCAAGGTGGCCTGGGAACTGTCAGGCTTTGCTTTGTTGCACGCTTGTGCGCTGATGGGCTGGAATTATTTTTGTTTGGGAAATTTCGGCGTGGATATGAAGCATTGAAGATCTCGAACAAAGAAACGTGGCAGCGCCTGGTGGCGTTTTGCACAACAGCATGACCATCACCACTGCGCAAAAAAAATGGTTCCAACCTTTGACCGCCAGAGGCCGAGAAACCACCCGTCGCACAGACCCACCGTGCCGTATAGACCCCCTCCTTTTGCCAAACCATGCCAAAGGCGCGCCCAAACGGGCCCCAAAAACAACCCCCCACAAAATCCCCCAGTCACACACACCACATGTGCTCACACCTGCTTCTAGCGCCAGTGCAGCCATGACAGCTGTTTACTCTCTTTATGTGTCTGCGCGTGTCAATTTGGGCATGCGTTCAGCCCCCGGTTATCGAGAACATTCGTAATTTTTCTCGGAGGGGGCACCCTTTTGACAATAAAGTGCTGTAAGGGTTGCGCCAAGGATAAAAAACAACAACATTTTTTTGACCTCAAACTTCAATCTCAGAAGTCGGGTTTCACTACAGCGAAGCCCCTGGAAAAAAACCGCAATACCGTGGGGTGGTAATGACTCCGCCGGGTTGTTTATGCCATACTATTTCCTAGCCCTCGAATTCTACGAGCGATTGAACGTGGAACCACCCTTCAAAAGGTGTGCGTGGGCGTGTGTTCTAGAAAACCCTTTGCCAACCCAAAGCAATGCCGCCTTTCAAACGCATCATTAGTGTATACATGCGCACAACATCTCCAATTGGATTGGCTTGCTTTTGGGCTCAAGTTGCGCAGAGTGGCTGACTGCGCAATGGATGTTCACATGCATGGCTTTGACCCAGAAGCTGGATTGATACAAGGGCAAAACCACATTGAGAGGGAGGCGATTGCGGTGGTTTGCTGTCCATTCAGCATCAAAGTACCGGAGAACGCCGGAAGATCACGTAATAAAAAATAGACTAACAAAAACAAGTTTATCAGATGAGATACGAATTGTCGCAGGTTTGCTCTTTGGTGTTTCTGCAGTGTGTGCATTTTTGGCCGCCAAACGGCTGAAGGACACTGCGAACTCGTCATTCTCGCCGCATGCTGGTGGCAGACACCGCGAATTGTCACAACCTCTCTTGGATGGTCAGGAGTCAGCATCATGACTATTGTTAGTGGTTTCTGTTGCTGTTCGAGTGTCACGGACATTTGTTTTTTGTGTTTGGAAACCTTTGTGCAAAATCATTGTCATTTCACCTCATGACTTTGCTCACCTACTGGTGCTATATATAGCTGCCCAGGATTCCTTCGGGGTCCTCCGGCAAGAATGGCGCCGCAGAGACTTGCAGCGTTTGACGTGGCGGCGGTCCAGCCCCCTCTCGTGTGAATTATTGACCGATTCAGCCCTTTGGTACAACTTATTTGATAGCCAACCGAGCAAAGTATTTTTCACAGCTTGTGTACATACATCACCCCTACAATACGTGGCTTTGGCTCAAGAAAAAGGTGTACGCTTTAGGCTGTTTCCTATTTGAAATAGGTTATCAGCCGTAGGTCTCACCACGCTCTCACTCTCGTTCCCCGTGCCCCAACGCCATGGCTGGATACGGTTTCCCGGCGATAATAGATTTATCGTCGAACCAGGACGACATGTCCGCACGGGAGGCAACGCCTGAGGTTGCAAGTTCAGTGGCGCTTGTGCCGGAAGGATTCGGGTTTCTTGACACGCCGTTAGGGCCTGACATTGCCCAGTATGATCCTCCCCACATGAGTGCCAGCGGGAACGCTGTGCCGGTCAGCATGAGTAATACCAATGTGTTGAACCAGCACTTGCACGTTCACCAAGCCCCGTCAACCGATGCCAGGTTGATCGAGGCTGTAGCCGAAGAAAGACACCGGCATGCCATGGATATCCAAGGTGAACAGCTCAACATCGTGAGCGCCCAGCGTGACGAGATGCGTATGCAGGGGTTAAGGTTTATGAACGAAGCTGAGCAAATGTTTCATGAAAACACGGTCGTCAAACAGGAAGCAACCGCTTTTGTTGAAGCTGCCCAGAGAGGTTACGAGGCTTATGCCGAGGCTTCCGCGGCCGAGTTGAGGTCTATGAAACAACACCATGAAAGTCAGATGTTGGATGCACGTATTCGTAGTGATCATGCCATTGAGAAGTGCATGGCAACCATCGATTCATTGAACAATCATGTTGAGCGCCAGAATCGGCAAACAGAAAGTCTTCAATTGGAGTTGAGACAATCCATGAAGAAACAAACTGATCTCCAAAGCCAATTGAGTGCTCTTCGAGATGCCAGATTCCAGAACGACCTGTTCAGTTCTTGGTCCGCCGTTCGCGCGCCGGAAGGTCCAGCCGTTTTGGGTCCGAGGGGTCTCCCAATGATTCCTGCAGGGGGGCAACGATGAATTACAGACCCGAGATTACTCTCCGTCCATCCCCAACCCGACTACGCTTAGGCAAACCGTCAAACAAGAACCAAAGGGCATTACGATTCCGAAGAATGAACCTACTGAGGAATCCCTTTTTGGTTCTCCATTGAACTCCATGAGGTCAGGCGAAGGTGTGATTCCACCACTGCCACTGGGAACCAGTGATCAGACCGGAAAGGCTCCGAATGGAGCACCCGGAGGCGATCCCCCACCACCTCAGCCAGAAGGTGGTAATGGTCCTCCAAAAGGAGATGAAGCCAAGGGGAACCTTCGGCCGAATCCGAAGAAAGCAAATGTTGGTGGAGGAGGCCCGCCTGACGAACCTGGGGACGACGACGACGGGGACGGGGATGATGATGACGACGACGATGATGACCACGATGATGGAAATCTCTCAGGCCGTGATTTATTGAATGCCCTCAAGCAACTACTCAAGGGGAAAAAGAAAAACTCCGAGAATAATGCCAAGGAAGCAGACCATATTAAGGTTCCTCCATTTCCATACCCCGAGAGCTACAGGGACTGGAAGATCAAAGTCCGGGATGCCGTTCGTGCCGCATCTAAGACACCTGACAAAGCTTTCGTGTGGATTAACAAGGTGTGGAAGGAAGGAACCGTGACTGCGGATTTGGTTGACCCGGAGGGTTTCACGACCCTTGATGCCAAATTGTTGTCAGCACTGTCCAACATCTGTTCAGGTGAGTTTGCTAGGAAGGTCAATACCTTCAAAGAGAAAGAATCAGCAGCCGACCGCCCCGTGAGAGGACGTCAAGTTCTTTTGATGATGGATGAATTTTTCAGCACGAATATCAAACATGGAGCCACGTACTCATTGAAAGATTTGTTCGCTGTGAAGCTCAAGGGTGAAAACCTCAGAACCTTCATTTCGAACTGGGATACTGTGAATGCCGGTATCACTCACCCGCCGGATCCATCAGTGTTGGAAACCCTATTCTACGAACAAGTCAAAAACGTACGGGCCATACAACATGATATCGAAATCTACAACCGTGCTGAAGAAGGAACTGATAATCATTCCTACAAATACCTTGTCGATGCTGTACAGAGATATCTCCGGAGGGAAAGGCTTGAGTCGAACCGTGACCGGATCCACAACAGCCTTGGAGGTCCGAAACCGTCCACTCCCGCAGTCGACGACGATCGGAAGAAGACTCCGTTCATCCCAAAGGGTTACTGTGTCGCATGGAACAAGGGCAGTTGCACCAAAGAGAATTGCACGTACAAGCATGAGACTCCTCCAAAGAAGACTCGAAAACCAAGTAGAGGTCGATCCACCAGCCGTGAGGGCAAAGACAAGTCCAAGATTACATGTAAGTACTGGAAGGCCGGACGTTGCAAACGGGGGAGTGATTGTGAATTCTCCCATGCAGGCAAACAGAAGCCTCGCAAGGCCACTCCTGCCAGATCAGGATCCCGCAGTTCCCACGGAAGCGATAAGAAGGACAAGCGGAAGAAGGACAAGAGGGGCAAGCGGGACAAGAGCGGTCGCCGATCCGGATCCGATGGTTCCCGGAAGTCGAAGGGTTCCAAGGGTTCTGGTGGTTCAAACCGTTCATCCCCCAGAGTCACGCCTGCCGCAGTTTGTCTGGTTGCATCCATGCTTGCATCGTCCGTTGAAGGACTTGCCACCGGGAACGGTTGGCCGAGCATTGCTTGTCCAGCCAAGATAAGGGTGAAATTCGAGTCTAAACCGACAGTCACCGAATATCAAACATCCGGAAGTCTTTTCCCATATGAGGTGGAGAGGAAGAGTCCATCAAAGTTCTATCCCATCGAATTCGCTATGAGTCCAAACCCATCGGCCATTGCAGATTCACTCCTGTCGGCCAAAATGCTTGCCGGAGCAGTGCAGAATGAGCTGCAAGGTTTCGCTGCCAAGTGCCGTTACATGTGCAAGTCCACCATAGGTTGTGACCACTGCATCCCGAAAACACTATATGCCACACCTGCGGCCTCTGAGCAACAGGTGGAGCACTATCTCCTTTCAGGTGAGGACTGGATTGCAGATACCGGAAGCGCACAGGACCTTGCAACCAAATACGACATTCCGGATCGATATCAATTTTTCTCCAACCAACCGATCTCCATCATCACTGCGAATGGAGAGAGTTCGTCATACCTGCAGGGAAAGGTTAGAAACGAGACATTGGGGTGCAACTTCACACCATATTTGCTCGAGTCTACCCCACCTGTCATGTCCGTCGGGGTCAAATGTATGGACGAAGGTTATGACTTTGTTTGGAGAGCCGGCAAGGAACCATATTTTCAAAAGCCCGATGGTGTTCGAATTAAGTTAACTGTACGAGACTACGTGCCTTATGTTCCATCCAAGATCAAGAAAGCCATGCCTTGTAAGTTGCGTTCACGTCCGGTCATTGATGCTGGGATTCGTGCCGGAGCTTCTTCTTCATCGAATTGTCCGCCTTCTACATCCTCGTCTACTCCAACTCCGCTGGCCCTACCTGCTGAAGTCGCAAAGGGCTCAGATGATGCGGTGGGGGATGATGATGTGAGTAGGGGAGACAAAGAAGAAGCTAGCCGGAAGGCTGAGCCGCCCAGTGCCGCTGACCGGAAGGTCGAGCCGCCAACGGATGATTCTAACCCTAGTGATGATGCCCTGGACGATCAGGTACCAGGACCCTTGGTGGCAGAACGTGGACGGGGGGGAAGCCTTGCTAAGGAGGGAAGCGAACTCAATCACCCATCTGATGACACATATACCCAAGAATGAGTTTTGCGATGTTTGCCGTAAGGCGAAGATGATCAAATATCCCTCAAGGGCAAGGGGAGGCTCTCGTCAGATTGAGGCTGAATCTTTTGGTGATCATGTTACTGGGGACTTCCTTATCACCGCCAAAGGTGAGGAAGCAGGTGATGAAGACGAAGGTATCGGTCTTGTACTGAAAGATGTGTATTCGGGGTTCACATACGTTTACCCCTCTGCACGGAAAGATGCGGAATCGACCATCAACTCCTTCAAACATTTTGTCCTTGACGAAGCAATTGTGAAGATCTTTTACTCTGACAATGCCCCAGAGCTTATCAGTGCTGCGCGCACTCTCCAATGGAGACATGTCACTTCGAAGGATTATATTTCCCAGAGCAATGCCGTTGCTGAGCGAACGATTCGATCGATCGTTGAGGGTACCAGGGTGAGTTTACTGCAGTCAGGACTGCATCACCAATACTGGCCCCATGCCGCGAGACACTGGTGTGTGAGCAACAACATTGCCCAATTTGATGATGAAGACAAGTCACCATGGGAGCTCCGTTTTGGGGAGAGATTCAAAGGTCCTATTGTCCCGTTCGGTTGCAAGATCGACTATTGGACCGGGCCTAGAAAAAGAGTGAAGGACAACTTGAGGTTTGACCCAACTTCTGCACCAGGCATTTTCATCGGCTATATTTTGCACCCAGGCTGCTTGTTTCGGGACGAGTTTGCAGTAATGTCACTCCCAAACGTCCTGAAAGCTAGTCACGACGAGAAGATCCCGATTCTCAGAGTCAGTCAGATTAGTGTGCCAAAAGCCATCGAATTTCCGATGCAGAAAGACAAAATAATCAGGAGTGAGGGGAGAGTTGAACTTATTGATCAACCCGAACTGCCACCTCTCGAAGATCAAGACGCGAAGGTGAATCAGCCAGACTCATTTCCCGTTGAGAAACTTGAGAGGGACATCAAACCCAACGCCGATGCCATTGGCGGAAAGGCGGTGTGGAATGCTGCTTGGTTGGCTTTCCTCAGGGCCAAGAATCCGGACGGGTCGGAAAAGCTCGGATGGTTCGGATACGGGGGGTGTCAAGTCAATCTTGAGTTGTTTGCTGGTGAATTTTGTGACCCACGTCCAACTCATGACACCAAAGATTATCCTGTTCGTTCCACCGTTATGCAGTCCGGCGATGATTCATGGCATGTCATTGAGGAAAACAAAACCATCCATCCATGGCAGAACGAGTTCAAATCTCCACTCCCTGAATACGGTTACATTGCCTCGATCTTCTCAAAGTCAGACATTGAGCTTCGAGTTCGTGAAGCAGAGAAAGACAAAGTTGTTGATGAAGGTGAGGTTGAAGTCATCGATCCCGCCACAGCCAAAGTTGAGAGAATTAAGGCCAATGATCCTAGGTACTACAGCGCCGACGGTTTCAAGGCTAGGAGGTACAAAGGTTCTAGCAAGCCTATGCATATCCCACCGTTCGTGTGGCAACAGATGTCGGTAGGACAAAGAAGAAAGGCCATAGAGAGAGAGAGCAAAAGAAGATCGCCACCGAAGAGGCAGAGTCCAAGGCCAAAACGAGTACCAAGAAGAAACCATCCACGCCGGCGGCAACTAGCCCGCCGGAAGGCGAGGCCGAGCTCGAGGTCATTCCAGCGATGCCAACCCTTAACCGGCAACAGCGAAGGCGCCGGGAGAAGCTCCTAAGTATGACAGGGTGGCAACTTGAGAAGGCCGTAAACGGCCTAGTTGCACGACCAGTCAACAGAAAGGAAATATTATCCAACCCAAAAGCCAAAGAGTCGTTGGACGTGGAATGGAAGAAACTTGAAAACAAGAAAGCCTGGATCTATGAGTCTGTTCGTGAGTGGTTTGACGTCGCTAAGGAGGCTAAGAAACTTGGGAAGAAAGTGCACATCGGTAAGGTTTTCGAGATATGCGTTGAGAAAGGCTCTGAGCTCCCCGCTGGTGATCCATTGAGGAAGTTTAAGGGGAGAACAGTTTTTCAGGGCAACAACGTAAGAGATGAAAACTCCGATGTTGCTTTGTTCTCTGAGTTGGGATCGTCTCCGGCTACAATGGAAGCCGGAAAGGTTGTTGATGCATATGGTTCACAACCGGGCTTCACTGCCGAGCAAGCCGACGGCAAACAAGCCTATACTCAGGCTCTTATGAAGGGAGTTGATACATGGGTTGAACTCCCAAAAGATCGGTGGCCCAAAGAATGGATCGGCAAATACAACCGACCCGCTTGCAAACTCCGCATTGCCTTATACGGACACCCCGATTCCGGGGGGGCTATGGGAAATCCACTGCGAACGCATGTTAGTAGAGTTGGGTTTCTTCATGCCAGATCCGGAAGGCTGGCCGTCAGTGTTCTTCCATGACCGACTGAAGTTGTTATTGGTAGTTTACGTGGATGATTTCAAGATGTCGGGGCCCAAAGAGTCAATGAAGCGAGGATGGGAACTAATAGGCTCCAAGATCGACATGGACAAACCCGGTACTGTTGGTCGATACCTTGGATGCGATCATGTGTTTTCTACTGGGGTAAAGCTCAGACACCATGATCATCCCTTCGCTCACGTGTTCGACAAATCGTTGCCTGACCCTGCCGCCGTTCCGGCCACAGCCGCGCAACACAGGACACAAGACTACTGGGACTTTGAGCCCGGACAAGGATACTTCATCCGACACCACGTTCAGCCTCGGAAGAGCGATTTCTGGCCTGCCCCAGTGATTGCATCCGACATCAAGCTATCCGGTGAGCGCTTGACGATCGTTCGTCCATGCACACCGGAAGGTGATGCCGAGGATGTACACGAGGTGTCAGTCAACCACCACACCCCATGGAAAAAGCCCTTCTTATGGACGGGGTGCACCTACCTTATTACAACCGAGTGCAACAATCCCCAAACGGTGCTTTCCATGGCCACCACAACGAGAAACAAAGGGGCAGCTAAGAACAAAGCTCGTAGTGCAAACTTTTCGTATCTTGACCAGCTACATGACAAGAGTGTCCCGTGTATGTCGCAACCAGTAAACACCGTTACCTATGACATGAAACCATTCCTGAAATCATGCGTTGACCGGTACGTTCAACTGGCTGGGGATAATGCCATGAAGCTAAAGCAGGTCACGACCCCCTTCCACGATGAACGGATTGCACGACCGATCCAGGATGAGAAAGAGGCCAAAGGGGTCCTAGCCCCCATAGCAGCACGTGTCCTTATGAAGATATTATTTGCTGCACGAATGGCCAGGTTCGACCTTCTTCGGGCAGTCCAAGGACTGGCCGCAAGAGTCACGAAATGGTCGGCCGACTGTGATCGGGCACTGCACCGGTTGGTGTGCTATGTTCATTCCACACTCGACCACAGGATGACCGCCTTTGTAGGCGACAAAGTTGCTGACTGTAAGCTATGGGTCTTTGCCGACGCTGATCACGCCGGGGAATACGATAACAGGAGCACCAGTGGTTGCTTCCTCGTCCTTGTCGGTCCCAATACATATTACCCGTTAACGGCATTCAGCAAGAAGCAGACATCCGTCAGCATGTCAAGCACAGAGTCCGAAGTGGTCGCAGCCAATGTCTCCCTCCGTGCAGTAGGCTTACCTTCCTCCGGTTTATGGATGCACCTCCAGAACGCGGGGGGGTATTCCAAACCACATGCGACGGAATAATTGCAAGCCGGAAGGCTTGCCGAGACAACTTCCTAGGGAGAATGTCACGACAAGTCCGAATAAGCGCGGGGAGTTCTGGGAATTTGACCCAAGTCGAAGATGCCTGTCTTACATTAGCCCGAACCCGAGAAGTCATTTGTTTGTACCGTCCGTGGACAAAGACTGTTTCATTCCCGTTGAACGACTAGGAATGGCCAGAACAACCATTATGTCACGAAAGGGAAAACCCCTTGGTCTTATCCAAGATAACTGGAGAACACGGGGGGAGTACCCAGTGGGAGAACCATGGACCGGACGAACGATGTTTAGGGTGTATGGTCCGAATGATGCGGACTACCGGGTTGAAGGCCAGGAGATCCGAGAGGCTCTCACGGATTGGGAATTCCTTGGGGTGGAGCGTGAAGGGTCAATGCTAGTCAGCATGTTCTCTCCAAACTCCATTCAAGGCGTCTTTGTGGAAGACAATCAAGCTACAATCCGAATTTTAGAGCCCGGAAAATCTCCATCGTTTCGTCACACAGATAAAACACAAAGGGTCAATTTATCCTGGTTGGCAGAACAATTCAAGCGTAAATGGTTTCGACTAGTGCACGGGCCGACAGTCTTGCAAGCAGCCGATATCTTGACAAAACCGTTCACCAATGCTGAGAAGTGGAAGAAGGCAGTTAGGCTCATGGCTATTGGCCTCCGTGCTCCCGCTCGAAATGCTGCCATCGCCCATGCAGGCGGTGGCGAATCGGAGAAGGAGTACAGCTCAGGGGAACCTGAAGCCGAGTCTGAAGCCCAGAGACTACTTGTCGAACTGTGTTGCAGTGAAGACTCAAAGCTTGGTGACATGTCGAGAAAGGCTGCATTAGGATGCAAGGTCATGAGAGTTACCGAAAAAGACAACCTCAATAGCCCAGCCTGTCAGAGACGCATCAAAACCACAATAAAGAAATTCCTAAGAACACACAAGCCAAATGATGTAATGATATGGGCTAGCCTCCCGTGCACGGGGGGTTCACCATGGCAATACGTGAACAAGCAGATGCCATCCGGCAAAGCTAGGATTCGGAGACGCGTCCGAGAGTTCAACAAGCTGTGGAAATCCCTTGTAGCCACCATCGAGAGCTTAAATGAACCAATCACAATCGCTATCGAATGGCCCAAAGGGTGCACATACTGGAGACTGCCCAAGGTTAGGAAATTCCTAGATCAACACAACTTGCTCACCGTATCCTTCGATGGTTGTCGTTTTAACCTACGCAACCGAAACAACTTGCCTATTAAGAAACCCTGGACGATCGCAACAAACAATGACATTATTCGTAGTTCATTTGTCGACATGGAGTGTGACTGTGAAGTTGAACATGCCCCCGGAAGGGGAGAAGACCTCAAGCAAACTGAAGCTTACACATTTGAGCTGACCGACCTCATACACACATCGTTCATGCTTGATTCCGATAGAGCAATCTCTCAAGCTTTTGTCGCAATTCGCTTTCGATCTTCATCGCATTTGGTCGCCATGCCAGCTCCTGCAGTGAGTGACATCTTGTCCAAGGTCGAGGAGGGTAACCTCAAATCGGTCCTGGACCGTGTCAGCCAGTGGGAACGCTTGGCCGTGGAGACTCGAGCTCAGGCTATCGCCTGTGCTTTCACAGACCCTGAGCAGAGGATCAAGGCCATCGGTTCTGTTCGCCAGAACTTGGGCGATTTGTTGTCCGCGACCATTCGCGGTGGAAACAATCGTGAAGTGTACGGGAACTTCGTCGATTTGATGAAACGAGTTCCGGAGTGCTGTCTCATTGACGTACCATGCCCACCGGAAGGTGAGGCCGATGTCATTTTGGTTGGAGACTCCAGCATTGCGTTGGTCTCCCATCAGTCTGCACCTCCCGGTGAGAAGCCACAATACTCCACGATTACCGTGGGGGATTTGGTCAGCCGGAAGAAGCTGCCCTGGATGTCGACCTTGACTACGGCAATGGTGTGGGGCGGCAAACTGGCCGACCTGGTGTCCAAGGCAGACACCATGGCACAAGAGATTCTCGACCGCAATGAGGTGGAGTGCAACGGCCGGAGGGTCATCATCTTCATCGCTTGGTCGGGTAATGATGTGTTTGGTGAGGGCGGCTATGTTGGATGCCGTTGGATCCATCAAGCCCGCTACCTCAAGTCCGAAGCCGACCGGAAGGTCGCTGCCGACTGGCCACTAAATCAAAAGGCCCGAGTTCAGGCAGCGATCAACGCTCTGCCGGCCCTGAAGAACAGGCCGGGTGTCTGGGATCTCGTCCTTGTCGGGAATGCCGATGCCGCCGATTACAATCTCGTAGACCAGTACACTCGTGAGATGACGGCCTGGTACTACGAAGCCTTCCACCTTCATCGGATTATGTCCCTTGATCCTACATGTTTGAACATTGCTGCCAGGCGGTACGACGGGGTCCACATGGACGATTCCGATGCGTCGAAAACCGCAGCGTCAGCCTGGTGGACGGCGGCCATCGGATACCACCATAGCTATTTGAGGTATCTCGAGGCCAAGCCCGGCATGGAGCCATTGGCGGTGCTGCCCGAGGGTGACGCTCTCTTCAACCAGGAGATCACCAAGGACCTGTTCGCTTATCCCACGATCAGCGAGGTCCGTCAGAAGCTAAATGGAATGCTCGCCGGAAGGCCAGCCGAATCTCCCCCAACCACCCAAGAGCAAACTGATGTTATCGATGGGTGTGATGCCGAGATTGCACTGTGGGTGCAGGAGGCATTGGAGGAAGCGGCTGACATGGCAGCAGATGATTTGGTTGGTGATCGCCTTTCCGAGCGTCAGGCAACGCTCAATCCGCCGGAGTTCTGTGACGAATCAGACGAGGAAACAGAGCGGATCAACCACATTCGGAAGGCGGACAAGGAGGAAGCCTTGGCAGACGGAGCTGATGATACAGTTGATGATGAATGGAACTCCGTCATCGAGCCCGAAATGATGGACTTTGGCCTTTGGACCAAGGTGGATGCCCCCCGGGGTGAATGTGGACAAAGTTGCACCTGCACCGCCGACGGAACGGGAAAAGGCAGAGGAGATCGATATTGATGACATCACCACTGTCAAGACCTCTGAAATCGAGGAGTTCCTGGGGATGTCCCTTGATGATACCAAGGACAAGAAAGATGACGACGAAGAAATGCCCGATTACGGGGCGGACGACGAAGTCGAGATCATCGATGATGATGAGGAGGATCAGCCCTCTGCGGGTGAAAAACGCAAGCCGGAAGGCTTGCCGGAATCTTCATCAGTCGGAGCGGCAGCGAAAGTCGCCACGAAGAAGATGCCCAAGCCTCCGGGGGGGCGAGCAGAGGCGCAAAGTGCAAAGGATCGTGAAATATGACGACACCCATGAGAAGGACATCCCATTGCACTTGCAGCCAGGCGTCCAATCATATATCGGACCAGAGCACATGTTGAAAGTGCCTGTGCGACCAATGGACGACCGGCTGACTGAGATTTCTCACAGCCTCTCGAATCACCTGCGAGGTGTAAGAGCAGAGGAGGAAGCCCACTACCGCCTTCAATGACGACGGGTCCAAAGACTGGAAGGGCTTGATGAGGCATCTCAAAGACGAGATTGCCAACCTCCAAGAGTTTGAGGTGCTCCTCTGCATTCGGAACAACGACGACCGGCGATTCAAACTTCGAGTCTGTTTGCCGGGAGGGGTCGAGGGAGCTACCTGGAAAGGTATGCCGTGGGAACCAACAGCAGTGAAGGCTGTTCAGGGCCACAAAGATTGGGTCATTGAACGCATCGGCAACCGAGCCATCTGTCAGGAGATCTATACGTTGGACGACGAGTTCGACGTGGACAAGCTCGACCGAGGCTATCACCCAAGATTCAACTGTGACCCTGAGACGTCCCACAGTTTTACCACGTTCCCAAGGGTGGTCTACCATTCGACTGATTTTCGCGGCTGCAGCGATATCATTAAGAATGGCCTCGTGGTTGGCGGCTTCCCCCGAAAAACGGGGAGAGGACACAATTATTTCACGGTCACTCCGCCATGGGTCGCGAATATGCGCAAGCTCGCGGGAACGCGAGCCGGTCAACCCATTTACCTGGCATTTGACACCGAGCTAATGCTTCAGGAGGGTGTGAGGCTCTTCCGCACCGATGCAGCTATCCTTTCTCCGGATTGGATTAGCAATAAACATCTGATGTTTGCGTATAACGCACGGGATGCATCGTTCGCTTGGGCAAATCCAGCCTATCCGAAATTCCGGAGTGATTATCATTCCAGCCTCAAGGAATTTCAGGATGCCGATCCGAATCACCCCGCTGCACCGGCCCAGTATCAGCTCTCCCGACTCGGGATGATGAAAAATTTTATGTTGGTCGACAACTGGGCGGACGTTAAGTCCAAGGTCGTCAAGGGTGCAGTGAACATCGTTCGGCCACCCCGTGAGCTCGAAGGGGTCATCGATGAACTTGCCCAAACCGACGCTCGCCGGAAGGCGCAGCCGGGAACTGAGGCTGAGTCTTGCGAGTTGAAGGGCTACATGCTCGCCCCATGTGCGATTGTCCAGAACTCTGACATCGCGGGGCTGAGGAGCGCGCACCACAACCGGAATCGTCCGTGGGCGCGTGGGCAAGACAACTATGATCTCGAGCCCAAGGATGTTGCCATCAATGTGATCCTTCGGATCCCTGTGGAGAAGTGTCGCACTCCGCTCTGCGGAAATGAGAATTGGCAGGGAGGAATCAAATGCGACTACTGCAAAGCCCACCTGACGGTGTGGCCGGACGCCAGGATTGCCACTGAAGCGGCCAGGGCACAGGCTGAGGCAGATCTTCAGAACACAACTTGTGTGATCGAAGACCTCATCAAGCGGATCCCGAGAAAAGCAAGACAAACCAAATCCGCAGCTGAAGCCGGCGACACTGAACGTCGCGGTGCCCGATCTGCCTTCGGAGTTCTTCGTGACAACGCGAAAGCCCACATTCGTCAAGCCAAGAAACGTGGTGCCGCAACCCTTCGTGAGAGGCTGGAAACCGACCCATTTTATGCGGTAAATTGTGCAAGGGCGAATCTCACACCCGATGCACTCGATTTCCTGCAGCGGCTCGGACGAAGCATGAATCCGAAGCTTGGAAGAACAGCCGAGCAGAGGAAAGGCAAGAAGGGAAAGGGCACTGGAAAGGATGACCAGGCTGCGGATGAGCAGGAGGAGCTGGAAGCTCGTGCAACCCGTCTCTGCTTCATTTTGAAGCTTGACCGGGGTGACGACGATCCTGTCGATTTGGCTGATGAGGCGTTCGTGGCACACAAATGCCGGTTCTTGACCTTGGCGCAGTTTGCCACGTACGTCGACTTTGCAATCTTGCAGAAGAATCAGCCTCCGCCCGTGATCATCGGCTGGAACGATAAGCAATGCCAGCCGGAAGGCTCGGCCGAGAACATCCTCAAAGATCTTGTGTCCTTCGCCCGATTGAACTGGCCCGATGCTGCAAATGAATTTGGGCACAGCTTGAAGGTGATCGAGGGGACGCACAAGAAGGTCAGTGCGGTGTCTCGCAAGTCGACGGCGAACCAGAATCTTCGATCTGGATTCTTTCCCGTTGACCAGGCCGAGCATAAAGCCAAGAAGGGCAAAGGCAAAGGAAAAGCTCCAGCCGCAAGATTGACTGCCCTACCTATCACGAGCAGCGCCTCCAGCAGCGGACCCAATCCCGCAAGGGGAAGGGCAAGGGCAAATCTGATCGCCCGCGCCCATGGGCGCCAGCCGCACACCAGTGGCGAATGGTGCCGAAGCCCTCGGAGGGAAAGGGCGCAGCCGGAAGCTCTTCTGATGCCGTGGTCGGGCCGCCGGAGCGCACCATTGCCCAGGACATTGCAATGAAAGGCGCAGCCAAGGCCAAAGGCAAGGGCAAGAGCGACACTCAGCCGAAGGGCAAGGGCAAGTATGAGCCGCAGAAAGGGCAGTATAAGTCCGAGCCATACAAGGGGCATGGCAAAGAGAAGGGCAAGGAGAAGGGTAAGGGTAAGCCTGCCCAGGAGCGGGTTTACTACGGCGACCGAGAATGGTCCGGATCTTGGAGCTTTTCATGGAAGTGGACTGCCTCCCGGGGATGGTACTGGGAGTGGGATCCATAGATCCTTATCGGCCATCAGAGTGTGTGTCTTCCATGCTAGCGGGAACGTTAGCCGGAACGCTTTCTTTCTCATCCTAGTATGTGAAGTATTGGAGTTTCAAGCTCGCTACGCTAACGGGAACGTTAGCCGTCTTTCATCTTTTGGGCTAACTGTTTCAACAGCGTTGCGAACCGGAAGGTTTGCCGTGTCCATTTTGGCTGGCATGCCTAGTGCATTCATTTTGTCTATAATAATTCACGGTGTATGTCGCCTATGGCATCTTGATTGGAGTGGTATTGCTCCCGTGATGCTAGGTGGAAACCTAAGCCGTGCATTTTGTTTTGCAGCATCCCGCTACGAGCGCAAAAAGACCCGAGCCTCATTTGCAACTTTCTCCATTACAACCACGCATTCGTAGGTCGTGCATGTTGTACATAGCATTGCAGCCCGTCCTAAGGTCTATGGTGGCTGCTGTCTGCCTCTTCGGTGCTGCCAGTGAACTGGCGGCGCCGCGGGGGGTATTTTTCACAGCTTGTGTACATACATCACCCCTACAATACGTGGCTTTGGCTCAAGAAAAAGGTGTACGCTTTAGGCTGTTTCCTATTTGAAATACAAAGTTTACAAAAGTGCCGTAAAGTGTCCCAGCTTCTTCTGGGTAGCAATGTTGTTTGCTTCTCGTTTGCTGCCAAGGTGTTTCCATGCACGAAGATTCCTTTCTACAACAAAGAAAAGCGCCAACCTCAACCTCAGAGAAGGTATTGAGAGCAACCCTGCGCATCAAAATGAGGTCATGCGCAGTGGTATTTTTTTGCAATCTCTGAGGTACAAACTCCGGGGCAGCCCAGTGCTGTTTCAAATCGAAGAAGCTTGCAGAGCCACAAATGTTTCACAAATTTTGGACCCCGTGGCACCGCCACAGGGTGACACCGCAGACTTATGGGAAGCTGTCTATGAACCTTTTGAACACACGAAGATCAAAATACACGCCGTTCACTTGGCTGCTAGTCTTGGGAGCACCGACGTGCTGGAATGGTTGCAAGACCATTGCTCTCCAGATGTCCTGTGCTACCAGTCCATCATAGAGACTGTGAAGCAAGAGAATGGCCAAACAATTTCAGAGCCTCGGCAAACGCAATCTTGCCGGTAGGCACAGGAAGGAAGAAGGTAAACCTTACCTATAGGCTCATATAGGGCAAAAATTGAACATTTTGTACTATTTGACTTGACTTGACCCTTTACATTTGTCATGCTTACCGACCTTAAGATGAGACGTTGTTTGATCCTAAGATCTTCTCGGCTTTCGTTCTGTTAGCCAGAACGTTCTGATTTTTCACACTTTGTGCTGGCTTGACGGCTTAGTAGGCTTAGCTTCTCCATAAGTGACATGATGTTTGGAAGGCGAATGATGCCCTTCTAATGCTGTGCCTTTCGGTCATGCCGTGAGTCCGACCTTGAAGACTTAACTGAACGAGGTTTTTTAAACGGCCAACGGCAAAGGAACAGATACGTTGTGCATTGTTTTGATTGCGTTTGTTCCGGGTGAGGAATGCAAAATGCATTATTCGCCTTTGCTCGCGGCCTTGTACATGAGTGCCATGTTCGCACTAGCTTCAAGTTACTAAGGGCTACAATATCAATCAAACTTGCTGCAGTAGTCGTGGCTGAAGATCAATTGAGGTCAGGTTGAAACTGCGATCTGGATTTTGGAGCAAGCGCCTGCAACAGCTTCACTAATTAATGCCGATGGCATGTCTCCGCTGCACATGATTGCCCGGCTCTTGGCCATAGAAGTGGTGGTGCCCTTCTGACATGATGTGGGGCACTTCGCCATGCCAAGGCGTGGACAGGCTTGCCATCCCTACCAGAAGAAATCAGGAATGCCGCATTGGAGCTCCTTGGTGGCCTCTATTTAAAGCTTGCCCCCCCACACGCTGACTCAGACACACGGACACCGATACATGATACAGACACACACACACACACTCACACACGCACACCCACCCACACGCACACGCAAACACTCTGCGACTCGCCAGGCGCATGGCGCATACGGTGGTGGGAAAGAAAGCGGATTTGCTTCAGACTGTGGATCGCTTGCATAAACGCAAGGACACCGCAGATTGAATCAATTACTGTGTGCATCGTGGTCGGTCTACTTGCCAACCTCTTAATGGCTTTGCGCCACTAAACAGTGATCTGCCAACAGCACCCAAACCTGAAACGGATTTGCTATGTTAGTGGATGTTCGTGGTTGAGTGAGCTCACTGTCCCTGCAGGATAAGTTTGCAAAGCAAGTTAGATGCAAGACACCCTTGGAAATCGCGGTTGGAAAAGAATCCTCGCCTCCTGGCATTTCGTTTAGGCATTTTTCGTTCATCTTCAGCAATCAATACTTGGTTCACTTGCCCAAGGTTTCCCAAGGAGCTGCTTCATTTGCTCACGCAGCGCGGATGGAAAACTTTCAATGACGTGATTTTGGGCGCCAGGTCTTTAACTGTTGCCGCATATTGCAGTTTGTTGTTTAAAGGAACCTACTGTTACAACCAGGGCGGGCTTGAAGGATTCGATGTGGGCTTGGGGCTGTCGATCACCAAGTGGCCGAGGCAATCCTATCATTTTCCTACCCAAAGTCGACTCTTCATAGAAGTGAACATCATTGCCAAGGCAATGGAGCTTCATTTGTTAAATCATTTGTGCTCATGTTTGACTGACTTCATGCGAGGCCAATCCCTACGCTGCTGTTCAGCTTTTAGGCTGGAACTTTATTTGAGCCATCCATCAGGCACGAACGCTTTGGGCCACAAGTCACTGCTGAACGCAGGCAAAATCAAAGAGCGGGCACCAAATCAAGTTCAAGAAAGTCTTCGTGCAGAATTGAGGACGTATGTGCAGGACCCCAGTCACCAAGATCGCAGGAGCCTGAGTGTTTGCACATGTGAGGTGTATTGAGGTGTTGAGTGAGGAGATTAGAAGCGACCGTGGCCTTGTCAAGGCCATATAGAGATGTTTGTGGAGACGTTGAGGCACCGGATTGCAAATTCATTTGAAGCAAACTTAACCTAATAGCGATGGCCTCTAGCCTCCAACCTAGACGCGATGGCCTCCAATCTTTCAGTCGTTGGAAGATTGCTTTTTTGCTTTCGAGGAGTCTCCCGCTGGCCGTATTAGAAACAATAAGCTACTAGGAACAAGTGCATCGCTTCTAGTAACAAGTGCCTTACCAGTAGTAACAAGAAGCTATTAGAAACAATAACGCTAGTCACTTTGCTTGTTGCGTCACAGGATGTCGCCCATTGCTGCAGCAAAGCTGCTGGGCTTGCTGATGGGCGAGCCGCGAGTACCAGACCCGCAAAGGCTCTCACCCTGAGATTGACACTTCATTTCATTCAATTCCATAAGGACTTCCATCAATCCTGTTCCTATTCAAATAAATGCAAGACTGGTTGGAGCTTGCTTCAAGGGGGCATGTCGAGGTACAACCTCCCCCTTTACACTGTCCTTCCCAATCGGGAAATGCATCTTGGCTTCGGGTTAGCCTTTAGAGCTTCACTGTTCTGGCAGCGCAGCATGATGTAATGTACACACATTTCTTGCTTAGGATTTGCACATACCAGCCACCATACCAGCCACCAGAAGGAGGCAACGACGACCTTCCGGTCTGGGAGGAAAAGGTGGGGGTTGCACCTGAGCCGCATCAAGTGTCAAGTCAATTTGCAGCATTACGGTATCATTCGTTTGAGAGTCCCCAACCGCGGATTGACCAAGTCAGGGTTGGCGGTCCGATTTTGCAAGAACTTGTCAACTTTCTCAACTGAAAGGGGTAAGGACATGCATCGTATTGGAAAGAAGACCCCAAAAGGGCAACACTGGGCCCTAGAGTTTCCAGACATATCCAAGGTCTCTCTCTCTCTCTCTATATATCACCGTTCTTGATGAATTACAATGAATTACATCTTACACGTTCTCGAATATGATATGCTGCTGTAAAAAACATTTCTTATTGATTGATTGTTCTCCTTTTGGTTTTCGTTGAAAATCCTTCAACGTTGCTTTGCTCCTGGCCCCAGTTGAATCATCATGGATGAGTTTTTTTGCCTCATGTTTTGCAACATATTGCGTCAACATGCATCCGCATTGTTTTGTTTTTCTTGTTTCACTTTCGTTTTGTTACTTTAGCGGTAACGGTTTTATTAACAGGTTGTGCGCATGTGTAGTGCAAAGCAATTGCCTTGACCCTCGATCAATAATTAAAGGGCGGCCTACGTGTGGTCTTGGGCTTTGAATCTGAAAGCGTGTTACGTGTAGATTTGTTTCTGTTGGTGTTGCAACCTCTGTCACTTTACACATCTGCATGTGCATACTGTATACAATTCTTTTCGTTCGAACGCTAAAAACTAGGCCTGACGGGATTATGATAGTGTGTGCTAGAATGATGGAGTGGCGTTCCATCGGGTGCTCCGACCATTTCTTGATGCCAGTTTTTAATACGGTCCGCTGAGAACTTGTTTTACTTCTGCTTGGGGCGTCACAATCTCCCACCATAAACCTTTAGAAGAAAAGATTGGAACTCGCTTGGCATTGGCTGTTGAGCTTGTCGTTTAGTTTCCTACAGGTCCAGGTTCTAGTGCACTCTTGTAGCTTCTACTCCAGGCTGCTCCCATAGTTTTTGAGAAGGGCTGATGTAACGTTGTAGCAAGGCTTCTGGATAGCACCCTTCAGGCCGCGAAAACCTGTGCGTGTTGTGGCCTCATTGAATCCAACTTTCCTGAGGCCCTCGGTCTGGTGCCTTATTCAGACAGATGGGCAGAGGAACTGGCGAAGATCATGGTTCAGAAGAACCCGACTTCACATGCTGACTTTGACAAAACAGAGACCCCCTACGTCCGAACAGAGGGCGGACGAGGCCAATCCATCTCATTTGTCGCTGACGGTCAGCCTGGAGAGCTGTCGAGAACCCCGACGAGGGAAGACTTCCCCCTTGTCGTCATCTCCAAGAAGCTGGAGGCCAGGTAGCACGTGCACCTTTATTTTTCCTCTCTCTCTCTCTCTGTATGATTCTGTATGCATATATGTGTTTTTTCTCACCATGCCCCTCATGCGAAGTGCAAACGTCATCTAGGTGCTGAGTGTTGTGGCTCCGATGTGACCTGCTTCCGGGTTCCGGTCTGCCATGCACTTGCTGTTTTTACATATCTGCAAAACCTGTTATTGTAGTGGACCCACTGGCATGAACGTCCATCAATTCACAATGAGATCGCTATGACCTTTTTTCCGCACCATGGTGCCAATATGGCTTTCGATAGTTTGGAGTGGCGATGTAGCCAATGACGGGATGACGGAAGCCAGCCGGTAGGCTAGGCTTGAGCTTTTAGGGCGAACGAAGTGAGTTGAGGGGGTGTGGGGGGGGTTGGTCGCTGAGGAGGACCTTTGGATAGGGTGAACCCAGAGATTGGTGGGGTTGAGCGCTCCAAAGCGAGGGTCAGAAAAGCAGTGAAAATAAGGTCTGGTGATGCGAGTGATGTAATGGACGCCGAGTAGTGCATCATTAGCATCATGAAGGGCTTTGGGGCTACTTGGACAATGGGCATTGAGCAATCGAGTTGAGACAGGGACCCACGTACAGAGCAGACCGCAGCTGCATGTAGGATACGAGTTCGCAGGACAACCCGTAACTCGCGAAATCCATATGGAACGCGGATCCCTGCGAGGTTGACTACATATCCGTACAGGGCTCCTGCCCCATAGCAAAAGCTATACTTGCACCATGTCCTTGGTCGAGTGGATGCTTCTCGCGGCGCCCACGCGCACCGAACGTTTTTCCGGCTTGCCGATGCAGATAGGTAGGTAGATAGAGATAGATAGATAGATAGATAGATAAATTCTATAGCTACTGACTCATGACGTCCCCTTTTTGCTGGCAGCCTTGGCCGAATCCAGTCAGCCTGGGCCAAAGATCTACACACGCAGGTGCCAAAGTCAAGGCCTCTGAGTGAGAAAGGCGCAGAGTTGATAAGAAAGAGAAGAATAAGGAAGGTGCTTGGATCGTTTAATACAGGCCCCGTTCAAGGAAAAAGACTGTGTTTTGGACCGAGCCAGAACATGACACTCAAGTCCAGGCATGTGCGGCGCGGTATCCCATCACTCGAATTGAGACGGTATTTCCCCTGCGCTAACGCTGATGTCGCCTTCCAACTTCCATAAGATGCATACCTTCCCGCGTGTGACAAACACATGCCATTGCCTTGTGATGATGACCCACACCAACATACAAGTGTCGGACTTCTCTTCTACATACCCCCCCCCGCATCCGCAGCACCGCTGACTCGCAAGCTTCCGACCATGTGTGTTGTGCCGCGACGCCCGCCAGAAAAAGAGACACTCGTCTGGCGGCTGCTGGCTTTCGCCCCCCCCCTCTCAGGTATATATATATATAACTAGAAGACTTTTGAGCAGACAGCAGTCCCAACTAGCGGATGAAGAATACGTGAAAGACAGTCAGTATTAAAATTGCAAGTTCAGTGTGCTTCTATCAGATGGTGCGAAGTACAGGTCTATATTCTTGTTTGTAAGCTTTGTGGTGAAGAATGCTGTGGTTTTTGAGGCGCCCGCGTGGCACAAAGAGTTTCGCCGCGAATTGCCAAACGATCCACTGCTTCACACGGACGTCTACAAAGTCAAGGCTGAGTTCGTGGGGGTGCATTTGTTCAAGAAACGCTTGCATGCAAGGTGCCTTGCGAAGACTTGTATGGGCACAGAAACGGTAAACACTACAACTAATTGCTCTATAGACTGTAGTTCTGCAAGGCTCCGCCACTCTGTGTTTTTGTGCGTTTGTGGGCATCGTTGTTTTCTCCTGAGTGCTTCTCAATCTAGAATGCTTGCGGCAGGTGAAAGTCCTGTACTTGCCCGACATCCTGAAACTGAAGGTAGTCAGCATTCTTTCAATGGCCTCTTCCCGGCATTTGGCTGCAAGTGGTCGAGCTTGATGATGTGAGCCGACTGATAGGTGTGGAACAACTGGGACAACATGAAGGTGTTTTCCAAGATTCCCATCAGAGCAGTGGTTTTAGGTGTGCCCAGTCAGTGGTGTCAAACAAAGCTGTCACACAGTTTGCGTTTTATGCGGCAGGAATGTGGCATCGTCATGCGCACGTTTGGCGCTTTGGCATGTTTTGGGCCACAGTATTGCGACTTGGCGCGTTTTCCCCCCCAATAATCTTCAAAATACAAGTGAGTCTTGGCAATCTTGGCATATTCTTGCAATCTACAGGGCTGGACCCCACGCCAAAAAAATACTAGCAAGTTCTTTTTGGAATACGCATGGCCAAACTGGGTTGGTCAAACATCACATGGTACTGACGGTATCGTTGTTTGCTGATTCGAGCTTTCCTGGCACATTCAATGGATAAGATGCGCCCAGTGACTGTATCCAGCCAAGGCTTGCTGCTATCATTGCGTTGGGTTTGCAACTTGCTTCTCCATTTGGAACTGACGCGGTGCTTCGCCCGCATTGTTTCTTTGGGCTCGGGATATCTCTTCCCCTCCTCCTTCCTTCGAGATTTGCCAGCAACTCAAAAGAAAAGGACACCAGCACACGGCCCACAATCCTCAGCCGAAAAACGAATAACAGTTCTCACGTAATTTTCCTACTGTATTCAAAGAACGGGGTCCACACATATTTTGGCACAAAGACCCCCAACCAGGTTGACCCTTCCGCTCTCTCTCTCTCTCTCTTTTTTTCTCCTTCTGACCCTTTAAGACCTGCGGCCCCAAACCGGCACAGACAATCCAGCCATCCCCTTTCGTTGGACGCCAGCGTCCACCCCATATCTCCATTTCTCGTGGGCTAGGGGGGTGCATTGCCTTCCTCAACATATTGCAGAGCTTTGTCTGGTGGGTTTGCCAGCGAGGGCTGCAATATTCTCCACGACCTCTGCAATACCTGTACCCTTGCTTTGGGCTTTCGCATGCTTATGTAAAGAGGCAACGGGGGATGGCATTTGTTCTGTCTGCCTTGCGGCCCATATCCATGTCCAACTTTACTTAGCTGCGGCCGAGGAGCTTTTTATCAGCATCTTGGCAAGACACGCTAGTGCGGCCAGACGCCAGCCTTCTTGAACGGCAGACTGTAAAGTGACCGTCAAAAAGTTGCAGCAAGTTGTTCTCTTTTCTCCGCGCTGGCAGGGAGCATCATTGTGGCAAACATTTTCTTCGAAGGCGCTAATCTAGCCCACGGCTTCGTGGTTTGCCGTCATTGTGCTGACATTCCGAAAATGACTTATGTGTGACCTTGCCTGCATAATCAGCCCCGCCACAGTTCTCCCTCATGGCTTTTGCATTGCGACCGTGCAGTGAATCGAACTAAATCAGCCAAGGTATAATTTTGCAATCTTCACCGTGGTCAATTGGTGCCACGGTGGCACGGGGAGACTGAAGGCTTGTTCTTTGGACCTGCCAAGAATCAGGTTTTGGCTGAGACGCGTGCGTCCTGCGCCCAAATTGCTGCCAAAGTTGGCTCAAACCCAACACGAAACACCTTACCTGTTCAATTGAATCTGGGCGACTGTCGTGACTTAACCGGTGTTTGTATATCATACTGAATCATACTGTTGTGAGATGGATTTGCATGCGCACAGGGTTTAACAAATGTCATTATATCGTTCTCTATGTCACGAGTTCGTCAGGTGACTGTACTCATGCCCGGATTCTATCCATAAACGGTATCGCAGGCATGGGCGTTTGCGAGGCTGAGGAAGGAGTGCAAAAAGCATGGAAAGCACGGGGCCTTTTGCAAAGCTCCGCTCGAATCGCTGACTTTGAGGATGCCACAGTCGACAGCAGCAAAGAGTGGGCTAGGCAATTAGTCCAAAGCGCCCATTCATCGCATCAGCTTGAAGACTTTGAGGCTGGTCAAGTCACTCGAGGCTTCGCGGGTCTCAGTTTAGAGAACAGTACCGCTGCCGCAGTGGAGGGAGTCAGCGCGAACAAGTCTGGAGACTTGGTGGTTTTTCTGAGTTCCCTAAGCACCAACGTCTTCACCGTTCTCTTGGCCTTTTTCATCTTGTCCGTTTTACGTCAAGTGTTGCCTCGGTCCTTCAGCCGCACAAGCTCCAGAGACCGGGACACAAACAAGGGATCTGTGGACGGAGGGAACGGCAGCCCACTGCCCCAGGCCACCCGGCAGGGACAAGGCTTTTTCAGCTGGATAGGCCATAGCTGGACCATCTCAAAGGACGAAGTTGAAGAGAAAGCTGGTCTGGATCATGCAATGCATTTAGAGTTTCTTGAGCTAGCCATGAGGCTTTGCGTTTTGGTTGGCATGCCTTGTGTCTTGATCCTTTGCCCGCTTCATGCTTTTTGTGGTGGGGGAGCAGCAGGGCAGGATCGCCTTTCAACCATTGGAATGGGAAATGTTCAGCATGGCTCTTGGGTTTGTTGGGTTCATGCCTTTATGGTTTGGTATGTGGCTCTGGTGGTGCATGCCCAAGTCCATCGTTCTCAGAAGAATTTCTTGCCTTTGCGCATGCGATGGTTAAAGGAGATGCCAGAGCCAGCCGTGACCAGCGTCCTCTTGCAGAATATCCCAGAGCACTTAAAGACCACCAAAGAACTTCAAACCTTCTTCGATGATGGCATCTTCGGATACAGTGCCGTAAAGCAAGTGTACTTTGCCAAGGACACCCGCGAGTTGCTGCAATGGAAGCGTACAGCAGAAGAAAGTCTCCGTGGGAAGGTCTCCTTCCGCACAGGCACGGGAAAGGTTCTGAAGGATGCTGAGTTGCATGCGGTGGCTGAAAGCATGGCAGAAAAGTTGAGGGCAGACACCTGATTATAGAGAGTGCTTTCTTTTATTTCTTGCCCATCAGTGGTATTCCAACAAGGTTCAACATACTGCACTCTGCACATATGTATATCCTTCCTTTCGATTGGCCGACCTTTTCCACCCTTCACTTGTGTGAGCCCCACGCGGCATGCGTTCAAGGAAACTCTTCGGTCTGATGACTTAAATCACAGTTGTGCCTTCGTCACGTTTCAGCGCCGGCGGGAAGCTGCCTGGAAGCACCAATGGTTCGAATTTGAGAGCCTGGGGAGAGCTCTGTTGGAAGGTGCCCACATCCCCTTGTTGGGAGAGCTTTGTGTGAAAAACTTGATGTTTTTGACGTCTTGGGAGTTTGGGGGGCCATGTAAAACGAGAATAATCCTGAGAGCAATCCAGGCTGCTTTGGCATACCGGTTGCTCTCAGCAGATGACAACGATGGCATTCGTGCGGACTTACCACCTGATCCCGCGGAGGTCTTGTGGCCAGACCTGTGTGTGAGTCCCGAGCGGCAAGCGGTACTAGAGTTATTGGGGTATTTTGTGATCTTCTTGGTTTTTTGGGGCTTCATGCCGCTTGTCGTTCTTATACAGTCCATTGCCAACTTGAGCACCTTGGAGAATCAGATCCCCTTCTTCAAGTACCTGATCGAACAGCTCCCAGTGATCGCAACCTTGTGGAACGGCCTCATGGCATCCTTTGCTCTCACGGTTGCTTTGAGTTTCCTTCCCAGCTTGCTCATATTGATCTTCAGCAACTTCTTCACGTCAAAGGCGGAGGTCAACCGACAACACCGGCTACAGATATGGTACAACTATTTCCTGGTCGTTTATGTCCTCTTGGTCACTGCTGTTGGCTCCTCGATTTTCACCACCGGCAAGCATTTGCTGGAACGTCCCTTTGATGCCCCAAGCCTTTTGGCTTCAAACATGCCCAAAAGCACCCACTTCTACCTGAACTTCATCCCAATGCAAATGGCTTCCTATGCCACGGCAGGCTTACGAATGGCTCAAACTGGCAAATACTTAGCCTTCCGGAGCTGCTATGATGAGCAAATGGCCAAGCAGAAGTCGGAGCCCGAAGATCCAGACTTCCTTGGGATGGGTTCCAGATCGGCCCGTGCTGCACTGCAACTCTCCACAGTTTTGACCTTTTGCACGCTCTCGCCATTGATCTCCATCCTGGGCTTTTGGATGTTTGCTGTTTGCCGAACAATGCACGGCTTTCTATTTGTTTGGGTGGAGGAGAAGAAATCCGATCTCGGTGGCGTGTTTTGGGTAACCAGCTTGGAGCAGGTGCAACAAGGCGGCTGGACGCTCCTGAAACGAAACATGTTTGGCAACCATTCGGCCGAATTGAAAGGACGTCATTATGTAGAAACATGCTTTGCTGTTTTCTCTGGCAAGTATTGTTGCTGTTTTCGGTCGCACTAAATGGACCTGTGAAGCAAACATGTGCGTATTTTCCAGGCCTGTTTCTTTTCGTGCTCCTGATGACTGGTGTTTTAGCTGAGCGGGCCAGCAACTTCGTTCCAAGTTTCATCGCTGCCAGCAGCTGCGTCTTTGTCTACTGGTCCTATGTGAGCTTCAAGCGCCGGCACCGGTGGCAACACCTCGAGGTTGAGGAGATCCTGCAGGAGGAGGAGATGCCCAAGGCCCGAGTCTCCACCGATGACCAATACATGCAACCAGAGTTGCCAGGGAAGAAAGCTCCATCTCAGACCTTGATGGACACCGTGAACAGCATGAGAAGCAAATTCAGGGCCTGTTGAAGAACCGCCTGTACAGTGCTGCAGAGCTCTTGATTTCCCTTCCATGAGCTAGACAAAAAGGAGCTTTATGCTGGCAGATGTGGCATGAGTAGTTGACGGAGTTGCTCCAGAAACTACCTCAAGTGTCTTGAATATACAGGCAGCTCATAGAGGAAGATGATGTAGGTATCAATCAATCACCGTCACCACGAATGTGTGCAGGGAAGCGGCTGTACTGGTATTTTGTTGCACTCAAAGCTTGTCAATGCTATCCTAGCTGAGGTTTGCACTCATCATCCTGGCCACCACAAAATATCCAGTGAACACCCCAGAGGCCAAAGTTTTGGCAGCTGTGAACATCCTCCTGAGGTGCGGCCGGGAAGGGTTGCGAATGTGGAAGGAAATCAGCTGCTTGTTGTTGCATGTTTGTGATGCTTTCAGGTGCTTCTGGATCGTTTTGGAATTCCGTGTGGTTCCTGTGGTGGGGCCTCTCATCATCGCCGTTCTTCAGTCCTTTGCCCCTATGATCGGCATGTTTACCTTTATGGGTGCCTTGGCGGCTTCGGCATTCCTGTGTGAGCAGTCGGAAAGGTTCTCTTGCTGCAGCTTGCTTTTGACTGAGGAATGATGTTTGTGACCTTTGCCTTTACCTTTCTGACCATGAAGGATGATGACCGAAGTGTTGCCTACGTAGCTTCGACTTGACCGAATCCATCTAGATTGTTCCTGATGTGTGGTTCTTGTACTATGCACTGTCCCTTACTGATAGATAGCCCCACCACGTCCTCCTCCAAGCAATGAGAACATGTTTGTCCAGACAGTTCCAGTTTTCCCCGCTTCTGGTTTTCTGGGGTGGGTCGGAAGGACAGCTGCAAGCTGAGGTTTTGCTAAATCTATACCAGGCATTGTTTCTGACCGATAGTGATGGAGCAGAAGGCATATCTGGCATGGACATCGGACACCAGCAGACCTTGGACTTCGGGGTCGAGATGTACACTGGAGGTGGCAACCAGTGGTTGCTGCAAGCTACTACGGCTTGTATGCTTTTCGCCACCTCAACCTTTTCCTTGGTTTTATTGACTCGTGGCTGCATGGACCCGCGCCCACTCCCTAAGTCCCTTGCTCGCTGGCTCCCTCCCTCCCTCCCTCCCTGCCTGCCTGCCTGCCTGCTTGTCTGCCTGTCCTGTCCTGTCCTGTCCTCTCTCCTCTCTCCTCTCTCCTCTCTCCTCTCTCCTCTCTCCTCTCTCCTCTCTCCTCTCTCCTCTCTCCTCTCTCCTCTCTCCTCTCTCCTCTCTCCTCTCCCCTCTCCCCTCTCCCCTCTCTTCCTTCCCTTCCCCTTCCCCTTCCCCTTCCCCTTCCCCTTCCCCTTCCCCTTCCCCTTCCCCTTCCCCTTCCCCTTCCCCTTCCCCTTCCCCTTCCCCTTCCCCTTCCCCTTCCCCTTCCC
>CAXAMN010007880.1:175813-194243 GCA_963970005.1 Durusdinium trenchii | reverse complement strand
CCCTTCCCTTCCCTTCCCTTCCCTTCCCTTCCCTTCCCTTCGTCTAGAGTGCTTGAGGTGATTTTGCTTCATATTCTTTACTTTCTGGTAGCGTGGTCCTTGCGCAACCTGAGGAATTTGACAATTGGCATGTACACAAAGTTCTACGAGATGCAGGCACAGCCAGTACCGACAAGTTTGCCGATTGCAGAGCACCCTGGCACACATTGCCAAGAAAAGTAAACAAGCCAACCCAGACATTCCTGCAGGAGCCACTGGCAAGGCTTGCCTTTCAGCAATGTCGTGCCAGGACTGTGACAGCTTTGGCATTGCACAGCTCACAAGATATGTGTCTTGTCCTTTTGACGTTTGGCCCCAGCCGCGGCTTCAAACCAAGGACATCAGTGATTCTGATGCTGAGACCGACATTGCCTAGCTCACTTTTAGCATTCATGGGCAGAGCTGGATTTTCTCCCTCAAAAGCGAGATGGGCTTGTGGCCTCGGTCTAAGTGTTTCAGGTGAGCTTTCTTCTCAACCTTCACCAAGCCATACCGGCATGAAGCATCATGAAACCTTTACGACTCGCCGCTGCCAAGGACTCGCCGGGCTTCCTTTTTTCATTCTAACCCTGGTTGCTGCCCAGCTGTTTTAGTATTGCTTTTCGAGGAGATCCATCAAGTACCCGAGTATCCACTGGAGTTTGCATTGAACTTGTGTGTCGCTCACTCCCTGGTTTCTTTGCTTGGCACTTTGAGGTGGTCTTCTGGCTGCCAGTCCAAAGAGAAGCTGCTTTCTCCAGCGGATCGGTTGCGGGCTTCTTCCTTTCTGTGGGCTTGCTGATTTTGCAGGCGTCCTTGCTGATGCCTGGACACAGAATGCGAAAGAGGAAGAGAGAGAGAGAGAGTGGGAACTTGGCCCTCCTGCCTAGTAGCGATGCCCTTTGTAACTAGTAGCTGCTTGTTACTAGTAGTAAGGCCAGGAGCTACTGGTAGCGTCCTTGCTCCTAGTAGCGATGCCCTTTGTTACTAGTAGCTTCTGGTTACTAGTATTCTCTTTATGCAGCTTTCCCTTCGAATTCGCTGAGGATCGACCTAAGTGATTTGGACAACCGCCACCGATATTTGTGGGTGAGCTGCTTGTCAAAAATAAGAGCCTTGCCTTGGTGTTTTCAAGAATTCCAGTCAATACGCGCTCTGCAGTCAAGGCTACCGATCAGACTACAGCGACTACTTCTACATGAACCAAGATTTGGAGTTCCCTGGTGTATTTTCTTCCTTTTTAGCTCTTCATTCCACCGCCGCAGTAAGACTGCTGTCTGAACAGACGTGCCATTTTTGCTGGAGGACAAGGGATAGGATCTTGCGGCTTGAAACAACAAAACTTGGAGACTTATGCAGTGGCTCCATTCAATGCATTCTTCTCATTCTGGGCCATTCTAACGAATCGAACATAGACCAGAAGCACCAGATCCTGACACCACTCTGCATGACAAGCGAGAGAGCTCCACCACCAGTTGCACTTGCAGCATCCGTGTTTGCGCTTTGGTAGGAAGAGAGGGCAAAAGGAAGAACAGTAACAAGAACAAAAATACAACGGAAACAGATTGGCAACGTGTTTGGAACAACAAAATAAAGCATTTTGATTTCTCTCTTCTTTTCCCAACACGTTGCGCGTGAGGCTGACGGCCTTGAAGTCGGAGCTCCGGGACGCCGAGCGGCGACAGAGTGGAGAGGTGAGCCGCCAGCGGGATGAGATCGCCCGCCTCACCAAGGAGGCGCAAAAAAAAGGAAGAACCAGAAGAAAGAAAAGAGAAGAAAAGAACAGACAAGAAAGGACAGAAAAGAAAAGAGACTCGGAAAACACATAAAGAAATAAAGAAAGAGACTTGAAAGAGCAGCCTACAAAGATCCAAATCGTGGAGAGAACAGATCACATGTTGGTAGTTGTTTCAAGTTGTGGGTTTGAAAAGCCTGAGGTTTTGCACTTTTATGTTTGCAGTGCAATGCCCACCAGCTGAGCGGCTCCGTTTTTGTTGTGTTATTGGATGTGTTTGGTGATGATGGAAGTGGTTTATCCCGCCCACAGGTTCAAAACATAGAAGTGCAGTTGAAGCAAGCCAACGAGATGCTCCGCCTCGGAGACACGCGCCAGAGTTGTTCGCCTCAGTGAGAGGTGGGGAAGTCATGAGAAGAGGTACCTTCCAAGAAGGTATGAGACAGAGGGGATGTGAAGTGATGGGATGGAATTTGGTTCCTTGTCAGGGAAGTCAATAATCAGTGTAAACAAAATATTGCTGAGATCCAAATGATTTGCGCTTTTGAACCTTGGCCCAATCCCAACGCTACCTGGAAGTAACAAGAACGCTGCTCCGAACGTCCGCATTTTTCTGCCCAACTGCCACCAGATGCCTCACCATTTTTGCCCGTGCGCTTTGGAACTTGTTTGTGCCAAGCATCGGCGAACCACGACGAACCCCCCGAAGGTCTGAAGTGCAACTCGCGGCGGCGGCAGAGGCATCACAGCACCCGGAGCTCCAAAAACTGCGGGGTGTTGGTGTGGATGGTGTAGTGGGACCGGTGCGGCGGACGCAGCGACTCCGATTCATACTTTTAAGATCTTTTAAGTGATTAGTGCTTTCTTGAAGAACCTCCTGCCCACTATATACTGTAAATATGTCCAGGAGTTTGCTTGCCTCAATTAGCCTGCGCTTCAGCCTCAATGTCGCTGCTTTGATGCATGAAAACACATTCCCCAGCGCCTGCGGCTTTTGTACCAAGTGTAGAGATACAAACTCAACCCCACATGCTTACCATTCGATACATCACCAGGTTTGCAACAAACACAGGTTCTTTTAGCATTCTTGAGTTCATCGATAGTCCGTTTTGATTGGTTGCATGACAGCTCTGAGCCCCACCAGAAAAGCTTGCGGCAATCCTCCAATCAATAGAAATTCTTGACAACTTAAGATTTGCAACACCCTGCCATGACGATGCCTGCCGTGACCCTAGAATGCTGACTTGCATGTATTACTAGGCATCGATGCCAGTCCGTGGAACAGCTTCAGGAGCGGGAACCACTCATAAAGGCACATTTTGCTGGGGACCTCAGGGAATCGAAAGACAGAGTCCAGGCAAGAAGTTTTCCATCGTTTCCCGTGTTTGTACGTCATTTTGCCTCTTAGTTTTGGTGCTTCTGAAGACTTCTCCTTTAAACAGAAACAATATATATATATATACATATGTGCACACACACACGCACATATGTGTATATATATATACATTAAAAAAAAAACAAGGCGAGCCCGCGGACCCAAAAGCAAAAAAAACACGCAACCCAGGAAAAATAAACAAACACACATTAGCAGGCCAAAACGAAGCATCAGCTCCCTCCAGGCTTCGTGGCAACCATGATATTTCAAGCATCGCGGTTCTGGTGCGCATCCGTCCACCCCCGTCTGCCATATACACCCCGTCCACCCCTTGGCCAGTATTGCGGTTCTGGCATGCAACCATCCTGCCGTTTCTGCAATGACTTGGGCTGTCTTCGGCATACACTGCACACATTCTGGACACCCAAGACCGTCATATAGGCCGCGCCAGACAGTTCCACTCGCGCAATAACGTTCCCACGCCCGTCCACCCTCCCATCTCCATCCATAGAACCGTCCACACCCATCTTCCGTCCACGAAAATGCTTGCCCCGTCTCGCTCTGCACCCCCCCCTAACGACTAAACTAAACGGGAGCCCAAGCATCGGAGATTCTTTTGGGAAAAGCACGCACATCTGTATTGCTGTGCCAGCGCTACAGTGCATCACATGCGGTAAAATGCTTTCGGGTCATTCGTCGTCTAGTGTTAATTTTTTTTGGCATAGATTTCCCGTGGTGTCGTTGGCATGAGAAAACAAGACGGTTCCCTTTTTAGTCGGGTTGGAGGTTGGATGTAGTATATATATATATATATCAAGTGGCTGTTTTCAATCTCTGCAGCTAGTCTCCAACCCCATTGCAACATGGCTTGAAGCATGGAGCAGCATCAGGCCCCTCATGCTTCGTTCCAACCATCAAATTTCAAGCATTGCGGTTCTGGCGTGCAACAATCCTGCCGTTCCGGCCATGACTTGACTGTCTGGCGCATGCACCGTCTCGCCTTCCTTCCCCAGCCCCGTCCACGCCCATGCGCCTCCCGTCTCGCGCCCCTTTCCTTCCATCCACCGCCGCCCGCGCACCCCGTCTCGCTCCCCTCCCTCTTCCTTCCCCACACCCGCGCACCGGCCCCCCTGCACCGTCTCGCTCCCCTCTATCTTCCCTCCACCGCCCCGTCCACACCCATGCGCCTCCCGTCGCGCCTCCCCCTCTTCCTTCCACAGCTCCGTCCACACCCATGCACCTCCCGTCTCGCGCCCCTCCCTCTTCCCTTCCGCAGCTCCGTCCACGCCCATACCTCCCGTCTCGCTCCCCCTCCATCTTCCCGTTGCAACAGAGTTTTGGTCTGTGGCCAAGGGCAAACTGGCAACGACTAAGCGGCGTTTTGCTTGGCCAATCTTCATTAGATGCATTTCGCGGGCGGATCCGTATGACCAGGTCTATCGTGACTTGTCTTCTGCGAAGGCTGCAACCTACGGTGACGTAGCCGCATCACAAAATGCAAAGCGGAGATACAGTATGTAGTCTTTTTCCGAGCGCAAATCATATGACTTTCGACTTCAACTCAAGCCCTGTTCTGACTGTAGGATGAAGCAGCTCTTTGTGGAGGGGTGATGTTAGTGTAGCTCCCTCTTCCTCTTGCCCTTGTTGGCTTGATGGGCGAGGCTTGTCTAGTCCAATATGATCCGAAGATTATTGGCTGGAACGTTGTGCAGGACTTGCCTTCAAAAAAGGTCGCCGTCTATATAACGATTGAAAAGGGGACAGAGGCTCTGCTCTCATGGCCCCTTGATGATGATATTCTCGGCATGGCTGTCAAAGAATCCAGCTCAAGTCAGTAGACTCAGCATTCAGGATGGTGCAGTGCCACCAAAAAAGCCTATGGCGCTTGTTGCGTGCTGAAAGAGCACATGGATTTGCGCAGCTCTCAGGAGGTGCTGGCCTGCGAAGTGACAAACCAATAAGGCCTTGGATTTTGCTATGATGTGTCAAGGTTGGCTCGCAGTTTCACTTTATCCCTGAGGTTGCGCTCGCGGTGAAGCATGCGACGGCCAAGGGTTGGGATCGGCTAAAAACCCGAAGGCCCCGAGATAAGATGGAGCAGCCGAATCTCCGCAAGCTGAGTTGGCCAATTGCCAGACGCCTGAGCGACGGCCAACAGATGCACCAGAATCACTTTCCACACCAGATCAGCCCCAAGCCCAAGCCATAGGACTGGAGATGGGTCGCGTTCCAAGCCTAATCCCAACCGGAAGAAAAAGACATTGGATGTCTTTGATGGCTGTGGTCCGCGGAAGAAGCGGCTAAGACCTCTACCTTGTCGACAGCTAAGTGCGACTCAAGCTCCTGTACTAGATGTGGCGGGAGGCGAAAGCCGAAGGGAAGAGAAGCCAAAGGACAAACGCGGAGAGAACCATGAAGGCTCAAGTGGACTAAAGCTCAGCCTACGCTCCGAAGGCGCTTTGCCGTAACGCCGTCAGAATCGCCAAGAGTGCTTTGATCTCCTTGCGCTCACAAGATTATCCTCGATTGAAATCTGGTTTTGGAAACTCACGCCATGTGATTTGGACATCCTAATCTTGAAAGTTGCACGCGTTTGCCTTTATGATAATCTTGTGTTCACTGGGATTCGAAGCCCAGATTGACGAATGCACGCTCATGGAGAAGTGTATGAAACACAAATGACTGATAATCTTTGTGCATATATATATATATGACATATCGGCGGCGCGCCGTAGTTTGTCACGGAATGTCAACGGCCGCCAGGTGAGGCCCGAGTGACCCTCTTTCAGCTGGTAGAGGGATCTAGCTTCGCCGCCATGGACAACGAGGCCGGTCTCACCTACTTCGAGATCGGCGTGCTGATCCAGCTGGGCTGGACGCTGACGAGGCTGGCGACGCTGAGTGGACAGCCCTCCATGAGCGAGGATGCTGGACGAGTAGCCAGTCAGAAGAGAAGGCGCATGGCAACTGCGGCGGAGTCCGGAGAAGTCATCGTCGGTGGCGTGCGAGGCGCTAGGTTGAGCCGGCGATTGCGGCAAGCGGATGAAGACGAGCAGGAGAGGCACAAGATCGAGAATGAGGAGAAGCAACGTTGGGTGGTGGTCCTGAAAGGTTTTGTGGAGGTGGCGGGGTGTCCCTCCACGTCCTATCCACTGGAAGGCAGCTGGTGGAAGAAGATTGCTGAGGGTCACATTTCGCTGCACTTGAGGAAGCGCGGAAAGACCTGGGCCATAGTGGCAAAGTGGCTGGAAGCTGCTTTCAGCGTAGCATGGCCGCAGTCTGCGCAGCAGATGGTGTACTTTGTCATGGCAGCGGCAAGTGAAGGAAAGTCCGCGGCCGCGCTGGAGAGGTTTCTGACCACGTTCACTTTCATGGAGGAGATTGCAGATATATCTACTGGTCGGAGGCTGGGCTCGGATTCTCAGCTGCAGCAGGTCGTGCAAGACTTGGTGACAAGCGAGCATGGGGACGCCAGTGGCAAGGTGCCCGTGGAGTGCCTGCGTGTCCATGGTGGTGGCGACGGAGGAGATCGTAATTTCCGACGAAATGCTACCTTTTCCCAGAGCTTTGGCGTGGTGCAAGGTGCTGAGGCATTGGGCGATGCTGGACATGGGTGAAGACAACTCTGTGCCGACTCACAAGATGGCTATGAGTGAGGCGGGCCTGACTGGAGAAGTTTGGGAAGCTGTTCAGGGAGCCGGCAGCAAGCAAGCCCTGCAGAGACCCTTCTTTGTGGGAAATGATGCATGGCTCAAGTGCAGGAGCTGGTTAGCCGTTGGCTGGAAGATCTGGAAGGGCTGAGTGAGCGTTCAGGTATTGCAGGGCAAGACTACGCGCTATAGCCGACTGAAGATAGTCGAGGTTTCCTTCGGAAGCGGGCCAACTACTTGGCCTCAGCGGCATTGAGCCAGGCGCTCATGAGGATGGCTTGGACATGGGATGCTGGTCGCAAGGTCGCTCCTTGTGGAATGAGAGGAGTGAGGCGAGGACATGGGTGGCCTGGGTGAAGGCCATGTCATGGCCATAGGAAGTAGAGACAATCCTACTTTCGGACAGAGCCACCATGCAGGAGGTGGCGCAGCAAGGGGCGGCGCAGAAGATTCATCAGGCCCAATATCTTCTGGCGTGCTTCATCAGGGAGAATGCCGGGGGGGGAAGACCCCTTCTGAGAGAAGGCGCTTCTGGCACGGACGGTGAAGCGCACGCAAGCATTGGGCCATGAGCGAGAGGCGTGTCAGAGGAGGTCGCAGAGGCTAATTACCTTCATGCCTGCAAGGTCAGGCAATGCAAAGCCCAAGAAGGTTCAGTGGACGGAAGAGGGCCCGGCAGTCTTTGTCGAGCCAGATTATGAGGAGGACTGGGCTGAAGTGGACGTTGAGGAACAGAAGGGGACAACGGCATGGGCGCGACAAAAGGCACCCATGGAATTGGTCGAGGGCACTTTAGTTGTGGCAGTGCGCGGGCGGTCGAACACCTTCCAGCTACAGGCGACCGGGTGTAGATTTTCATGCCTATGAGGTGCTGCGGGATGCGCCCGTAAGCAAGGCACAGTTTCGCGTCGTGTGCAGGCGATGCTTTGGAGAGGGGGCGTCTCTCGGGTAGCAGTGAGAGCTCGGGGGAGGTTAAGTTAGCTCCTCCGAGGTGACGAAAGTAGGAGATTAGAGCCCGAGGCGAATGGCCGCTCCGGGCGTGGGAGCTTGCAGAGAAAATGCGCGGAGCGAGAGGAATGGCGTGTCGCGCGGGACTAAAGTGAAAACCAGAGGTCAGGTAGGCGCAGCGCGTCGAGAGGGGGTCGGGCCGTTTTCGAGTTAGCGAGGCTGAATGTCTCGTTGGTCTTGAGGTCCGACCGGATGACGTGGTTGCTGGCTGCACTGCGGTGTAGATTACTAGAGAAAGTGCAGCTTTGGGTAGGTTGTCGGACGGCAATCGATCAGGACCTTCTCATGGCAGTCGGTCGGTCACGATTTCGGTGCAGTTTTGGGTAGGTCGTCGGACGGCAGTTGATCAGGACCTTCTCAGCACGTACGCAGCGGTCGGTCATGGATCTGCCCCCCCCTTTTGACCTGACTAGACTAGGCCTTGACTTTTGCTTTTTGATCTGAGGCGAGTTGTTCTGACCATTGCACATTTGGGGCAGGGTTGATTGGTTCTTGTCAACCCTGTCACGTGAGTTCGGGCTCAAGAGAGAGACGGCGTCTCAAGCCAGGTCGCTACAGTGGCGAGCGACAACGTCAAGCGATGGGGCGCTTGGAGCCAGACTTCCAAGGGCTGCTGCTCGCGCGGGGGCACGCGAGAGACCGCTTTTGTAGGAAGTTGGCTTCCTCCCAATGTTTTGCATTTGTCGTAAAGGCTAGGTAGCGAGGACTGCAGGCCTTGCTACTGGCTAAAGTGGGGGGGAAGAGCAGCAAGGCCATAGAAAGATAGAATATCCCTCTTGCTGTGAGAGAGAGGTTGTCGTGAGGGCAATATGGCCCTGATGAGCTGTGCATTGAACATCAATGCGCAGAACGTTTCACGTCGCAGGATCGCTTATTGCGCAACCCCGAGAAGTGAGATGTTGCGCGACGTGAGAATGCAGTGACATACATATTTAGATATATATAAATACATACCTACGTGCATGATTTTCATGGTCTACTCGACAACCAACTGCCTGACTTGGAAAAACATTTTTTTTTGAACTTGCTCGAGCTCTCAAGCTCAGGTTGGTTCCGATGGAGCTGGCGGACCGGCGGAGTTGATGCGTGTCTTCAAGGAGTCCATGAAGGCCGCTGAGGCGGAGTCCCAAGCCCGTGCAGCCCGAAGCTCGACTGCACCCGTCACGACCCTCGAGAGTCCCAAAGTGCCTAAGTTAGCCGAAGGCTGCTGTTGTGGATCCATGGCAAAAGGAAAGATAAGGAAAGAACAAAATCTAAATCTAAAGAAGGTCAAAAGTGGAAAACAAAAAGGACTTATATAACGAAAATGGCACCTCGCAAGACATGTTCTTTTTAATTGAATTCTTTAAACACATGAGATAATCTTTCCGTATTTTTTAAACATGTTTCAGGTCTGGCAGGCTTGGGTGAACATGTATTCATTACTGCCATAGGTTTGAACCAACGAATGTTTTGGCTCAAGTGACTTGGCCAAAATAGCGTTTGTTCTCTCTTTTTGAGGGCGGAACCCTTGGAGAGACAGTTCTTTTTTTGTGCAGGGAGGGACCCTGTTTTCCCATGAGCGAGTTGGGAACAAGCCTTGCTGCCTACACCAGGTACCAGGTGATCCACGCCGCCGCGTGGATGGAGTTCAGCGCTCACCTTCAGGAGCTGGTTGCTGAGGGGCGCGAGCGGGAAGCTTTGCGTCTCTGGGCCTCCGTGGTGGAGTTGGTGCATCTGGGGTCTCCAGGGCAACCCCTCTCCATCGCTGGGTTCCCCCCGGTTCGTCGGTTCGTATGTACCACCATTCCGTGTGCAAGGTGCACCGACCGTCGGGGCGGCTTCCAGTTCCCATGGGTGGGCGTATGGAACCGCCGCTGCTTGCTGGTTCAAGAGGGACTTGGGCCAGCGGTCGCGTGGCAGCGTTACCATGCCTCTGCGGCGCGCTTGGACCGCCTGGCGCTGCAGTGGATTGCCTTTGACCTGGGCCCGTTGGACTTCTTGCCGGTCCACGTTGGTTTGGCCGTGGAGCGGCTGGACGACGGGGACGATGGCATCGACACCGAGGAGTTCTTCGGGCTGGTTCGGCTTTGGCAGCAGGGGAGGCGGCCATGGCGGGAACCATGGTCGTCCCTGGTTGGGACCCCAGGTATTCCCCGGGAAGTCGCGAATGCAGGCCGATCCATCCGTGCGATCCTGGGGGCCGTGGCCTATGACGTTGAGTACATCCCCCCCCTCTGCCTCCTTTGTCGCCTGCCCACGTTCGAGTCCTGTCGAGTCTGTCGATCGATCGTTTGTGAAAGCTGCAACTTCTGGTCACGGCAGTGCCCGTTGTGCATCGACAGTTCTGGCTCAGACTAGTGCGATAGTCCTTGCAGGGCTCATGGCTGACAGGGCGCTATGCGGTCGAGTCAGCGGGGAGCTCCAGGTGGGACCCGGAGACCTCGTCTGAAGTGGCCCAAGCCGCCCGCGTTCGCGAGTTCAGGGAGCAATACCACCTCTTGGACGACGCGGACTTCGCCTTTGCCTTTCGGTCAGCGGAAGAGGCCTTGTTGGCCGGGGGCCGGGGATTGGCCGATGCTTGGACCAAGGCCCGCTCCGAGCAGACTGAGGAGCTGATGCCGTTGGCGGCCTCTACCGTGGAAGCTGGCTCGAGTCGCGACAGGCCGGCACATGCTCTTCACCTACCCGCTCCTCCAGTGCCTGTTCGGAAGGGAGTGACCCTTTCTCAACAAGCTTTCAGTGCTGACAGTGTGAACAGGCGAGTGGAAGCGCTGGCCAAGGTGTTTGAGGACGCCGGGATTCATCGCCCTTCCGTGGGGAACCTCTCAGATGCGATCCTAGCGGAGTGGAAACTGCAACTCACTCGATTGGCGCAGGTCAAAGTGACCAAATCGGAACCTCAGACAGTGGCGAACGCTGTGCGCACGTGGTCGGAATTGGTCAGCTTTATGCGTTCTCGAGATAGGACTACGATCGAGCATTTGGATTTGGCGTCATTCCTGGCCTCCGGCTCCAAAGGACCTAAGCGGGCATTGAACTCGCTTCGCTGGTTGAATAAACTGGGGCATTTGGGGTGGCAGTTGGATGCGATCGTGCTGGATCCACCTGCCTCACGGCGGGCCGCTGCGCGATCCCAGGCTCTCGTTGTCGAGCCGCCCATGCTCACCCACTTGGAGCGTGGCATCAAGGAAGCCTTCACCCGACAGGACCCTCGCTGGACTGCGATGCTGGGAAGTTGGATCGTTGGCGTAGGGGTCCTACGCTACCGGCATGTCCAACGTGCTCAGATGGTGCGATTGTCCCGCTCAACGATGTACTGCCATTGCCCCAAAGGGAAGCAGGCGAGCAAACGTGATGGCTTCGACTTCTCCATCCCTTCGCAGTTCACAGATGGCTGGCCCTGGGCGGAGCATGTGGTGGCCCTTCGGAACCAGTTGCCCGAGGCCCAACGAGATGAAGGCGGCCTCTGCTTCAATCGGGAAGGCCGCGCGTGGGACATCTCTGAGGTGCAAGCCGCAGGTCGTGAGCTGTTCCAGGACCTTGTGACCGACGTGGCAGACCTCTCCACCTACTCGTGGCGCCGGCTCATGCCCACGGTGGCGTTGCTGGCCAAGTACACCCCGGTTGAGATGGTGGCCTTGGGGGATTGGCAATCCAAGAGTGAGCTACCTCAGGAGGCCGCCATGCCGACACACTACGCAGGCAGCCGTGATCTCGTTAGCATGAGGCTCAAACATCTGTCGCTGGGACTTGTCGCCAGGTTGGGCGAATTTGATGCCTGGGAACTGGCAACTCCAGCCGCCATCACTGCCGCAGTGGACGCGGCCAAGCCCGAGGTGCAGCGGGCAGTGAGCCTCGACAAGCACAGCTTGTGGGACAAGCCGATGTCGGTGGCAGCAGCGCAGCGCGCGTTCGCTTTCTCGCGAGAGCGTGCAGCGCTCACAAGAGCGGCACAAGCTAGTTCCAAGCGCTCCGAAGCTGTGATGCCCCCTTCCATCAATGGCAAGGTGGTCACCCGTTTCCTGAGGAACGGCAAGGCGCTATGCCCCAACTTTCAGTTGGACGCCTGCCACGTGGGCGAGGGAACCTGTGGTGAAGCCCACCTTTGTGCCATCGTGCTGAAGACTGGCCGTGCCTGCGGAGGGAAGCATCCAGCTCAGGCTTGCTTGGCAAAGCGCTATGTGGTGGCCGAGGACGTCGAGCACACCCCTCTGGCGAACGTCGCAGTGCCCAGCACCGCAGAGCCAGTCGCTCTCCCCGTGGCCGACGCCCCTGAGGCTCCACATCGATCATCATCGCCAGAGAGCACCTCCAGTGAAGATGAGTCCTCAGCAGGCCCTCGCTCCCCGAGCGCGTCCCCGAGTCCAGTCCCTGTTCCCAAGACCAAGAAGCCGCGCACCGTGCCACCCCCGGACACTGAGGCAGTACCCTCTCCAGCGCAGCCCGTGGCGCCCAAGGCAATGCCGCCCGCGGTGGCAGCGACAGCTGCGGCGCCCAAAGCCTCGGAGGTCATTCCACCATGGCGAGCAGCAGCAGCCGAAGCAACGGAGGCTCCCAGCGACATCTTCGAGATGCCCGAGCCCCCGGCCGCGTTCACACCCAATGTGCACGACCAGCGGTGGGACCGCTTGGCCACTGTGCGGGGGAAGAGCGCGCAGGCGCCGACCAAAGTGCTGTCCGTCCAAAGTGGCGGCACGTTGTGGTTGGGTGGATTGCCTACGAACAGGTCAGCATCAGCCTTTCCATCCGTCACTCTTCAAGTGGCATGCATGCTTGAGGAGCCTTCGCAGCGGGGTGGCATTTGCTTGCAGGGAGCGACCCTGCGCAAGTTCGCTATCGCCCACCCTGATAGGCGAGACGAGCAATGGCGCGACCTGTTTCCGCTCCTGTGCAATACGTTGTGGGGAGGTGAGGATGTGCTCCTCCACTGCATTAGTGGCCGGCATCGCGCGGCGGGTACCGCGTGTATGATCCGAGCCATTCTGCTCCGGGAGCGCTTTGAAGCAGCTTGGGACTACTTGGCAAGTGTGAGGGATGTCGACATCCAAGGCTTGCTGAGAGACAGGGCCTTGGCTGGTTGGATCCATGAGACCCTTCGCACATCTAGTCTGGGCAATGCCTGGCCCCGGCCAACCGGATACATCGCGACCGCCCGCAGTCAGCTGCACATCCAGGGCTATGAGGACACTCCCCTCTGCTCACATCGCCAGAGCGGCCAGAAGAGCAAAGGGCGTTTGGCAAACCCGTCGAAGTGTACCTCGAAGATGGAGGCGATTGCCTGGGGCAGGCCAACATGCCAAGTTTGTGCCAATAGAGCACCAGCCTCCTGGATCCCTTGAGGAGGCTGTGGCACCTGTTTTCATCTCGTCGCACAGCGACACATAAGAGCAGCTAGCCCCCTTTTGGCGATGGAGCGATCCGTTGCCCGTGGCGAGCTTGACCAAGACAGCGTGAAAACAGAGTGCAGTCTCCTGACAGGGGCATTCGGCGAGGGGGGAGTTTCGCCTAGGCGGGTAGGATCGAGGTGCAGGGAGAATTGTCCGAGCCGCAGAAGCATGTCCATGAGGACGTCGTTCGGTCTGTCCCTATGTCTTCCTTCCCCCCCCGTCTCCGGACTCGTCACGGCCGTAGTCATTGTGCAGGAGGAGAGGGACTCCTCCGAGCGGGCAGCTTTGGCTTAGGCGCGTGGGAAGGGATCCCCGAGACAGCATGGCTAGTTCTTTGAGCTTAGTGCCGAGGGAGTCTTCGAGGATTGAAGATTCTCTGAAGGCGCTAGGCACGAACTTCAGCCTTGACCCTGTTGTTGTGGAAGCCTTGATCAAGACCGGTATCTCTAATTTTGAAGAATTTCGATTTTTCTTTGACAGTGAGGGCGCGGTTGAGCCATGGCTCTCAAAGCTGTCGCTTGGGGATGGCAAGATGCTTCAGGTGTCCCGCTTGCGGCGGGCATGGCACGCCATCACCCTCTATTTCAGGCAAATGGAGCAAGATCGCTCCAAGGTGGCCTCTGATGACCTCGATTCCATGCTTGGAGAGACCGAGCTGAGGGACACCAAGGTCAGCTTCTGGCGGAGGTACCGCCAACGATTTCCCCCCGGAAGTGCATCCGTCTGACTCCACCCTCTCGAGGGTGAGCCGAGAGATGAGCAAGCGGATGCTGTGCGTGTTCTCCATATGGAAGGTCAAGTCCTTGCAGTTTCAATTGATGACTACGCAGAAGAAGCGCAAACTCGGCGACAACTTGTTCACTGAGGAAGTTGAAGAAGAAGAGCCGTCTGCCCGTGACACCGAGGCCTATTTGGATAAGTTGCAGACGTTGATGGTGGCGTACTCCATGGCAGGGGTGGGACCTTTGCCTGCGCCAGGGCCAGGGTTTGATCCCAAAGAAGAATTGTCTTTGGGAGCAGACAGCACTCGATTCGCCCAAGTGCCACTGGACATCGCAATGCAATATTTCTTTCAAGCGAAACGAGCCACTGCCGCACTCCCTCCAGGCAAACGGCTGGCATGGCTCCAAACACGTGATGCCGAAGAACGGGCAGAGTGGACGGCACGCTTTAGGGAAAGCTCTCAGTCGCTTGGCGTCATTATTAAAGAAGTCTACCAAGCGCGAGATGCACACTGGCTGCCGCCCACACCAGCAGAGCCAGCGTCCACCGCCCCGGGGAAGAGCGCTCCGCCAGCAGCCGCTCCAACGGCCTCCAAGTTTGCATTGGGGAAATCGATCCAAGGCAAACAAGTAGCCAGGGTACTCCGTGATGGGACGCTCCTTTGCCAGGCATTCCAGGAAGGATCTTGCAAGAGTAAGGGGGGGCAAATGCAAGCTTGGTCAACATCGTTGCGGCCACGTTACCAAGAAGGAGAGGGTGTGTGGAGCTCCGAACCATGGGGCAGCAGCTTGCCGCAACACCCCGAAGGCCTGACGGGGCCTTGAAGAGGCAGCGGCAGCCTCTTCAGGGTCTGTTGAGGATCCGCCGCAATCAGGGGAGGGACCCCTGATGGCCGACCTGATGTCAGGACCCAATGCACCGCTTACCAGAGCCTTCATCTTTTGCGGTTGGAGATGCATCACCATCGACTGGTTGATCAACCCTCAACATGACCTCGCGCACCCGGAGTTTCAGCAAGAGCTTCACGAGATGTTGCAGCAAGCCGATTGTATCTGTGCCGCTTTGGACTGTAGCACCAAGTCCCGCGCCCGAGAGATTCCCAGGAAGTTCGAGGACGGCCGACCCGCTCCGAAACCCCTGCGATCAGACGAACACCCCACAGGCCTTCCACACCTCCGAGGGAGTGACCTTCGGCGAGTGACCAAGGACAACCAGGCCTGTGACTTTGTCCTCCAGGAGATCCAGGAATTGGCCGATCGTGGTGGAGTGTCACTGCGGGAGAATCCGGCGAGGAGCCTCCATTGGGAACTGCCCCGTGAGAAGCAGATGTTGGCGTCCGGCGATTGGCAGGACACCTGCTACGCAGCATGTTGCTTCATGGGGGCGCGGTGCAAGCAGCAGAGACTCAGGCACAACATCCAGGAGATCTCCCAGTGGCCGCACTCCAATGCCATCATCAGCACGACCCAGATGAGTGGAAGCCCTACACCTTGGATGGGCAGCGAGTCTTCCCTAGCCATGAGGAAGCTGAGTACACAGCCCCGCTGGCCTTCGCCATTGCGGTGTCCACTAGTTGGTGGGCAGTACGTGTTGGTCGAGCCAAGTTGCGCGTCCCTCGGATGCCGCCGACTGAGGCTGTGGGCCGCCGGGAGCACTGGCTTCACTATGACCCCCGCTCTATGCGCAGCTGGGCTATGACTCCTTTGGCGATCCAGCTGGGCCTGCGACCAATAGACCCGCGCGAGCGAGCACGGGTGCCTCGCGTGCGTCGAGCAGTCGACCTCTTGGTGGATGGCCACCTTCCCGCCAAGTGCATCTACGTAGGGCGAGGGCATCACAGCCACAAGTTGCCCCTGTCGAAATGGTGCTCTCCGTACACCCCAGGGCATGATTGTACCGCAGATGAATGGCTTCCTTGCTATGTTGAGTTCATCATGTCATCCAAGGCGGCGGAACTCCCAGAGCTGGCGGGCTGCACCTTAGCCTGTGATTGCCCACATGACAGTGACGTTTGCGAAGCCGATGCGCTGGCAGGGTTGGTTTTCGACGCCACAGCCCCGGAAGCACCTCGTTACTTGGCAGCGGCAGGCGGGCAAGCCCAGAGGCATCACTCGACAGCATCTCGAGCATTGCGGTTGGGGGTCATCTCCAGCCGCGGAGTGGCTGCGAGCATCCCAGCACGAGTGGGCCTATTCACCCAAGAAGGCGTTGTCACGTGCTTCCGCCGCCTCTTCCCAGGTACATGGTTCCAGGATTTCAAGTTCCCGATGATCGAAGACCTCCTGAATCAGGCGCCGTTCTGCGAGTTTCCACGCTGGAGAGACCAGCACGATCTCAAGGCAGATGGGCCCCTGGGACCACATTTGGCTAGCGCAGCTCTGAGGCAGCGGCAACGTCATGCCGAGGGCCAGCAAGCCGGAGCTTTGAGCCATAAAGCCGCCCTACCTCCGCTTTTGAGTTTTGGGCTGGACCCGGACACCCACTTTCAGCGTGCTTGCCTTCGAAGCCAGGCACCCATCCTGACTGAGCAGTCGCCCCCTTCTGGACGATGATCTATGGTTTGTGGCTGAACTCTATGCATCACGTTCCGAAGACCTACCACGACTCCGCGAGCAGAGCCTAGGCATCTTGAAGGAGCTGAAGCAGCGATGGAGGAGCGTGGGCGAGCACCTGCGGACTTTCCAAACATCAGCGATTCGGGCAGTCACCCGTTCCAGGGACATCGGACTAACAGCCCTCTTGGTGACCCTAACGTCCTGGGCGGATATCACGTACCCTTACGGCTTGGTAGCGGGACTGCCAGCTGTAGGTACGGCACCACCCTACGGGGTCTTTCCGGAGCAGCCAGGTCGTATCCTCACCATGGAGGACGTGCTCGGCGACTGGGAAACCCACAATTACAAGACCCTCGCCTCGCTCAAACCCGGCAGACATGATGCCGTGCTGCTGGAGCAATCGCTGAATGATGCCGCCCAAGGCTTCTGCTCTGCACCGTTGACCCAGGCGCAGCTCCTACGAGAACTACGAGGAGAACCATTCCGCCTCATCCCCCGATGTGTGATTGTCCAATCCTCGGGCAAAAAGCGGATCATTGATAATGGAGATACAGGAGGCCAGTCTGAGAGATCTTCGGATTGGAACAAGTTGGTTCTATGCTCGCCGTTGCGCCCTGCACAACATGTGGGGGCGGTTGCTTCACTGTTGACAGACAAACAGTGGCATACTCTTACGACTGCTGACGAGTGGCAGTCAGGAGGGGAAGATTGGCCGAACGCGTATCGGCATTCCCCTATCAGTCAGGCAGAGAGCCGCGGCTGTATCGTCTGCTTCTGGCATGCTGAGCGGGGGGAACCCGCCTTTCAGGTGTATTCATCCCTCCTCTTCGGCCTCCCGCTCGCGGTTACATCGTTCAATCGGTATTCCCGCCTCATTGAAGCACTGGGCCGACGGCTTACATACAGTCTGGTGTCGCTCTATTTCGATGACGCCCACATCACGGACCCCCAGTCAGGCTTCGGCTCCAGCCAACAAGCTTTCTGTCAGTTGAACACCCTCTTAGGTACCCCGTTTGCCGAGGAGAAGAAACAGTTGATGCAGCCTACCGGTACCTTCCTGGGCCTTGATCACGACTTTACGAACCTCAGTCGGGGCTTCGTGACGTTTTGGGCCCGCGATCGATTGATTCAGAAGACAGCTGCGATGATTACCGAGGCACAGGCACACAACAGCCTGTCCTCAGGCCAGGCATCCAAGCTCTACGGCATGCTCAATTTTCTCGAGCAGGGCATGTACGGAAGGTTGGGATGCGCAGGTCTGGCAGCCATTAAAGCACGCCAGACAGAGCGCAACCGCGACCTCACTCCAGAGCTTCAGCGCAACTTCGATGTGATTCACTCCATCCTTCGCCATCGACCCTGTTGAGAACTTCCCGTGAGGCCGTCCGAATGTTTGCGGTTTGTTGTAGCTTCTGACGCAGCTTTGGAGGAACCAAAGCAGGGCACAGGAGGATTTTTAATCGTCTGGCACGATCCGGTGGGACCGGTTCGGGAAGCCTTCATCGCCAACATTTCTCCGGAAGTTTACCAGCTGTGGGAGCCTGGTGACAGGCAGATAGCCCAGTTGGAGATGGTGATGATCATTTATGCCCTCACTATCGGGCGCAGGCCTTTCGAGGTCGTCGAGGCATCTGGCTGATCGACAACGTCGCTAGCCTCATGTGTCTGATTCGGGGCCGTTCCCAGTCACCTGATCTGGAGCGCATGTGTGGTTTGATTCATGTCATGCTGTACGCTTTGCGTACCTGGATGTATTGGGAATACATTCCGTCTAAGAGTAATTGGGCCGACGCCATTTCAAGACTAGGTTGGTCCGATCCGTGGTGGCGAACCAACGGATTCACCCCTTTTTCCGTCTCTTGCCCTCTCTGCCTTTGGCACCTTCCGCTGCCAGCAGTGATCCGAGTCGTAGAATTTCTCTAAGTGCGTTGGGAGGATTTGAAGTGCATTGGGAGTGGTTTCCGGAGTGACCGGAAGGATACCACAAGGGTCTGATT
>CAXAMN010007880.1:127021-172820 GCA_963970005.1 Durusdinium trenchii | reverse complement strand
CTACTAGGAGCAAGAACGCTACTAGGGGCTCCTGGCCGTACTACTAGAAGCAAGAACGCTACTAGGGGCTCCTGGCCGTACTACTAGGCTCCTGGCCGTACTACTAGGAGCAAGAACGCTACTGGCGTACCACTAGGAGCAAGAAGGCCGTACTACTAGGAGCAAGAACGCTACTAGGGGCTCCTGGCCGTACTACTAGAAACAAGTAGCTACTAGTAACAAGAAGCTACTAGGGGCTCCTTCACTTTCCCTCTTCTTTGACTCACTTTTGAAGTCGATGTGTTGGAAACAACTGGCTGTGGAGGAGCTTGCTCAATTGAACACGGACGTCTCAAAAGGCCTGGTCTGAACGCCTTGAGAGTCACAAGTTGTGCATGTTTCACAAGGTCACAACATGCTGGAAAGTCTGGAGTCACTTGCGAAGGTGAGTTGGCGGGGGTCGGGCTGTCACATCTACGTGCAGGGACATGGCAAGTCTCGATACGATAATGTTAAGTTGGCCGTTGCGGTCCAGCATCGTTGATGCTAGTGGCATTGATAGGAGAATGAATGTTAAGCTGGCCATTAGGCTTAAGCATCGTTGAGTCTTTGAACCGATGCACTTTTGCAACTGATTGCCGTAGCTTTTGTCTACCCCCGCTAGCCTCAGGTTTTTGGGGTGGGACGAGTTCCTGTTGAAACCTGGACTACGTTATGGGTCATGAGGTGTTCTGTGCACATGGTGAACCTTGTCTTTTTGTTGCGGCTACTCCACGGGTCTGCAATTTATGACTGCCTTCATAGGATTTCAGTCCTTACTATGCCTACACAGGCTGACTGGCTGCATGCTGAATGCTTCAATTATGGTACGAAGCTCAGCCCACAGACCATCAAACAAGCCGATCAATGTGTGTGTTACCGCCTTGTAGAATCCTTTCTTGGTGGATTCTGTTGAGTTGGATCATTCGGATGGCGGGATTCTGCACCAGTTGAGGTCGTCCTGTTGATGTGCTTGAAGCGGACTGGGTAGCTTCCCTAGCATGTGTTGTCGCCACAAGCGTCACAAGTCACTAATGTCATAAGATTCTTTCACCACACGATGAGGTTCGCATGGAGGATGGCCAGCATTTGAACGACTCCTTGATTGACCTCTTCGTGGCTATGCTAGTGTCTCCTCTGAACGGCAGGTTTTGAACGCATCAGCGTGGGCTGTTTGAAGCAACGGTTGGAGGAAAGTGCTCGTACTTGTTTTCACTACGTTGATCCCGCGTTGCACATGCCGTGCCCGGGAATGGGCGTTGAACTGCATGTTTCCGCAGCATTGGCTTAAGCCGCGTAGGCAAGATGTTAATTTGGTGATGAGGCGGAAGCGGGAGGTAATCCATGACTTCCTTGTGGGCGTGGACGCAGCGGAGTCCGACCGGACAGTAGCTGAGGAGGCAGATGACTCAGATGAGGAGGGGCCAAGGGCTGCACCGAGCCTCGGTTCCGATGGGCTTTCCAGCAACGAGTCGCGGGAGCTCATGGCAAAGTGCTTGCTGCGGAAGGGCTTTTGTCTCATAGGCTTAGGTGGAAAACATCAGCAAACTGTGGATGCTGCTCGCTTGGATGCACTGAAGCTGCTCCAAGAAGATGACGGCAAACGCTTTCGGCCACCAGCCTCATTGATCGTGGACGGGCTCTTAGGTGAAGAAGGTTCGGCCGAAATCATGGATTTGGAAGGCTACAACTTTGCGACCCAACAGAAACAAGGGCTACGGGCTGCAGATACCTTTTTGAAGCAAGTCTTTGATGCGGTTACCCCTTTGGACTCCATACTCGGGTGCCGCATGACGACCCAGTCCCCTTGCATCCTGCACAAAGCAGGCATTCCCATGGATAGTGATGTTCCAGAGCTGACGCCTGGAGACTGCCAGAAATGGCTGAAGATACTAGGCCATAGTAGATTGATGTTAGTGCTCTTCCTGGGCCCTGGCTTTGGGCGGATGGAGTTCCAGCCCTTGGATGCTGAAGTTGATACTGTGGAGCTGGATGTTGGGCCAGGCACGTTGTTGTTGCTGCGGTCCGATGGCTTGACACATCGCTTCTTCTCCACAGCTCGATCCTTGGCCTTGAGCTGTTTCCTTATGGAGGATGCTACTCACAGCTGGCGAAGGCGATTTGGTGTCCCGGTCGTGGTGACCCCCGTGTGTCGAGATTTGATGGATTGGGCCAAGGAGCATTGGGAGGAGTCCCGACGGAATCAGAGCATTGGCGACAAAGGTCAAGAACTGGATAGCACTTTGCCAGGCCAGTGGCAGCGGATGGCTTCGCAGGTCTTCCAAATGGGCCCCCAAATAGCTGTGCGGGGCACAAGCTGCAAGCTGCCGGCCTCCTACAGCGACGCAGGGTTTTGGTGCGGTGCGGAGACTGGATGTGACTTACTCGAGGAGGTGCCGCTTTGCCGCTGGGACCATGCGGATGTCTATGACCCAGATCGTGAGAGCTGGAAGTGGGGCAAGACCAGTTGCATCTCGACAGAAACGTCAAGAGCATTCTTCAAGCATTCTTCACCAAATCCTCTCAATTGCAATTTCGTGATCCCAACCAAATGAACCATGATTCAGCGACGCAAACAAACACACTCACAGGACCCAAATGAAAACAGTAGAGTCTAGAGTCCCAAGCTCAAGTTAAGTCTCTCGTCAATTGGTGCTTCCAATCATGTATTTCTTGAACTTGGTGCTTCCATGTGCAGGCAATCACGGCTCCTTTATTGATGGCATCGAGCTTTTTGACAACAAGTTTTTTTGGCATCTCGCCAGTCGAATCACGAGGCATGGACCCAGGGCAACGGCATATTCTCGAGACTTCCTATGAGGCGCTTTATTTCAGTGGCTTTCAGAAGAAGTCTTTGATGAGATCGTTGATTGGCGTCTACATTGGTGCGGCCACTTCTGAGTTTGGCTTTGCACCTCAAGACTGCTCCATGTCCGGAACTGGCGGTGCAAACAGTATCACTTCCAACCGGATTTCCTTCTGCTTGGGCTTGCAGGGTCCAAGTTTCACAATTGATGCACAAGGGGCTGCAGCCCTGGCTGCTTTGACCAATGGAGCCATGAGTTTGCGCTTGCAGACCGATCTCTACAAACCGAATCATACGGCTTTGGTAGGTGGTGTGTACCTGATGTTAGCTGGAGTCACTTGGATATTGCTCAGTGCCAAAGGGCACTTGTCACATCAAGGTCGTTGCATGACCTTTGATCAATCAGCTGACGGCTATGCAAAGAGTGAGGGTGTAGCCAACCTAGTGCTTACCCGAATGGATGATCAGAATGAGACGGAGGAGGAGTCGAAGCCCAAGGGGATCATTGCAGCCACCCATTCCAGCCACGGAGGTAGGAGTGCCTCGTTGACGGCGCCATGTGGTCCGATGCAAGGCGAGATGATCCACCAGGCCTTGCGGCAGGCAGCCATTGCAGCGAGCACCATGGAAGCTGTTGAGTGCTTTGGCCATGGAGTTTCCATGCAGGACGCCGTCGAGGCACAGGTGACCAAACACGCCTTGCGTGGTTCTGTTCAGGACGAGGTGCCTTTGGCCTTGACCTCTTGCTTCTCTCAGGCTGGGATGCCAATGGAAGCAGCAGGGATGGCACAAATCCTGAAAGTCCTCATCACCCAAAAATATGGCACAATCGTTCCTTTATTGCACTTGCAACAGCTGAACCCACACATCGAGGACTCCCTCAATGAATGTGCTCTTTTCGCCAGTGAGCATGTGCAGTTGGAAGGGCTGAGCTCCTACCATGGGATTACGGGCCGAAGCATTGGCGGAACTATGTGCCATGTGATCACCTTGGGCAATGTTCAAGTGGAGCAGCTGGAGAAGCCAGCCATCGCTCAAGGAGAAGAGGCCACATATGAGACCAGCCGGGAAGCACGAGAGCTTGCAGCGAGCACTTTCTGGCTCTCTCGAAAGATTTAATTTTATGAGTGAATGCAGTACATGTAGATGATGAGTTATCAAAGCTCCCAGTTTGATTGGACTCCTCAATAGTGTTCTGAAGTCGTCCGGGTCTTCCAATACCGAAATGGATCGAAATGGACTTTACTCCGGTGGGGCCAAAAATGGACGGACGCGATGATTCGATGCAAGTTGGGTGCACAAAATAATATCATGGACGTGCTAGACACCTACTGTACCAGCTGAGTGCGTAATGCAATTGTCCAATCATTAGGTTGGACTTCTCGGTGGCTCGCTGTGCTCTCAGTTTCAGGTCGCTGACATGCTTGTGAGGCTACTGACAAGACATGACTCAGACATGAAGAGTTGGACTCAGTTGGGCTGTCTGAGTATTCTTTTGATATGGCCGTTTCTTGTCGCCAAACTTTGGCTCACAGTACTCACATGAAACGTCCTCCTTTAACATAGAATGCTCTTCATTCTTCTCACGGTTGCGCTTGGCGCAGAAGGACAGCATAGATAGCGGGATGTAGCGAGTGTATGTGGAAAGGCCGCTTATACGACTGAGTGCTTGTGCCAGGAGCCATTCTTAGCAATGTGGGCTACCTCCTTCCGGTCAAGTGGGGCAAGCCTGAACGCTCTGCGCCTTGCCCACTTCAGAGCAACACAGATATACCGACTTCATGGATTTGAAAGGACTTTGGTGTTGCTGCGAGGTTCAGCAAGCGCTCGACGATGCCTTCCCAAAGCATGATTTTCCAGGCAGGCTGTCGTGCTTGATCTCCACACAACGGGTGCTTGTCCCGAGAGTTCGTGTGGATCTTGCTTTGAACGGGTGCTGAGAGTTCGTGATGGGAGCGACACCAGCCACGCACCTGTCAGACGGATTTTGGAGCTCCTTGGCCTTTACGGAGGGCACTTACCCGAATCAGCAGGTTGGTGCCAAGGGTGGAGGCCCTAGACAGATTGTGGCCGCATTGTTAGAATTGGTTAGGCCCTTTTCCTGGGCGTAGGGCCTACAGACTTGGAATCACGAGGACTGGTGAAATGGATCGAGGAGGAGTTGCTGACCTCCGGTGAGGGATCGATTAGCATCCCCTGGACGTTTCTTGGACGCTTTAGCTCTGGAATCCACTTGTAGCTAGCTGTTAGCGAGCTCAGTTTGTCACCTTCCAAGGCAGGGCAATGCTTCAAGGCTAGCGCCCTTAGAACAAAAGCAGTGGCTCGGTGGCAGGAGAGGTGAATCCAAAAAAGATAATTCGACGAATCCACTATCGCTCGAGGATTTAGAGAGTCTGTTTTGAGTCTCTCCCTCTAGATTTCCGGCTGTATTTTTAGGTATATTGCCTACTCCAGACGGCAAGTGTGTTACATTGTCGCCAAAAGCCTCATAGGCAGGATGTGCCGATAATGTGGTTGCAAGTTTGACATGGTGATGACCGGCCAGTCCCTGCAGGCAGTGAAAGCGGCCCACACAAGAACGCACTGTAGCTTCCTCGCACTGCAGCGTTTCCAGCTGATATTGTTTTTGGTGTTGTTTGCACCAAGGAAGAGCTTCTTGAGCAAGCCAGGCTCGGTCAGTTGCATTTCTTCTTCAAGGTAGAGCATGAAGGGCAGTGCAGATTGATACAGTGACAAGTCTGACAAGTTAGAAGGTGTCACAGCTGCAGGACCCGGAAGTTGCCTCCCTCGAAAGGATGGCTACGGTCGAGCATTCTGGACTCTACTTGCTGCATGTTCCAGAGACCCCACACTGGCTCATGGTGCCGAAGGTGGGAGGGTCAAGCGTCCAAATGATGCCATATCGCTGGGCACCCTGAAGCCAGGCCCAAAAGTTGTCGTTGCCAGAGGTTCTCAAGTAGAACCTTGGACAGAAGAGGAATGCTTTCAGAAACAAGGTTCAGAATTCTTGCAAACTGCCTTGTCATTTTGCATCTCATTTGTGTGGCCAGTCTAACAAGTGCCAAACATACTTGAGAAGCGTTCTTTTTGTGCCGAGATTCCACCCGATGATCTCTTGAAAGATGCCACCAATGCGTACCCTTTGAGTGATGCAAAGTTGAGAGTCTGTCGGTATGACGACGGTGGTGGTGGCAGCGCTCTAGCAGGAGCCGGGTTGTTTTCCACGCACCAGTGGGGATTATTTGTAGGGACGAGCATTTCTACTAGGAGCAAGGACGCTACTAGGGGCTCCTAGCCTTACTGCTAGGAGCAAGGACGCTACTAGGAAGCCTCCGGGCCGGTCCTTCATGCCAAATGTGACCCTGCAGGTTCAGGCAACAAATTCGTGTATCATATCATCCTTCGGCAGAAAGGGAGGAAAGAAACGTCGACAAAAAAAAATATGAAAACAGAATTAACAAACGTAAAGGATCATAAAATAGAAAGACGAGAATGACAAGTATATTATATTCATGTATATTCCTCCCTCCAAGCAATTCCCAAGCTGTTTAATACCTTTCCTACACTCACTTTTCTGAGTGCCTGGAGGAGTTCCAACGGTTCCACCATCCCGTTGCAAGGCCAAGTCTGGCAAGCGAGGTCTCGATTTCATGACCTCGGACGGGCCCCAAGGGCAGGCGATGCAAGTCATGACCCAAAAGACCGTGGGAGGTCACATCTATGGAGTAACCTGCTCAATAGGAGGTGGGCAAAGTGAGCATGTGGCCGTCTATATGCCCGAAGCAACCGCACTGTCCCTCTTCCTCACCAACGAAGAAAGTCCACAGGTGCCGACTCCTGCTTGGATTGTGGGTGCTCGACCGATTTTGGATATTGAGGATGCCACCCTGTCGTCCAACGCCACCCTTCAGCCATTGAAAGGAGTGCGCTTCACAAGCGACTTAGTGGATGTGCAGATTGTCTCCTCAAAGTTCAAAGTCAGCGGCAGCAAGCCGATCGTGGCATTTTCAGGGGAGACCGAAGATCTCCTTGGCATGTCTTTGTCTCCTGACGACGTCCACTTAGCACGCACCAACCGCCTCGGAAAGTGGCCTGTTTGCGAAATAGGGCCATCTTCAGAGTGACGAACGGGAGAGAGAGAGAGAGAGAGAACCTAATTGTAACGGCCTCCAACCTACTATTGATGGCCTCCACCTAAGAGCGATGGCCTCCAACCTAGAAAGAGAGAGAGAGAGAGACCGGGTACTGTGTGTGGCCGCTTCCGCTTTGTGCTGTGAATCTACCATGGCTTGTTGGCACGCCCCAGGCAAAGGGACACCACCGGCGGTCCGCTATCCTTCAACCGCAAGGTCGTCCAGTACTACCGAGGCCACGGGAACCGACGTGTTTCTTGTTCGTTTGACAAGAGATTTGTGTTTCTATTTCGTTGAGGATTAACCCCTGAGCAACAGTCTACGTTGTCGTCTTCGTTCACTAAGTTTGTCATCACCATTCAGTTTCATCTCCCGATGTGTAGGTGAAGGACGCTTTGCCATTTTCAATTGCAGAAACTCAAGTGTTGCACGATGTTCATGAGGCATGGCTCTTGAATCTCAGCATCCTGATGTTTGGCCAATGAACTTTGGCTGCAATCCTGAATGACTCATCACCAGACTCCATATGACTCAAAATGACATCTTCATATAAATAGTATTGTAATATCATATATGTATGTATGTATTTTTTTATATATATATATACACACTCATTATTGATGCAACTTTGTGTTTTTGTCAAAGTTCTTCACTTCCATCTTTTAAAAACAAGCGATGCCAAAGTGGTGAGGTTAAAGACGGTGGTCAAGTCAATCGGCATTGGCCCCTGGGGTGCCGGCCTTTCATTCGGTGACTCAAGCCTAAGCTTTTTCGCCATTTGGATTGGACATGCTGCAGCAGCAGGTGGGGTCCGTGACGTGCTGGTTTTTGAAGGCATATGCACTGCCATGCCTTCAGCCAGTCTGTGATTGTTAATTTATATACAAGCTCATCTGGAGTTGGAATGATCCGGGAGGAACCTGGGGTGGAAGCGCGCCGGAGCTCGACTACTACACTTACTCCTCCTTCCTTGAAAATCCTAGCAACCAATGCCTCGCACCAGACTAAGTCGAGGTGCTTCATTGCAGGATCCCCATTTGCTGTTCTTTTTCTCAATTGTTCGATGTGTTGCACTGAGGTTCATAGTTGGGGGAATTGCAAGAAGTGCATCAAGGAGTGCAACTCGAGGAAGCCCTCACAAGCGTACTGGCTTCCAAAACAGGATGCTTGGACAGCAAGGAAGGCAGCAGGCCAAACGACTCTGAGGTATCAGAGAGTCCCTGATGCTGGAGATGTTGATTCTTGTTGTTTACAGAAGCAAGAGCCGTCAATGAGTTGTTTGGGAGCGGGTGGCCCGGTAAAGAGCAAAGGCCTACATGACGTGGGACACCGGCAATCCTTGCCTCACTGGCACTTGGAAAGAGTGCTCTGTAAATGGAATTGAGCATATCTATTGGAATTGGAAGAATAAATCTGGAGGCCATTTGTGGAACACAGTGGCTTCACTGCAGAGGGGGAATTGTCAAATTGAAGCTTGCCTCATCTTCACCATCATCATTGATGAATTCCTTTTTTGAGCAGAAGTGATTCGAAGCGTGAACGCCGCTGCTTGTGTCAAGGTCAACTGGATGCTTTGGCACAACCGTTATCACACCAACAAGGGTGTGATAGATGAAATCATGGACTACACAGTGAAGACCGAAGCTTCAGCCCTGAAGCCACTCTTTCCCAAACTGGACATTTACAACTAGTTTCGTGCTCAGGGCCTGGCTCTGCTGAGCTTGTGTGCGGCACATTTGACAAGAAAGATCCAGACTCCAGACTGGATGGGTGGCCGCCACGAGAACTTCATGATTCCGCTTTTTACCAGGCTAAGCCCGTCCACCAATGTTGAATCCAAGCACACCCAAAGCAGGCCAAAGGCACAACTGAACCGGTGGCCACCCTGATTTGCCTTGGCGACAGATCTTCCATGTTTCACCACCCTTTTAATCCTTTGAGGGTCCTTCAAGGTCCTTCGAGGCTCTGTGGGTGCTCAACTTCTAGATCCCGACTGATCCCTTTCGATCCCTTTCCAGGTGTCGCAGGTGTCCACAGCCATAACCAGCTTGAACAGCCACGGAGGGTGCAGGTGGGATAAGTCACTATAAGTCCATCCCGGGCATCTGCCAAATGGCAGCGGTGGCCGTGCCAAAGCCGCTCGGTTCCCAAAACCAATTGCCCCCATTTGGGCCCGTGTTGTGCCATTTCGCCAATCTTGACGTGAAGTCCCAATGCTTCCGTACACGGACGAAAAAGGGCCAAACAATAGGGACCAATCCAACAAACTCTTTTGGATCACGTGCATTTTTGACTCCAATGAGGAAACCATAGGGACCCCTGAGAATCTACGTTTCCCATTTTGAGAGGGAGCTGGCAGAGTAATTACACCAAGGCGGGTGCATGCCTTCAGCTCACACTTCTATGCCAGGCTTGTTCGGGAGCCAAGTGTCTCAAAAGCCAGTCAGTTCAGCTGTCAGAAACCTTCTTGCCGGAGCCAGCGTTTGCAAGCAATTGGTACGGAGCACATGGACGACACAGGGTTTGCTGAATGCCCAAGATCAACCGGGAGAGGACATCAGTTGAAACCTCACAGCGCCCTAACAGACAATGCACAAATAAAAATTCACATTGAGCCAAGAAAAAGCGACACAGCACCTCTAGCATCACCTAGCAAGTTCCATCCAAAGAAGACCTAGAGACGAGAGCTGCATCAGCTCAATGGGACAGCAACCCTCATGTGAAGAGGCCGGTTCTTCGTTTTATACTTGGATGACAAGTCAGGAGGCTGTCGGCGTCGACTTCGTTGGCCAGGTGGCACTCGGAGATCCAATCTTTGATGAGGGGATTTGGGTGGCAAGCTGCCTCAAGCTTGATACGATGTCAAAGTTTGCATCAGAGCGTCTGGGCTGGCAGAGTCTAAATTGAAGGAGTCCTGTACCAATCTTATTATATAATTACATTCAATTACTGTAGTGGGCTTTGCACTATTACTTGCTTGCCATAAAGCACCTGCTCGGCCACGTACCCTTGTGCCAAGGTTCGCTTTGTACCAACCCGACTGTCGAAAATTTTGTGACAAAGGTCCAAACTGCAAATACCTCAAGGGCAGCAAAAGACATTTGGCAAGACATATGGTGCCATGCCATGACGCGGAGAGATTTGGGGGTTCGAGAAATTGATGCCGAAGATGAACGATAAATAAGCAATACATTCCTGTGGCAAGTGTTAGCTGTTAGATCCAACTGAGGAGATGCCACAGTTCGGCACTTTGTTTGGTGTGAGTGAAGGGAAGACATTGAATGTAAATAGCAAGATTGTTCTGAAAAGGCTTGTGCTACTGTACCAAGTTGCCAAGGCACACATCAAGCAATTTCTTCATGTACCGCTCAATGTGCTGCACGCTGCTTCGAGAGCGGACATGGAACAAAGAGGTCGCACAGAGGTGGCTAACACTCCAGATTTGAAGATGTTGCTTCCCTTTGTGCCGAAGTGTTGGCTGACACTTGCCAGCCTTGCCATTCAACTGGGGGTGGGGGCCTTTCGCGGCCTCGGATGTGTCTCTTTCGGGGCAGGTATGGGCAGGTTCTCTATAGTGGATGGATCCGAGGATTCCGACCCGTGAAGCTCTTCATGCGTCCGAGTTTCCAGATGCTCTGAGAGGACGAGATGTCGTGGTCTTCGTGCAACTCGGTGTCTCCTAGTAGCGTCCTTGCTCCTAGGCCAGGAGCCCCTAGTAGCTTCTTGCTCCTAGTAGCGATGCCCTTTGCTCCTAGTAGTGTCCTTGCATTAAGAGGACAAAACTTTGTGGAACCAACCTACTAGCGATGGCCTCCAACCTCATAGCGATGGCATATTATTGCAAATCAAGCAGTCGGTCTCCCGCTTGGGCTTTTGTGCGATGTCAGCCAAGGCATGGGTTCCGCTTCAACCTTATGCGAGTGGTAAGAACCTCCTATGCCTTGCGACAACTGACAAAGGACCTTCCCTGTGCCCAATCTGCTTTGATCCTCTCCTTCGTGTGGCCCTCGCACCGGCAACGGAAATCCTACTCGAAAGCCCGTCCCTGCCTCAGCAAGGCAAGTGAAGACAAAACGCCTATATAGACAAAAGCAAAGGACATCGAGGTACGGCACCTTCAAAGGGTTTTCCACTGGTCCAAACTCATGGAAAGCTGAGCAACGGGTCTTTGCAGGTGGACATGCCTGTGATTCTGCCCAGTATTTCGCGACATTGCTGCTGCTGCTGTCACAACTTGGGTGCTCGGTGCATGTGGTAGCACACAGCCTGGGGTGCCGAGTGGCCATGGCCGCCTTACTGGAATTGGAAGAGGCCAGAGAGACCTGTGTCCAGCTAAAGCAGCTTGACATTAATTTGGATGATCTTGGGGTCCGGATAAGGATGTGAGGAGAGGACGGTTCTTTTTTGAACTGGCGAGGTAACTGAACATAGCTGAGCCGTGTGAGGTACATGGCACTGCTGGGCGGTGCAGTGGCCAGGGAGGCTTTGGAGCCTGAGGGTGAGTTCCCTCTTCGAAGGCCTGGAGATCGGAACGCTTCGAAGGTATGTGTAACAGCACACCTTTCACAAGGCCTTTCTCAAGGCTTGGTGTTTTTTTTGATAACTTCATGCTAATTATTCAATATTGCGGGGTCGTGACACTGAGGGCCCAGGGCTCAAGGACTACGAGCAGAAAAGGTAGGTAGTTCTGTTCCAGTTTTGTAATGTTTTGTCCGTCGAACGAATGATCAGGCTGTCGGCAGCCCAAATCGATGTCTTCTACTCTCAGAAGGTGTGGCGTGACGGTGGCCGACCTCCATAGTTGCCGCAGTGCATGCGGGTGCATGTGGATGGCATGTACTTATATACAACAATGTCCAGATCTCTGGACAGATTTCAATAGATTTCATCAGCTTTAAGGTAAAGAATGATACATGCATGTGTCCTTTTCACACCTCATGCCGCTAGCTTCGAGAACGTGCATTACTTCCAAATGGATACCGGACTGCCGCCCTGCAGGACTCGGTGCTGCTGAAATACTTCCGGCTGGGGGAAGGCGTTGACGCCTTTTTCTCCACTGGCCGGACCTCCGCGATGTCGGAGGCTTTGGGACTGCGGGGCCCTGTGAATGCCACGATGGAGGCCACAGCTGGCACAGCTGGAACGAGCCTAACGGCCTTCGAAGTGACTGAGGAGGTGCATGCGCACAGTGCAGCTCAGATTTGGGTTTAGCGTTTTGGGTAGGCATTTTTTTCTCTGCTCCGTCTCCTCAGTCTCCTGCTTGTGTTTCTTTCTTTCCGCACCCATGTTTTCTGGCACATGAGTTGGCACAGCTGCAGTGTCATTTGATGTCATTTAGCATGTGCGTGTCTCAGTCGTTCGTAGCCTGATGTGTTTTCTTTGTTTGACTGTAGGCTGAATGCTACATACTGGCACCAACCTTTGCCAAACGCTTGGCCCGACAGCTCTGCCACTGTGAAGATGAAGAAGTATTGGGTCCGAAACTCAAAAGTGGTTTGTTTTTTGCCTACATACCGCACATACCCCCCCCAACCATTCCAACACGTTCGGACCCTTTCGGTCAACTTAGCTGGGGTCAGGAAACCATGAAAACAAACGATTTGAGAGATATGATATGATTGTAAGATGTCGGCAGTGAAGCCTCAAGACTTTCTGCGGGTGCTGCCAAGGTGTACGAAGAACATTGACCAGCGATTTGATGACAGAGACATCGACAGAACTTGATCTAGGCTGGACCGCTTTTTGCCGTTTCCATGGAGAGCCACTAGACCAGTATCCATGTTTGTGGGCCTCCCCGTGCATTTTTTCTCGGAGGTGACTCCGATGATGAGCATCCGCATCGGCAACGTGCACAAAGCAGCCAAGGGCCGGGATGAATCGCAGTGACATCCTTTCACACCCGAATGCGTTTAGCCTTAAAGTTGGTGGCTGAGAACGCATAATGTTTAAGCGGGCGTGGAGAGGATATGTTAGCGAGGAAAATGTTGCACTCGGTGATGCCGGCTAATCTTTCGAATTTCGATTTTCCAGCGTTTTGGGTTGGAGGCCATCGCTAGTAGGTTGGAGGCCATTGCTATTAAATAGGTGTAATCCTTGCCATTAGGTTGGGAGCATCTTGTGTTCCGCAGTTTGCCGGAATTCCCATTCTCAAAGCCTGGCTCCAACAGTTCTTCCACAGATGGGGAAGCAGGGACAATGAAATCTTATTGAAATCCTTGTTGAGCCTTGAGACATGCAGGCCATGCAGCGTTGCGACTGTTTGTCGTCCAAGAGTTCCAACCCTTCAGAACACTCACGCGAAAAGCGCCAGAACACTCCACAACCTTAGCAATGGTGCAGCTGCTGTGGGAAGTGGTTGGTGGGGCTGACACAGGTGTTTGGGCTGCTGAACTGTCGGAGTGGTGGAAGGAATTGAGTATCACTACCCAGAATGCTTGAAAATGCCTTCAAGTCCCGTTGAGTTGAGACGCGTGTAGCGGACCATTCCCAACCTAGTAGCGCCCTTGCTCCCAGTAGTGCGAGGTGGGATTCTGGTGCGCAGTGGTCAAGAGCTCACTTCTTCCAAGCATTCTGAGCGACTTTCCACTGGCGCGCTGGTTGAGGCATCGACCACTGACGCTGCGTTTCAGGCACTTATATATATATATATATGTGGTCAAAAGCAACCGAGCTTGTCCCGGTGGGTGTTCCATAGCTCAATACAAACTCAGATATACAATATAGTCTGAACTCATGGCGGTTAGCCGTGCTGGTCAGCCGTGGTAGGAGCTTTGCTTGGCTGGGGAGCGGCTCCACTACAAACGTCATAGCGGCAAAGGCCCAGAGCAAGGGTGGGTGCAAGACTCAGCAAGTTCTCCCTTCGCGCAAACTTTGGAATTATGGAAAGAGCCAAACCAGCCATGCTTGGAAAACATGCATGATGGAAAACCAGATGTTCAAGTCCAATGTCAAAGAGCGTAGAAGACAGTTCGATTAAACGTTGAATCCTGGATCCCCATTTTGCCAAGCAAGGTCTCTGTCCGGGTTGGGCCGAAGGACATGCGCCGGCGGTATTTAATACCAAGTTCTGGTTGCTTTGCATTGGTCGAGGCATTATACAACGCACAAAGATCCGACATTTTGTTGGACGTCACTTTGGCTGAGCTTCCCTGTTTGGGTGTGTGAGGGTTAACCGATTTGCTTAGTGTGTTGAGATTTGTATGTCGCCCTGCAGGGTGAAGGCTTAAACGACCTTTGATTTCTTCTCCGTTTAGAGGTGTAGAAGTTTGTAGATGTTTTTTGGTTGTGGTTAGTGTGTTTTTTGATGGTTTTTGCAGTATATTTGGTTAGGTAGAGTACGTATTTGTAATTAGGTTTTTTTTCAGCACTGAGCACTGCCGTGGGCCAACGAGCGTCCAGAGTGAAGCGAGGAACCAGCTCACCATCTTCAGCCATTGTACAGGGTTCAGCAAGTATGGCTCACCGCGTGTACTTCAGAATGTAAGTCTTGAAACTTGTGTGGCGTAAGAATGGAGCTGCCTCTTTTTTTTTTTGGTGGCCCTCTATATAAATATAGATGTAAGTGTTATACATATATATACATATGTGTGTGCGTGTGCGTATGCCTATGTTTTGCTTCAAGCTTCGGCTCTCTTTTTCCGATCGTGCCGATCTTTGGGGAACTTGTGTTGTTGGCGTTGTGACCCGTTTCTTTTCTGCGCCTGTACGACCACTGCAGGAGCTGGTCGTCCGGAAAGGTGAAGGACATGAAACTCAAAGTTCCTCTCACAAAGCGGGCGGTTTCCAGCAAAAAATTGGCACAGGATGCTTGGCATGAAGGTCAAGTGTGGCGAGTCAAGTGTGGTAGCCGCTGGTAGCCCAAGATTTTTCATCACAAGATTTTGCCAAGGAAAGAAGGTTCGCATCCTTGGCCTACAAGGTGAAGAGCACCAAAAGTACAATGGGAAGAACGGAGCGATCATGGGCTTTGATCCTGCAACAGGTAGATATTCTGTGAGCCTTTGCCTTTTTTCTTCATGAGGGCGCCGACACAGCTCAGACTCACAAACTATTTTATTTTGGAGTCCGTTTATTTGTGTTCTGATTATGATTCAGTTTTCACTCGTGATTCAACCCCGCCTGCCACTCAGCTTAGGAAGGTGGTGGTTCTGAGTGACAAAGCCGTTGGCCTACAATCTGAGGGAGCCACCATCTTGCTCCTGAAGCAGGACAATGTGGAACTTCATCCAGACCAGCCCCCTGCCTGGAGTTTTGCTCCAGTAGCAAGGACGCTATTAGGTGGAGACCATCGCTACTAGTAACTAGTAGTTTTCTAGTAACTAGTAGCGATGGCCTGCACCTAATAGCGTCCTTGCTACTAGTAGCTTCTTGTTACTAAGAAGCCTGCGGCCTGCGCTGCCTGGAGTTTTGCTCCACTTTCCAAGTTTCAAGTCACCTTGTTGGTCTGAGGATCGAGCGAGACCAAGTCGGGAATGGCGACGAGATCGTTCTGTTGGGAGCTGGCGATGCAAAGAGGAGACTGTACGAGGCAAGTCTTGAGGAAGCATGTTTTTGTATGTTCTTTTTTAAAAAAGTGCGAGTAGAGAGGTTTTGAAAGAAAGCAGGAAGAGGAAGCAGAGAAAAGGAAAGAATAAAAAAAAGAAAACCGAAAGAACTGTTTTTCCGGAAAATGCACATAAGGAAACTTGAGGAAACCATCGAAGCAAGGTGAAGCACATAAATAAGAGTAGTGAAGTCCAAGACCTCTCACGCCCTAAGCAGTAGTAGGACTTCACAAGTTGACCTAAAACATCCTAAAACCAAAAAAAACTGTCTTAGATAGGAGAGAGGGAGAGAGCGATATATATATATAGAGAGAGAGAGAGGGAGAGAGAGAGAGAGAGAGGGAGCAAACAAACAAAAGCTTGAATCCTGCCTGCAGCCTCGCCTTCAGCATTTTGAGGTTAGACTAGACCCGCAGTACTGGTACGATAAAGCCATTGAGAGCGCCTTGGCTATGCTGCGCTACGTCGTCGCGAGCTTGAAAAGGCCGTACCATTTGGCAACCCAAACTCATAAAGATCATGAATCTGTTTTGGAACTTTGTCCGGGCAATGCAAGTTGATGATTTTGGTGTGCAACATTCGGGCCGTTTTGCCTGTCACTTTGGTAAGGAGTGCTCGAAGCAAAGAATGATTTCGAAGTATTGGATCTCACTCCACAATTCATTCCTGACATGAGTGTGCTGAAGAAGGCCTACCGCAAGATTTCGCTGGCTGTTCATCCAGATAAGACGCTTCAAAATGAACATTGAAGCACTTGCTGGTTGCGCGGAGTCATGATGTTTCTAACATGTGTGGAGGGGCCAAAGCTAGTCTGTTTGGCTCGAAGCAGAAGGAGGCTTTGCAAGGCTCAATCACATCATTTCACGCGGCTGAGGAACCAGCATCCTCAATCGGCGGATGCCTTCCGCAACTTACCTGAAACGAGACAGCATTTCTTTCGCTGTTTTGGAACTTTGTAGCATTCGCGTTTATGATTGAGTGTTGCTAAACAAGTTGCCAAAGCCTTTCAGGTTAATGCTTAGGATGTTTTGCTGTAGCTGTTTAGTTTGTGGGAACTGAGCTCATTTTGACAGGTAAAGTCTATGGAGCCTTCGAGACCTTGATGGACCTTCGACAACAAAGGAGGTTGCTATGGATTCTGGGAAAACTCACCCCGGACATGGAGGAGCAGGTGACCTTTGACGAGGAAGAGGAAGACGAACTCTTCCAGTGGTGGTGGGAAGCCACGGTGCCCGAAATTGAGAAGCAGGTCGCTGAATTTGAGGGCCAGCAGTTTGACGAATATGGAGCAATGTGGATCTCCGATGGGCTTGGTGGAGTTTCTTGCCAGAAAGCATTCCGTGGAATGCCCTAGGCCACTCGGACGACAATGCAAACGCGAAATGGATTCTGAGGATGTGGGGGAGGTGAAGTGGATCGGGCTGGAAACTGCCAAGCGATTGCACAAAGAAGAGGAGAGCCGTAGCTGGTTCAAGGGGTCAGGCAGGCAGGCAGGCTTGAATGAGGGCTCCAGTTTATCGCTTTTTACATAAGGGAATCCGTGGATCAATGGTTCGCCGGGCTGGGTGCTGGGTGGGGCTTTGTATCTTGGTGAGTCAAGAACCTTGAGGAGGGTGTCATCTTCATTGACGTGCGGGACCGCAGAGATTTTGTGGCTGGCCACATTGCTGACGCCTACTGCACGCCTTTGCCAGAAATCATTGCACCTTGACCGTGGCTGGTTTCGGACAGCAGAAGGCCACAAAGGCTAGAGCCCGGAATTTTGTGACAAGTCTGCTGAGGATTATGGGCTGGTAAATGTCTTCATGGCAGCGGATGACCAGCTCATCCACAAGCTTTTGAAGCTTGTCGGCATACTTTTGACTCGTGATGCAATGATGCAAATACAGTACTGATTTTCGATGCTGGTTTCCAGCCAGCCAAGGAAGCACAGAACGAAGCCTATCATAGTTTACAGCACCTCGTCAGTCAGGTTGATTGAAAGACCAAACAAAGGTAAGGAGCTCAAAACTCAGAACCTTCGGAACCTAGTCATTGATTGAAGTCAAGTCCTCTTCAACCAGCAGGATCCGTACAACAGGGGTGAACAAAATTGCAAGTTTCTGGCGCAGCGCTGTGGGCAGGTGAAGTCGCTACTCCATTCTCTCGCTGCAGGGCCTTCTGCCGGTGGCTTCTACGGGCAGGTCACCAAACCATCAAGGTGGAGCGGGTGAGAAGACTTCGACCCTTGGTCTGGATCTGGGGGGGGTGGGATCCGAGAGGTGCAGCGATGCATCCCTTTTGTTGTCCATTTTGGAGTTGTGAATCCAAAGAGTGGCCTTCAATGGGTCTGAGGTGGAGGCATCTTCGGGTGGAAGCACAAAGATGGTCACGGCCTCGGGTCTTCTTCTTGGTTTGTTTGATTATGATTGCACGTCAACCCAGCTTTGGTTTGTTGAAAGATGTTGAAAGTACAGCTCTCTTTCAGGCCCTGTTGCCCGGCCATTGCAGGACAAGATGTCAGCTGTATTGCTGCTTTGATTGGTCATACCTGGTCTCAGCCTTTGGACAGGACACCACTTACGAGCTTGCAGACGAACCTCATGGTGGCCTAGCAGCGGCACTCATCTCGTCTACAGGTCTTTTGGCAGACTGAGGGGACAAATGCACCCTCCAGCCGACTCGACTCTGGCTCTCGTGACTCGACTCTGACACCGAAAGATCTTCGGAAGTCTTCCTGTCTTCGGGTGATGGGCAGCCTCGCGCGGCGAAGCCGCCATGCGACGAAGCCTGCCCTCCCCCCCCTGCGCGCCGTCTCTGCAAAGAGAAAAGATTTAGCAAGCAAAGAGCATAGAGAGTGAGGAACCTAGTAGCGTCCTTGCTCCTAGGCCAGGAGCCCCTAGTAGCGTCCTTGCTCCTAGGCCAGGAGCCCCTAGTAGCGTCCTTGCTCCTAGGCCAGGAGCCCCTAGTAGCGTCCTTGCTCCTAGGCCAGGAGCCCCTAGTAGCGTCCTTGCTCCTAGGCCAGGAGCCCCTAGTAGCGTCCTTGCTCCTAGTAGCGATGCCCTGTGCTGGCAAGCAAACAGCTGAAGAAGATTGATATGATTTATAGCCGAGGCCAGCAAAGAGGCAGGCCAGACAAGCGACACCCCGTCCAGAGCTCATACTGCAGGCGAGCTGTTGTAGAAATGCGAGTTCATCATTCAAGGCCGATGGATCAGGGATGGCAGCGAGCCAGTGGCCTCAAAGTGTGACGTTTTGACGTTTCACCATTCATGGCCCAAGAGTTGATCAATCAATTCGTCGCAAACTCTGAAGGGAAGCAAGAAGCTACTAGCAGCGCTCCTGGCATTACTACTAGGAGCAAGAAGCTACAAGTAAGATGGGAAAGGCTACTAAGGCAATCTTAGGAGCCCACTTTGATGGTTGGCCATCTTGGGCGAATGACAGGTGTTTGAAGAATAAACCGGTGACCCTCGGGCGTCACAGCAGCTCAGATGTATATACATGCAAAGCGGAAACACTGAACTCCATGATGCGTAGTCAACGGCGCAGTCCATGCGCAACACGTGCGCTCTGAGACTTGTGACATTTCTTTGCGAGGTGAGAACCTGGACTCGGGCGGTGCGCAGGCGGCACGTGACAGGGATTTTCTCCTGCGACTACCTGCTGGTGCCGCTGCACCACGAGGCTGTTAGCGCTTGGATGAATCCACATTTGCGCAGAGGTTTGCTGTTCAAGAGCTGGCAGCTGGCAGAGAGCATAGCAGCTAGCACATTTGTTGGACGTAGGGCCTTGTGCCATCTTGAAGTCCAAGAGACATGTTGAGTCCATCCTACGTCCCTCGGTGAAGGAAGAGTGCCATTGGTCTTTGGCTGTTGCCGTTTGCCTAGTTCAATGGAGAACTCAGAGAGGAGCTTTGCCTGCTTTGCCCACCTTGCCCACCCCATCCATTGACGGCACTTCGAGGTGTGTAGACCCTGGGCATCCATCGATGTGGACAATTGGGCCATTCTCCCAGAAGCCAGAGATATACGACAAAAACTAACTAAAGAGAAGGAAAGAGCCCCTTTGATAAGGCCTTTCGGCCTCCTTGAAGGGGCCTTGTTAAAGGGACCCTTACCATCCCTTACCTTTTTGGTTTGTTTGCTTTTTTACTCATATTTCCTTTTCCTGCTTTTGAGAAACCTATTTGGTACATGAGGCGAGCAGCTCCAACACCACAGTGGCTTTTCTGGATTCATTGCGTTCGCCCAAGAGTGAGCTCCAACAGGACCAGAGAGTCTGAACAAACTGCCTCTGAAAAGTCAGAGCTGCTGGGAGCGACCGGACGCTACTAGGAGCAAAGGGCATCGCTACTAGGAGCGATCGGACGCTAATAGCGATGGCCTCCACCCCTGGAGCGATGGCCTCCAACCTAATAGCGCTACAAATTACTTAGAGTCTTTAAGTCTTTGTCAGCTTTTGATTCAAGTTCCTGCCGAAGAGACACTCCGACCCTATTGGAGCTCCTTGCCGCTTGACCTGCAGGAGGCCGTGATTCAGAAGCTTCGGGACTACCTGGAATGTGAGTGGCGTGTTTGCGGCGCGCTCGGCACCTTTCAGCCTTCGAGGGTGCAGGCCACACCTCTTCCAAACATCGGGCTCCATGGGAGACAATTAGATATCAAATATCAACATCTTCGCCATAAAGCCATGTAAAACCATTTCATTGTTTGGCAACCAGGCTTGTTGCGGGGGGGATGCCATGAGATGTGCTTCGCTTTCCAGGCAGTCTCCATCGAGGTGCCCCAGCAATCCAACAGCTTTGACTGTGGAATTTTTGCCACCTTCCCAGAACGCCTTACAGAGACACTAAATCCTGTGCGTGAAAGTTGAATGACGTTGAAATCATTTCTCCCCACACACTGTGCCCAAAAGCGGGGTACCTCTACTTGGCTGCGTTGCCTAGGTTTTGGAGTTTGTGCTACTTGGCCTTGCGCATTAGTGGGCGAGCAAAGTCTATGGCAAGACTCTAAAATAGTAAAAAGGCCATGGCATGAGTATTGTTCGAGAAGACAGAGATCCTGAACTTAGTGTGCAGCCAGAGACCCATCAGTCTGAGGCTACAGTTGCTTCAGGATCCTTGGCGTTTAGCATCTTTGGGCCGAAGTGGCCACAGTCCGCTTTTCAAGGCCCAGCATGTTTTGGCCAAGTGCATGCCAATGGGTCAGAAAACAATGTACATTGTTAGAAGCATACCAAATGACCAACTATGCGCAGTCATCTACAAGGTCAGTTCCAGACCAGTAAAGTTTTTGGATCACCACCTTTGATCGCAGGTTTGTGCAGCCAGGGCCTCAGTGTGGACCAGGCAATGCATCTAATCTATGTTTATCAATCTCACCCATGACAACTCCTTAGACTAAGTGATAGGTTTTTCGAATGCTCCTAGTAGCTTAAGTTGTGGGTGTCAATTCCTGTTGTTGTATTATGTTGCATTACTCATGGCAGCTCTGACAGTCCAGGAACCTCGAAGGCGTTGGCGCGAAGCAGCTCTCAAACTCTTCCTTGTTTTGAAGAAGGCAGCTCCAGCAGGTGGGATTCTAAAAGGATATATAGATGTCTTTTTTCGTCTACTAGGAGCAAGGATGAGCAAGGACGCTACTAGGAGCAAAGGGCATCGCTACTAGGACGCCACTAGTGGCTCCTGGCCTTACTACTAGTAACAAGAACGCTAGAGGGGCAGATTCTCGATTTTCTGAGCCTGCGACAGCCTGCGTCCTTGCTCCTTTCCAGGTGCCGAACCATCCCCAATTGCAGTGCTTTGCTTGGTTAGTGCGACACTGACTCACGAATTCGCCACATTGCCTCACATCCGGCCACTGCTGGCATTGGACAATGGAATATACTGTAGTCAATGTGGAGTCACTATGGTCATAGTTCTATTTCATTTTGCTTGATGCTGCGAGGCGTGGCTTTGGTTGCAAGACCTGTCCAAGGACAGGACAATCTGTTGAAAGACTTTGTTCTACAGACATTGTTCCTTCAAAGAGCTCCCGAAAGGCTGTGTGCTTGACGCAGCGCACTCGACGCACTCGACGTAGAACTCCAGACTGACCGACCGAATTCGTGCAAACCCACTCCAACGGCGGAAGGCTGTGCCATGCTGGGCCTTCTTGCAATCACTCAAATCCCAGGGCTTATGGCGCTTGAAGCCTGGCTCACACTACCAGTAGTGTGCAACTTTCACCAATCTCCCCTTCAGGGGTGCCAATGCAAAGGATGTTCGCATAAAATGACCTAATGTTGATGCGATTCAGGATCTTAGTGCCATATTTGTTATTTTGACATGTTTTGAATCTCGCAGGGGCACTGGCTGAAGGGCTAAGGACAACACAGGGGCGACTTTGTGCCAAGAAAAGGGTCTATCCAGGCTGTTTGGGTTGACCGGGTTGCGCACCCAGTTCTTTGTGCTGTGATTCAACGGGGATGGAATACGAGAACAAGGCCGCCGGGCCTGGCCAACGTTAGGAGCCATCACCTGTTTGCTGTACATCCAATACTCTTTTTTTTCCGCAACACAGGGGTGTGTCATGTCCAGCATCCATGCTTGTGAGAGATTGTAGATACTGTATTGGTGTGCTAAACGATCGTGGCACTGAATTCAAGCTTTGATGCACAAGTTGACGAGAGCTATATATCTGAAGCAAACTGAACCCCCCCCACAGCTTTGCAGCGGAACCCCAAAATTAAAATGTCGACATGGAACAGAGGCGCAAGTTGAAGCAACGGATGCTGTAGGCACACGGCGGAGGCATTCCCCAGTTGGGTAACATTCCACAGGTTCATGCTCTGAGAACATGCCAGACATCGGAGCAGCCATGCCAGTTTTGGACGCCTGGTTCCTTAAGGACTTCATGATGTGGAAGCAAGCCTTTACGTGCAGTACCAATATGCAGACAAGAGAACGACGATAGAGAACCTAGGAACCCTAGAGTCATAGAGTGTTCTTGAGTGTTCTATCTCTTCATTGACAAGAGAGCCAAGGCTGTGCCGATCTCGTCAGGCTCGCTCTGTTGCGCTTGTCGTTCGGACATTTTTGGCACCTCTACGAGTAGCGATGCCCTTTCTTCCTAGTAGCTTCTTGCTCCCAGTGTTAGGGGCCAGGAGCCCCTAGTAGTATGCCAGGAGCCCTAGTCGCTTCTTTTTGGGCCTTGATGCAATCACTGCAATTACTTGGCTCCACTTAGTTTGATCACTCAAGTAATGGATTTGACAGCATAGAAGCCTCCTAGCAACTCCTAAAGAACATGCGAAACGTGTAAATAGACACGTCTGCATACATATTATACATGCACCGACGCAGGCAATCTCTCCCTATATGACAATTTTTTGCGGCACTTGAAGCGTGGCTAGGATGCGACATGACATGACAACTAATGTGCCTATCGCATCCACTGGCCTTGGGCCAGTGGCCGAGGGATTTTTTCATGCAATGTTTTTACTTCAAGAGCTATGACCCAAGATTCTGGGAGCTTCGCTTTCAAGCAGCTTGGATGCCTTTCCAGTGGAGAACTCATCGTTTGGCTGGCTTGCCTGTTGGCCTAGAACCACGAGCACATGTGCTTTTCTCTTCATGTTCAATTCTTTTTTTCTCTTCTGACTTCTCCAAGGTCTGACTGAGCAGGATAGTTTTTTCCACCTCTCTTCTTCATCGAACATATTGACATGCCTTCCTCAAAAATGCAAGCACTGGAAAGCGCTTCTTCTCAAAAGACGCTTTTTTGGCTTCGGGCCAAGGCAGCGAAGGCTCCTCACGAAGCGCGGTTGCTGGTCGGGCCGCACCGTGACCAGATGGTGTCAGGCCCCGTGGCGACACGTCCATGACGAAGTGACGCACCTCTGGACGACTTGACATGACTTGACCAAATTCTTGATGTTCTTCAGCATACGGAGATAAGGAGTCAGGAAAGATCCCAAGCCCTAGCCACGTAATTGCACCCTTTGATTCACCAGGCTTTATATTTAGTATATATTATACATATAATATATATATAGTTGTAACGTGACAGCGCACATGTCGGACACTTTCAAATGCTTCCCTTGTCTTGGTGTGTTTCACTGTACCTAGATGTTGAATGCCGCATGACGGTTTGAGACATAGACATTTGTCTTGAGATATGAGCCATGACTTCTTTTTCAGAGAACTCCGTCACTTCAGCCTCATTTGTATTATGAAATCTCAGACCTAGGTGGAGCGTGTGATTCGGCGGCACGCAGCGGAGAAGGGAAACCTAGACTCGAAACGGGCCAGATGGCGGGATTTTGCAACCTTTTCCAGGCGCTTAAGCTTTCTGACAAAACCTCACGAGTTCTGCATGTCGAGTGGTTATTGGCATCTTGATTCTGTACTGCCGTATGTTGTACGCAAGTGACCATGTTCGACCCAAGAACAACTAAGGATGAGTTGGTCTACTATGCCACGAAGGACTCCAAGTTCCCACGTGGACGCGTAAGCCTGGCAGAATGCACCATTGGCGGCTTTGCTATATTTAGTTGGAAGTTGCAAATGTAAACAATCCGAAAATCCGACGTGTAGCAATGTTATTGTGTGAGATTCAAATGAACCCCATGCCAACTACAGACTCGAGCTAAGAACATAGAGCGAGGCGGCTACACGTTGCGGGTGGTTCCTCAAGTGGAAGTAGTCGATACTGCCAGACAAGGCAGCAGCAGCAGCAGCAGCAGCAGCAGCGCAATACGTGTGGCGGGAGGGCCTTGACAGTAGGGAAGTACAAAATCGACGGATACGTGTGGAATTACGAACAATCTCAGCGAACTTTAAACCAAACTCATGATGTGCAGGCCTCCATGCAGGGATGCGGTATCTAGAGACGACCCACCCTTGAAGTTCGTTATGTCACAGCAAGACAGGAGTTTTCTAAACTGTCAGGGGCAAAGACTTACAGAATTGACCAAATTGTGAGGTCAAGATGATGATCAGATGGAGGTGTGGTCGAAGGCGGAAGTATCCAGCTTAGAATTGGCACTGTGCTGGTTGAACTCAATGGCAAAAAACATGCGAGCAGCAAACACGCATGGAACAGCGAGGGCACATGAAGGGACAGGTATGACGAAAGTCTGACTCCTAAGGCGGCGACGCAGACCACCTTGCTATTAGTCCGCCCTGGAAAAGGTCCTTTGCTCATCAAGAGTGCCTTTCCGGAGGACGTCTTTGTCAAACAATATATTATTTGCAGAAGATGCGTTTCAGGCATCAAAGATACTCTATAATACTCTACGTATATGATTTTCATGACACTAACATGTGCTCGGTGGTTGTTGAATGACTTGAATCAGTGAAAATGACGACCATCCAGCTGCAGGTCTGCAAGAGTATTTCTATGTCAAACAGTTGGTGAGCATTTATATCACATGTTCCTTGCATCCATCTGCGAAATACATTCTCCGTCAGGAGATCTCCTTGCTGGCGGCGCTCATCCAGCGCCGACATGCACCAGAGCCTCCGGCGCCACTGCCCGCGGAGGAGACTTCGCCGGAGGTGCCGGCGTCGCACGCGGCATCGGAGCTGCTCACCTCGGCGATGCAGACGCGGACGACGTCGCGTGACGCGGACCCACGCGGGCGGACAGAGCGGAGAATGGAGCGGACGCAGCAGACGGAGCGGGTGATCAGTAGGAGCTCCGATTGGTCAGCGCAAGTGGCTGAAGAGTTGGAACCACCTACCTTGTCTCACAGCAGCAGCTCCCGTTCTACTGGATTGAGGCAATCTCAAGCTGACTCTTTTCGTGCAGTGGTTGAAAGCTTAGGCTCGAAACTTGCATACCGGAAGGCCATGGACCTAATGTGGAACTATGACCTGGAAGCAGCTTCGGTCCTCTTGGCGCCATGGCAAAGTTCCAATTTGTGGCATGCCAGTGGGGCTGCGGAGTGCTTCATGCTCAGGACAATCTTAACAGGACGGAAGAGCGATGCTTTGTCTACCCTTGAGCTCATCAAAGTCGCGGAGGCGCTCAGCGAGGGCGTTGGAAGCACTGGAAGCACTTTAGCCCATGAAGTTTGCAATGCGGAATTGCTTTTGATGCGGAGTTTGCTACAAATCATCCTGGGATTTCGGTTTCGCGCTCTGTACAATCTGCGGCAATGTTGGTATGCCTATTACCGCTTGGAACAATTCCTAGAGGATGATGCAAGCATGAGGGCTTGCACAGAAGACGTTGACTGCGTCATGACCTACGATGACTTGAGAGGGCGAATCCTGTTTGGCCTGGGCTTCTTCTACATGGCTACCTCACTGGTTCCTACGAGTCTTGTGCCACTTGTGCGTTTGGCTGGCTTTCTCATGCACCGCCAGCGTGGCAAGACTTACTTGTTCGAGTGTGTGGAACGCGCCCTTGGGTCCCGCTGTTCCATTGCGGCTATTCTGCTTGCTATGTACCACCTCGACTTGGAGCCTGCCACTTGGCATGGGTTGGGCTCGGGCGTGCAGCTTCTGCAAAGCATGTTTTCTAATGTCCTTTGCTTTCAATTCTTTTTGGGCCTATGGAATCCTATGGACTTGTAGAAAGTTGGCATTTACATTTTGCATCACTGCATTTGGCCAACGGCTCGAGAACCGAAGCCGTGCGTGCGCTGCATGTGTCGAATGCCGTGAGCCAATGGCGGAAGATAGTGCAGTAGATGCGGCTGGCCCAGCGGAAGGAACTGACGCAGCTGACAAGGCACATGGAACAAATGGAGATTCAAAAACCCATGGAACCTCCGAGCTTCATATTGGCCGTGTGAAGAGCTACAACTTTGCCCGCGGCTTTGGTTTCTTGGAATGTCCCGAGCTTCATGGATTGTACAGCCGAGACATCTTCATGCGTGCTGAGGCGGTGGAAGAGCTCACCTTGAGCCGCATTGCCAGTGGTTCTGGACCTGAAGCTGTGAAGCAACGGGGTAACATCTTTGTATGCTTCAGTCTGTTGGTGAATGAGGCGGGGAATCCAGAGGCGCAGAATGTCGTGGAGGTGAAGTTGTCTGAAGTCCCTGAAGAGCTCCACCAACAATTCCCAGAACCCGAAGAGAAAGAACCGAAAGAACCGAAAGCCAAGCCAAAGGCGAAAGCCGGATACAAGGGTGACGCCGAGGTCAAGGAGAAGGAGACCAAGAAGTCCAAGGACAAGAAAAAGGGAAAGCTTGAAGGCCTACGAGTGGGTGAAAGTCGAGTTGTCATTGGTCAAGATGCTCAGGACAACTGGAACATACTATCAGCCGCAAAGGGGAAGCATTGGTTCTTTCACCTTACCGACTTCCCCAGCTGTTATGTGATCCTGGAATGCAATGACCCCACAATGGAGGAGAAGCTCGAGTGTGCGCGGTTGTGTCGCGACAACACCAAGCACAAGCTTTCTGGAGCAGTGAAGGTAGATGTCACCCAATGCGGCAACGTGAAGTTTGACCGGAAGCGAGATGTGGTGGGTGAGTGCGACTACAGAGATGAACGCAAAGTGGAAGTGCTCACGGTCTAACGATGCGACGCAGCTAGCTGGGTGCAGCTGGCAGCCTGGAAGCGGTGATGCTTGCCGCCGCTGATGCTAAGCCGAACCCGCTTTGAGTTTGGAGCCCGAGCTCAGTGACCACTGCCTCGAGATGCCCAGGCTGGTCGTGCGATCTGTGGCAGGTGATTGCCACTCTGAATGTACATGTCCGTTTTAGTCGTTAGTCTGATACAGTGAGATTCTGAGGGACAGAGCCAGACTCCAAGCTGTGCAGCCGAAAAAACAGTGTAGTCGTGTAGTCATCGTATTCCTTTGTTCTTCCACACGTGGTCTCGAGTTAGTGGGGCTGGTGCCACCAATGAGGCTATCAGTTTTGGACAGCTGAGGACATGAAGCACGCGGGCAACATCTTGATCGCAAGCTTGGGACGGCAACCGGAGAATACATTGCTACACTGGGCAGGCTATGAGTGTAAACTTGTGTATGCCTCTTACGGTTGATCCACATGCAATTGACGTGGAAGTTGGCTGACCCCATAACCTACAGCAGCAGATGTTGCTGTGCATGTAATTTGCAGGAATGAAGTTTAGTTGTCCGGTTGCTTAAGGGGTGCTTGTGTATGTTGGCAACAGTTCTTCAGTGCTGTCGGGGCAGGCTCGCTCCTCGCTTGGAGAAATACATTTGTGTCACAGGCCACTGAGTTGGGTCAGAATTTTTGCCGATGCAGCTCAGTGCTAATGATGAATAGTTAGGTTTAGACATGTTAGGACTGAACAATAATGTAAAGACTGTTGTGTGTATATTGTTTCTTTGCTCATCATGAGTCATCATGGCCCATCACATGCGCCAAGTCAAGCAGTAGCTGTAGCCCTGTGTGACAGGCGGTCTCCATCACTGGTAAGGCTTTGTGGTGCTGTGGAGAGGCAATGGTGTGGTCTCAGGGCCCCCCCCCGAAAAAGACCAACAGCCAGATGCTTTTTGTTCTTAAATCGCACAGCATGTGCGGAGGGTTGTGGTGTCGCATGTGTGTATTCGTGTTCACCAACCACAACATATTGAAAACATTGTGTTTAAGTGTTTTTGTTGCCGCAGGAGCTTGGAGAGAAAGCTGTCTATTTGAGCACCTTGTCACTTGAGTTGTGGGAAAGTCTCGTGCCCCAGGCAGCCCGAGCCTGGCTTTTGTCGTTTGAACGGTGTAACTCAGGATATGAGCTCGGCATGTTCCACTTCATTTCGATGGATTGGACAAAAGCTCATGAGCATTTGAACTGCGTTTACATCTCAGTGAACTCGGACAAGGCAGAGCTGAGGGACGTAACAAGTGGCTCTATTCTCGTCAAAACACAGGTGTTAACAGATGTGCTTGACTTCTACGTCCTTTCGTGACGACCTCGCCAGGTGTTCTTTCCATATCGTACCCTGGTGACCACACAGCCGCTTGGTGACCTTATGGCCCAGGGCCCTTTATGGTGCACGATCTTGGGGGCGTGGTGGGGTGGTGCACGGAAGGGGTCCACTATTCTCTTTTGGACGGTGGGTCTATACATTCTGACGTCTGTCCTGATTCTGGCCTCTTAGGAATTGAGAGGGGCTCCCCCACGAAGGCTCGGTAGGCCAGCCACTCTGCTTTTGGTTTCCTTTTAGGCTGGCTGCTGTGGCGTTTAGCCTGGGTGAGCATGAGCACGGTGAGAGCCTTTGCAAGGACCTCCACGCTTTCGTCCCGTCTCACCAGCCCAACAAAAGATTTGCAAGTGCATCAGATCAAAACATTGCATAGGCATTGCCAGGGTCATGAGAGGTAAGCGCAAGTTGCAATCTTTTCAGTGAGGAGTGCGCTGCAACTCAAGACTGGAGTGGGCTTTTGAAGCTTGAGACGGATTTTGCACTTCAGCGAAGATCAGATTTGTTTTTTGCGTTGGACTTCATCCCTTTGTTGGTTCACTTGTTCCGGGAAAGGTGAGTGTTCGTGAGCCCTTCAAGGTTGGTATCGACGCCCAGATAACTTGTGCGGCCTCAGTCTAGGCCGATTCCTCCGAGTAGTGTATCGAAGTAATGGTCCCTAGTTGGGGCATGTTGGGTAGGGAGATGCGAACCTTACCGCATCCGATGCAGAGCACCAAGGCAAAAGTAATGCAGATTTTTTTGCGCCGCCGCCGACACGGGACACTTGGAGTGATTGATCCTCCGCCGTCTTCTTGTGGAAAGAGGGGGCACATTCATATCAGTCATAAATGAGTGTAGATATATATATATATATATAGATAAAATATTCATGTGCACATCCCGATGGCTTCAGATTTGGGGTGTGTTTGGCTTTGTTTGGTTGGAGGCCGTGCATTGTTAAGCTCAGCAACGCTGAGGCGTCAGATGCTCGCCTTTGAGGTGATGTACTTTCTGCGACAGTTCCCCAAGGCCGTTCTCCTTCGGTTCCATCAATCGTCAATGCAGCATAGCATAGCAAGCTCCACTCATCGATGGACTTGCAAAAGTAGCCCGTTGTCCAAGAAAAGGAATTCGAAGGGCATTCTTTGATTTTCCTTCAGAGGTTCCAAGCCACATGCTACTGGCGATCAAAGACAATGTGTGGACCTTTGGGGGGTGTTGCAGTCAAGACAAGCTTCAGCTGATTCATAGCGCATGTCCAGTCACAAAGGGAGAGATGGGACAGAGAGGTTCACTGCTTGAGGTCCGAAAAGCAGTGGCACCAAAAGAGTCGGAGGAAAACGGATCATGTCTGCAGCTCAGAGCGGCCAAATCAATCTGAAGAATTGTAGTAACTGAAGTGGGTTGACACCTGTGTTGAAAGAATGCGTTAGACAATAGAAGGAGGCGATTCCCCACATTGCTTTCCAAGCATTCGTATTTCCAACACCCCTTCAATGCTGCAAAGAACCCGCAACGCCACATTGCGTGTCCAATTCGTCGATCACCAGCACCAGGTTCTACAAGGTATCAATTTATAGATTCCTAGAAGCCGCGACGGTCCACAGATTGTAAGAAGCCCCGAAAGACTGCAACATACTGCAACCAAATCTCCAGGTTCAGAGCAACCAGCTACACCAGAAGCCACCCACCATCAAGCGGCACAGATGGCCGCGAATCACGGGAGCAATGACCAGCAGAACCCGTCATTGCCAAGAATGAGCGAAAGCATTGCCAATTGCGGGAGAGCATTGCAATTCACCGTAATTCCTTAAGCAAAAACAGACTTATTGCAGACGATAATCTATCCCCAATCAACCGACAGCCTCCACGCATCAAATTCGACGAGGTGATGACGAGTGTCGCTCTGTCGAGCTGGCCAGCGCTTTGACCATACAGGTGGCCCCTCGACTGCCTGATACGGGGTGGATCAACGGATTAAGGCAATGACGGGATTCAGCAGACGATGAAAGACGAGGAGGGGGGAATGCGTCTTTTGCATGCAAAAATTTTGGAGAGCTCCTTGTGATTACAGAAAAAGACACACCAACTGCCAGACACTCTGGAGCAGGGAACAACAGTGGCCGTGTCACAGCGTGTCATGTTGCTGTCCTTGTGAAATAGTGATGGCGATGCCCAATACGCTTGACTTTGCTCCAGCTTTGTTGGCAGAGATTCCTGGCGTGAAGGAACATGTAGAACGGGGAGGTGAAATCCAACCGAATAGCAATGGCCTCCAACCTTAGCTTGGCTTCACGTCATCCGATCAAGGTCATTTGCTTTTACCTTGGTGATGCAGCAGCAGCTCCTTGGCAGGCAATACCGCGCGCTTGCACAACTCTGCAGGGGTAGGAGGCTATGGTTATGGTTCGAAAAAGTACGGCACTGATACTGAAGTTTGGTCGCTCCTGTGTTCCTTACGCTCATGTCTATTTGCCCACTTAATTGACACCAACGAAGAATGCCGTGAAATTAATCTTCGGACTGGGTCTGTCCTGCATCGTTTCCATGTTGATTTTTGTTTGATCCTCAACACGAGCTCAAAGCACAGCTGAGCAGAATGATCACGCATTTGGCCACGCATACCTTCTGTCCAGATGTATGATGCAGGCGAGCAAAGCCTTTTCGGTATGCTGGTGTTGAATCTTGTGTATATATATATATAAATATATGTATAGATTTGACAAGCTAGTTACAGATACAGCTAGTTGAGGGTTGTTGGGGGAGTGCTTGCTTTTTGCTGTCCCCTTTCATTTCCTGTTATGGTTGTTAATCATTTTGTTGAGACAATAGGTGGTGCTCATGTTGCTACAACTAAGTTGGGAAACGCCAAAACATTTGAGTTCTCCAGCTATACCACACACCTGACACCTTTCAGGCCATGCTGTCCATCCATGCGTGTATGTGCAAAGCTTCCCCACAAAAATCCCCAGGACAGAAGGAACATCAATCCCATGCATTGCGAACGCAAAGCGGATGCAAAGCGCAAATGCACTAAGGCTTAAAGTACACAATACACATCAATACATTGCAAACCATGCAAGCCCGTTTATCATCAAATTCACTATCATCATTCACATTGTTTCGCAATCTAATCTATATAATCTAATTGGATTGAACCGAATCCACTCAATATTTTTTTTTGGTGAGTCTCTCTCCATAAGTCGGTGAGCGTCGCGTGCTAGTAAGAGCCAATGGGCAGGGCTGAGTGTGATGCTGGGGCTGTGAGAGTTTGTTGGATGTGCCCTTTCATGTGTTGTTTCTGGACCCAACCAGGCCAAGACCTCCTGACCTAGCCACAAAGCCTGTGGACGTTTTACCAGGAACACTACCTGTAAGTTGTTGCATGTGCCAGTGCCAGCAATCTATTCTTGATACATATTGTATACTACATCGATATGGGTACACGATGAACAATTGTAGCCAAGGCCATGGTTTTTGTACCAGAGCTTTCAGAGCTTTGTCCACGATTGCCTTCCTGGGCCACGTGTCTTGGCCTCCCTGGCAAGACAGATAATGTGGGTAACGTGTGTTCTTCGCAACATCTCGTTGAGAACCAGCACCCAGGGGCGACCCAGGTACATCTCTGTCCATGGCCTTTATTGGTGTGGTCGGGTGCTGGCGCTCAACCAGAGGGACCGCGAAGCGTACCTGAGCTGAGAAGCAAAGCCTTTTGAGAGTATACAAATTGAACGTCCAAACAGAGGCATGTGAAGGTTCACTTGAACACTTGCTGATATCTATGTATCTATTTAACACCATCCATTTTATGTCTTGTTTCTTAACCTATTCTACCTATATATAAAATAGAATCTATAATTACGAAAGCCAGCCGATAGGCTAGGCTTGAGCTTTTAGGGCGAACGAAGTGAGTTAAGGGGGGGGGGTGGTCGCTGAGGAGGACCTTGGTGGGGTTGACCAAAGCGAGGATCAGAAAAGCAGTTCAAATGGGTCTGGTGATGCGAGTGATGTAATGGACGCCGAGTAGTGCATCATTAGCATCATGAAGGGCTTTGGTTGCTATTGGGGCAATGGGCACTGAGCAATCGAGTACCCACGTACAGAGCAGACCGCAGCCGCATGTAGGATACGAGTTCCCAGGACAACCCGTAACTTGCGAAGCCATAGAGAACCGAAAGTGACATGAGTTCAAATCCATGAATTTGGATTGAGTTTCGGTGGGGGTGCTGCGCGGCTGACTACATATCCGCATAGGGTTCCTGCCCCCCTAGCAAAAACTATACTTGCACCATGCCCTCGGTCGAGTGGATGCTTCTCGCGACGTCCACACGCACCGAACGTTTTTCTGGCTTGCCGGTGCAGATAGATAGACAGATAGATTAGATAGATGGATAGATAGATGCATAGATACATAGAATGATAGATAGATGGAGATAGAGATATAGATTGAGATTAAGATAGAGAGACAGATAGAAGATAAATTCTGTATACTACTGACTCGTGACGTCGCGTTTTTGATGGCAGCCCTGGCCGAATCCAGTCAGCCTGGGTCCACGGCCCAAAGATCTACACACGCAGGTGCCAAAGTCAAGGCCTCTGAGTGAGAAAGGCACAGAGTTGATAAGAAAGAGAAGAATAAAGAAGGCGTTTGGATCGTTTAATAAAGGCCCCTTTAAAGGAAAAAGATTGTGTTTTGGATCGAGCCAGAACATGACTCACTCAAGTCCAGGCATGTGCACCGATATGCACACAAATCCTCAGTCCTTTGCTAGCCCAAGCTACTCCTGCGCCACGGGATCAAACGTCCGTGTCCCGGCTAAGACGTGCCCGTTCACTCTTCCAAATCAAGGAATGCCGCTTTTCGACGTGCCGCAGCATGCATTGCAAACAAACAGTCCAAATGTACGCGCGGCGACGCTGACTATGGAGAAGGTCTTCCTGCGCGCGCGCACGTGGTATCCCACCACCCGAACTCAGACGGTACTTCCCCTTCGCATCCCTTTGCTAGCGCTGATGTCGCCTTCCAACTTCCATAAGATGCATACCTTCCTGCATGTGACAAACACATGCCATTGCCGTGTGATGATGGCCTACACCAACATACAACGTATCGCATTTCTCTTGCACTACTTCTTTCATGCCAAATTTATCCCAAAGCCACCCGGCTTGCTTCTCTGCCTCCATCACCATTACATACGCCCCCCCGCATCCGCGGCACCGCTGACTCGCAAGCTGCCGACCATGTGTCTTGTGCCGACGCCCGCCAGAACAAGAGACACTCGTCTGGCGGCTGCTGGCTTTCGTCCCCCCCTTCTCAGGTATATATCTAATCTAACCTAATCTAAGATTATATAATCTAACCGAATTTTTCTTACTTCTCTTATCCTATCCTGAGCTATCATTCTAGAGTCATGTGAGGGGCATGCAAGGCTTGGACTTGAGCTCATAAATTGCTTGACACGCTGAACATCACAGCGCCAAGAACTAGTCTTGACCAGTCATCAGAACTTAACTTGTCCAAGGCACTCTTGCTTGCACTTGGCACGGTCGTACAAGAAGTGATCCCACGGAGTTCTGTTGGACAGAACTCTAAGCTCTAAGCATGTGAACAAAAGATTTGGGACGGCTACCCAGGATCTGACATGATGGGAGCGGTGTTGCGGGAACGAATGCATTGAGCAAGTGGAGGTACCCCTTCAACATCGCAGTGAAGATATCAAAGGCGAGCCAAGTAACTGCCTAATAGCGTCCTTGCTCCTAGTAGCATGCCAGGAGCCCCTAGTAGTTTCTTGCCCCTAGTAGTAAGGCCAGGAGCCCCTAGTAGCGTCCTTGTTCTCTAGTAGCGATGTGTCAAGTGACCAAGTGCCATCAAGTGTCCAAAGGTCAGATTTGTAAGTTGAGGCCGGTGTATTGTGGGGCCATGACGAACTATAGCAAACGACTTCAATGTTCGGCAATTCCACTCCCCTATGCGTTTCTTTGCCAGGTTCTTGCGGAACATGAGGAACACATGGCGAAGGAGGATGCAGCTCTTTGAGGTTGATGTGTTTTCACGGAATTCGGACGCAGTGTTGGCACCGTTAGGCACCTGTCCTGTGCTAGAAAGGCTGTGCACAGCTTTGTGCCAACTGTCCTTTGTGCCCACGAGGCTGGGCGAATTTTAATTGAATTCCAAATGGCGTGGGTCATTGTTATTGTATGAGTTGCGCACAAATCCCATCACGAAATGGTACAAACAAGAGTTTAGGAGCTTAGGCCCTTCGCCATTCTAGAATGCCAAAGGCATAGTAATTGACACCGTCAGGTCTCAGGACTGGACAGTTCGCCATTCTGGCGGATAGATTGCAGGGCTTGGGTTTGTGAAGTTTTGAGGGACCATTGCATGCAGCCCATGCGCATAACAGAAGTATGAGAACACAATTCCGCAAAGTCTTGTGAGCACACTTTGCAGACCCAACCTTGCTCATTCTGCACCGGAAAAAGCTTTGGCGCTAAGCGAGATGGGGGTCTGTATCCGTTCAGCTTTCTGCTTTTTAGCGGGTGCAAGACGTGCATGAGACTGGTGATTTGTGTGTTGTATCAGCCTGGCCGATTGACGGTGGGCTCTAGGGAAACATTCTTACCACACTGGAATTCTTGCAAAGCTGCTTCATGCGTTGGGCATAAATTGAAGTTGCAAACATGTTGCAACTCCCTTCTCTCCCTCTTAAGAAGTAAGCTTTGCAACTGGAGAGATCGTCGCATGCGAGGTTTCAAAATTACCCTGTAACTCCGCGGTACTCTTAGTACCACAAGTTGCTTTTTTGTCAATCTTCCAAACCAGCAACTTGCGTACACTGCCGTCCTCAGCCCTGGGTTGTTTCGAACACCGAAGCTTTCTCGTGAGGCACTTGGATGTGCCAAAGAGCCATGGGGGGGGAGCGTAGTCAGACCGTCAGGATCAGAAGCATCAAATCAGACATATGAAATTGCAAGCAGGCCAGCAGGTGCAATTCTACCCTCAAAGCCTGGCAGGCTTCCAGTTTCCACTCGCCTGGCTAACTGGCCTGATGATTTCAGCCTCAGGTCTGGAAAAAAGTCCGAAACCAGAAGATCCACAGTTCTTTCGGCATGCCGGACATCACTGCTTTCTTGCCACCCTGCCCAGGTGTGCAGGCTGGGTTGCGCTCAGTTGATGTGCTTCAGTCAACTGTGGCTGGATATCAAGATGAGGCTCTCAAAGCGGCCATGCCAAGCCAAATGCTGCAAGCCCAAAGCTCAAGCACGCTAGTCCATCCTCGTCCTTAGTTTTGCGCTGTAAAACACATGGAAACTTGAATTGAAGCTAGTAACAAGAAGCAACTAGGGGCTACTAGGAGCAAGTATAGCAGCTAGTAACAAGAAGCTTTCACCGACCGAGGTCTTGGCCTTGCTGTTGGCTTGACTGGCATGATTTAGAGTACGCGCCACGAGATTCTGACGCTCCCGAGACGGAGCCAAGAGTGACGAAACATCCTGGGGGGAGGCTTAGTCATGGAGTCTTACAGTTTCACAATGTTTCACATGTTCGCACATTTGTTTTGGCTGCTTTGAAGAGTGCGCTCCCGCCTGCTTTTGGCTCCTGTCGCTGGCAGCCATTTGATCCCCCACTGAAGTGAGCAGAGATGACGAAGCTCGTGGCTTTCGCCTTGGCCGCGGCCACAGTGTGTGCCTGGCTTTGCGCTCCGAGTTTTGTTCAATTCCTGCCACGCAGCGCTCCAGCAGCCCCAAGCCCACAGCAAGCACGCACGCCCGATGTGCTGGCTGGTGCAGGGACCGGCCAAGCCATGCTGGCCTTGGGCCTGGGCGTGGGCGCAGTGGGCGCAGTCGTGAGGGCTTCCAAGATGGCAAGGCTGGACCAATGCGATGTTTAGCACATTGTCAGATTTTCATATAGAGTTAGTGAGCGGTGCAACGACGTGACCAATATGCTCATCAAATTTAGGGGTGACGCAGAGATAGTGTGAACAAGGGCTTGTGAAGACGACGCTACTAGGAGCAAGGACGCTACTAGGGGCTCCTGGCATCGCTACTAGGAACGAGAAGCTACCAGGGGCTCCTGGCCTTGCTACTAGCAAAGGACGCTACGAACGGAGCTTTTTCCTCCAGGCGTTCCCATGCCGTGAAGATCTACGACACTTGCATTGGATGCACCTTGTGCGTCCGTGCTTGCCCCACCGATGTGCTGGAGATGGTGCCAGCCACAGTGAACGCGGCCAAGCAGGTCGCATCATCTCCTCGGGTGGAGGATTGCGTCGGCTGCAAGCGCTGTGAAACGGCATGCCCGACGGACTTCTTGAGCATTCGATGCTTGGATTTGCAAATCATTTGAAGATATTTTTGTTGGAGGCCATCACTATTAGGTTGGAAGCCATCGCTAACTTTCTCCGTCGCTTGATTTGAGATGTGCACCAGCTGTTGGCATTGGCTTTGCCCAGGTGTCTACTTGCAAGAGTACGAGGAAACGCAGTACAGTGCTCCAAGCTGCAGGGAAGGGGCCAAGATGGGCTGACATACAATGGCTATTCCCAGTTGTTCCCTGCACAATCCGCACATGAATTCAACACCATAGACATAGATCTATGCCCACCGGATGGATATGAGGTGCCTGAGGTACTATGACCCAGAAGTTGTGTACTTTCCTCTTGGGCGCCCGGATGGACAAAGGTATAACTTCCAAGAAGTACAACCCTTCATTTGCTGCCCATGCCTTTCCAAGGTCTTGGCTTGGACTTGGCTGACTGGTCTACCTGAGTGCCGGAGCAAAGTGTTTAGAGCGTCCAGCTGCGGTGACCAAATGGGCGAGCAATATTGCTTGCCGTGTTAACTGCTCTCATTGTGTTTTTGATCCTAAATGGGAATGTGCAAGTCCCTCATGAATGCCTGCCTCTATTCTAGCTGGTCGGTTTCTGTTTGTAGTGACCATATGGTTCGATTGGGCAGTGCGTAAAACATGCAGAGCGACTGCTGATTCAAGATTGAGATCGAAAATTCGTGACTAGGTCTAGGTCCTGGGTTCTTACAATGTGGACTGTATACCTTAGAGCGCATGGTTAGTAGTTAGTTACCTGGTTGCAAGGACTGTGGTTGTCTATGTATTGTACTTTCTGCTTGCTTGGGCTCAAGAATTGAGCCTGATACTTGTGTTGGTTTTGTAGGATGGGAGAGAGTAGTTCGCCATGACTTCGGCCATGGCGAACAATCAGCAACAGCAACATCAGCAGCACATGATGTCAGGGACTCAGCAAGTAACAAAAAATCCAACACTTGATCTACAATATGCCGCGATCACCTTTTTCGATTTTCTTTGCATCCCGCATCCCTATCTCAATCTGTGCACTTACAGTCTTACAGCGGGACTTGTAGCAAGTTCTTGGCTGCTACCTCACTAAGGTACTACTATGTTGCAGTGCCAGGACAAATGCAGCCGCAAGTTGCACAAGGCACAGATGGTGGTATGATGGCCAATCAGCAAGGCCAAATGCAGGGTGGATACGACCCATCGCAGCAGATGCAGGGCTTCAACATGGGTGGTGACCATGGTGGGTACGCATTGATGATGCCTCAAGATGGCTCTCAGATGGGAGGGGTGAACCATCAGATGGGCCAAATGCAGCCCACCATGATGGCTGCAGGGAACAGTGGATGTGCCATGCAGCAGATGGTTCTAGTAACCACCATGATGCCGGACCAGCAGGGTCAAATGGTCATGGACCCAAATGCATGCCAAGCTTGCGGTGGGCAAGCGGCGCCCAACAATTGGGGCCAGGGAAACATGGCGCATTGTAATGGATGCAGTGCGCCACAAAATATGCCTCAAGGCACGCAAGGGATGGGACAAGGGCAGCAAGTTCAGCAGCAAGTGCAGATGCCGCAAAAAGGTGGCATGGTGCAGAATCAGCAAGCCACAGCCCCCGCAGCAGCGCCTCCACCCAGCTCAACCACACCAAGCGACCCCCCCAGCGCCAGCTCAGCAGCCTGAACGGGCCAAGCCAAAGAAAGGCCTGGTCAACAAAAAGTTAGACAAAAATGCTGCCACTCAAAATGCAGGCAGAGAGGCAGGTCAGGCCGGTGGAAGTGCGCCAAGTGCACAAAGTAGTACCCCAGCACCTGAGCCCAAAGCACCAGCCGCAGAAAGTCACCCAACCAGCCCCTCCTCTGGTGGAAATCGTGAATCTACCGGACAGACACAGACGGGGTCTCGGTTCAACCAGCCTCCTTTGCCCCCACTGCCACCCAAGGCCCAAGGGATCACGTGCCATGCTTTTGCGTCCAACATTAAGGCCTTGAATTTGGAACCCATGCGGTCCGCTCCTCCGAAGCGGGGTTCGCACCCCTCACTGCCCTTCCAAGAGGGGATCCCCCGTTCCCCAGGGGCCAAAGCCAAGGGGCCAGGAGCTCCGCCAGCTGCACTTGAGCAGCAGCAGGAGCTCCAGCAGGAAGCACATGTACCACAACAAGCACCACAGCCCCAACAAGCACAACCCCCTGTGCCCGAAGTGCCACAGCCTATGGCAGCCGCGCCTCATGTCCCAGTAGAGTCTTCTGCTCCAGCACCTGCGCCAGCAGCACAAACACAGGCTCTTCCGGGCGCATCTGCACAGTCTCCGCCTGTGTTGCTTGGCTGGACATGCTTTTGCGATTGGCAGGGCATAGGGCTTTTCAAGATTTACTGTTTGGCAAGAGGCATGAACCTGAGGCCTTTGGCAAAAACGCCTGCAAAGAAAGGCTTCAAGTTGAAGAACGAAAAGCTGGATCCAGCCTTAGCATGAGGGACTGACAAATGCAATGTTTGGGTTCCTTTGACTCACCTCATCAGGGGTATCGGGCTTTTGAAGGCCAAGTGCGGCCCACCATGTGGTGTAAATCAGTCGCATTAGAACATTTTTGAAATGCAGGGGGGTGGAATGGATGGGCTCTTTGCCAGCCTTCGACTTGACAAGGCCAGAACCGGAACTGCCAAGATTGAGGATGGGGATGCGAAGCCTGAAGCAATCAAGGCTGGCATTTTTGGTGTTGTGCGTGGCACTAGCTCCTTCAGTAGCCCTCGGTTTGCTGTGCTTGCCCAAGCCAGGCAGGTGTAATCTTACTTTGTCCTTTTTGTTTCTTTCCTGCGAAGGATGTGAAACCTGTGGTGATTGTCCAGGACAGCACTTGAGTGTTGAGTGGTGCCCCATGACCCCAAAAAGGCAGATTAGGTTGCAGTGTGACATGGATGGAAAAGATCATGGATGAACGATGAAGTCACAAGGCTTTGCACCATCCTTGACAAGGCCAGTTGATGCAATTAATTCATTCCTCGGAGGAGCCTGTGATTGAAGCCATCACCCATGACCCGTCGCGCGTGACTTGACTGGAACTAAGGTAACTATGACGGCGTCACATGTTCACCACAAAGAAACATCCATGGAATTAAGAATATCATTACAACGTTGCGTGAAGTGGTTGAATATTATATGTCAATGCACGCCCGTGCAGAGAACAGCGCCACTAGCCCGCCTAAGAGGTTTTCGCGGGAGCTCTCAATATGTTCAGCAGAAGAAGATCTTTGTGCTGGAAAGTTTGTAGCCCCAAAGCTAGCGCAAGAGAGAGAGAAGAGAGAGAGAGAGAGAGGGATGGAGGGAGGGAGGGAGGGAGGGAAGGAGGGAGGGAAGGAGGGGTAGGGGAGCGCAACAGATTTGTAGAAGATCCTTCTGATGTCTAGAGGTCCACCATAGGTCCTTTGGACGGCCTATCGTCTCGGCATTTTGAACGTTCTGCAGCATTTTCGTGGCTGAGTGACTGCCCTTTGCAAGAGGTGTCCCTCATGCCAGAGAACAAGGTCTTCAGTGCCTTGGCACATGACTCTGTCCTTGTGGGGGTCGGACTTCTCCGTGTCCCAGCGCAGATAGAGGTTCGATTTATATATAGCACTCTCTTGATAGAGGTTCGCTATACATAAATAGTTCCTGAGCAGCCACATGAAACAGTCTATTTCCCCTGCGTTCTGCATAGGTTTAATCATCAGATACTTGTGCAAATAATCGGGGGTTGTTGGCAATAGCCGACTGCCGGAAGAATGCCGGAGAGCGGTTCCTTTTTCGTTTACAGTATGTGTTTTTTCCCGTGAGACGAGGTTGCAAAAAGACTTGGTCACAAATCAGTCCTTGGTCGACGTGTCCAAATTTCGAGGCAGAGAATTGATGCTGAGAATTTGGCAGATGCACAAGGCCGAACTCCACGGTGAAATCAGGGGACTGCTGCTTGGCATGAGAAGTCTCAGCTAGCGATGGCATCCAACCTACTAACGATGGCCTCGAACCTAATAGCGATGGCCTGCAACGCAACCCAGAAAAGCTGCTGCTGCTGCTGCTTCTGCTGCTGGTGTGCTGTTGGTGGTGTTCTGGTATTTATGTGCTGCTGCTGGTCTGCTGCTGGTCTGCTGTTTTTTGTGCTGCTCCTGCGTTGCTTCTGTCCTGCTTCCTTGCAGTTTGTCCGCTGCTGCTGTTGCTGCTTCTTGTTTGCTGCTAATGCTTGTGTGCTGCTGCATGCTGGTTGGCTGCTCCTGCTTTTGTGCTGCCTGGGTGCTGCTTGTGTGTTGCTGCTGCTTGCACACTGTAATTGGAATGGTGTGGTACAAAATTCGATCTTTCTGGCAAACGGTAGACAATATGTAAATTATATGTATATATATATATATAAACGCCTTGTCAACAGGAACTTGATGTGATGCGCATCAAGCCACTACTTGCGGACTAGCTCTTTTTGAGTCACATGATGTGACTACAGTTGGTGACGGGAGCAAAAATCATTTGCTGTCCCTTTTTTTGGCAATTTCTGTTGTGAATTTCTTTAGAGTTCTTCACATTTGGTGCGATCCACTGGTGTTCGTCCCAGGGGCGTGAGCATCCGACCTGGAGACAGCAAGACACCGGTTATGGACAGGACGGCCCGGTTAAGCGCAGCAATGAATATAACATGTCACCCTGCTGTTGGCATTGTCAAACCGAATTCCCAATTCTCCATGGCTCCAACAACTGGTAACCTCTTTGGCTCTTTGGCCTGGTCGGAGGCTTAAGGTTTCAGGTTGTTGCAAAAAAGTTGCTAAGACTGAAACCTTGTGCGGCAGGAAGAGGCCGGTGAAAAAAAGAGGAAGCCCCAGATCGAGCATCTGTGCCTCGTCCAAGAGTGACGAAACTGGCAGCTGTGAAAGTCTTGGGGTCCAAACGCACCTCAGCCATGCTCAGAGTTAGTATGACATGTTGCTCATTGAACACCTTTTTGCACTTCCAATTTTATCCCCTTCATCTTCACGGAGTCCTTTCGCCTAATAATATATAAGTGTCAAAGGAAAACAGATATGAAAAAAGAAGGTAAAGGCTGTTTTAAGAATTTAAGAAGGGCCCTTGTTAAAGAGACCCCCTTACTTCATTCGTGCGGTAATCTTGGCCTGAGTGCTCCCTGCAGGTTTTTGGCACAGAAATGAAGAAAGGTGTCTTGGATTTCATGGTGAAGCTGATGGTAAGCACGTGTTTGATTATTTTCGTGCAGGTTTAGGTTGAATAGTGGAGAGCCTCAAGTAATTACAACTTCTTTGGCATGCTCCCCTGGCTGGGGACCGTGGATTGGGTCTTACCATTGCACGCTTGAAAAGATCTTGTTAACCCGGATGGCATTATGTTGGGTCATGACTTCACAGCCATATGCCTCATTGGCTGATGAGGCCCGAAGAAGGAGTTCTTGCCAAAGCCATCGGAAAATGCCTACAAGGTGAAGGAGGCGCCGGTGTTTCAAACGAAAAGCAGGAAGAAAGGAAGGAAGAAAGAAAGGCCCACGGATGATGGAAAAGATTACACATAGACTTAGACAGTAGCAGTCAAAGAGTTCCTTTTATATACTAGTATAATGTCATGTGACATGCGCATATGGAGGAATTTTGTTGGGCGGATGGATTTGCCATCACCATGCGTTGCTGGTATCGATGTGCATCACAAGGCACCCCAAGGGCGGATGGAAGAGCTCCAACGAAATGCCTGGATCCCAGCCTCTGCGGACAATCGACATTTCAGAAAGACAAGTGAAGAGAGAATAGTGGAGAAGGAAGCCGGACAAAGCATGATTGAATGGTTCTATGCCGGTTTGTGGCACGTCTCCACGTCGACGTTTTCATAAGTTAAGTTTCAACCAAATCATTAGTGAGAGCGCTTTTTCAAGGAAGCTATCCCGGCCACCCCAAGGCGGCCGGGAGAGCTTCCTTGAAGAAGCGTAAGCTATCCCACATCCATGCTAGTAGTTTGAGTAAGGTACTAGCTACCTCTCTCCCTTACTGAATTAAGTAGGCGCCTACTTAATTAAGTAGGGAGCGGGGGAAGCGGGCTTTAAAAACAGTTTCATGTCCTTGCTTGGGCTTCACCCTTTGACGAGTCGTACTGAAGGCGACGAGTTTGTTGAACAAGATCTGCCCGGACAACCTGACGGTGATCGTCGACCAGCTCGCCAGCATCAAGTTGGTGAAAGCCGAAGAGCTCGAGTGGGTGATTCGGATCATCTTCAAGAAGGCAAGAAGCTCAACCGGTGCCAGAAGATTTCTCAGCTTTCTGGGCCTCTTGTTTTGACAATTATGAAGATTGGATTGGGTAATTATAGGTCATGTTTCTTTCCTGGAAGGAGCGGCATTTTCTTAAAGTGGCACCCTATCATAGATAGGTATATAGACAGATACACCTGTCGTAGCCTGGTTGCATCCTTTCTCACAGCAAGACTACACTAGAGGAACCTCTTTGATGTACCGTGGCGCTTTCTGCTTAACATGCTTGAAGCCCAAAATCAACATTGACATGGGGGTGCGCGATGTATGTTTGTGACCAAGAGCAGCAAAACAAAAGCTGAATAAGCCATCAATGAATCAACAATACCTGCCGCATCGTGGTTGGTGTTTAGTTTTTGCACGTTTTTGCCTTGTGCTGCTGCCAGGCCCTTGCCGAACCTCACTACTGTGACTGGGATGCAAACGCTCGTGCGAGGTGAATGTTTGGGGGGCACAACAAGTTATGAAGCCCAACTCAGCCTAAACGTCCTTCTTTGCTGTGTCACAGTCATATCGATTCCGGAGCTGCATAAGACACTGCTTCATTTGCCTTTGCTCTCAGGCGAGACCTATGCTGACATGGTCTTTGCCCTCAAAGCCCTTCGGCTGGTGACAGCAGAGTGTAAGTGTATGCCATGTAGCCTAAAGCCCTACCTGAGGAGTTACGAAAAGCCTACAATGGTTAAGGTTTGTTTCATTGTTTTTTGAACGCGAAGGGTTCTCGTTTAATTTTGGGGGGGGTCTTGAGTGGAATTGAATGTCGCTTTGCCTTTGGGATTTGTGCTTGAAGCGCTTAACTCGAAGCGGTGTTTTCGTGACACATCTTGCTAGACATGCAAAGACTGCCCTACCAGAGTGTGCTACAAGAGTATCCCACAAGAGTGTCCTACAAGATTGCGTGACAAGAGTGTCCTACAAAGAGTGTCCTGGAACAGTATCACAGGACAATGTCCATAATGTCCTTCAAGAGTGTGGAAGAGTGGCAAGCAAGATCTGGCTGTGGGTCAAAACCCGGAGTCTAATCTCTGGTAAGTTGACCTCCCAGGAGGTCAACCAAAACCTTTTGATCCAGCCTCATTTGACCGCTTGTGTTTGTGTATGTGTGTGCATTCGGGTTTGTTTTCGCTTATTTTGTGTTTCCACCGGGGGTTCAGTCTCTCGCAGTGCTGTTAGCTCAAGGTGGACGTGTCAAGTCCATACTGTGGGTAGTTTGCTCTAAACTCTAAACAATTTAATTAACAGCTTTCTTTCTATGTTAGTTACTTTTCCGTGTTGGAGTCCTGGAGTGGCAGTGTGTTTTGTCTCAACTCAGGAGAGGTACCCACAGTTCCCTGCAGAGAACGAGAATGAGAAACCAGCCACCTTCACGCGCGTCATATCCCTACCTTTCATTTTAGCAAGTCTGGATTAGTATGTTTATAGTCGTACCAGTAGCGTCCTTGCTCCTAGTAGCGATGGCCTTTGTTCCTAGTAGCTTTTTGTTACTAGTAGCTAGTAGTAAGGCCAGGAGCTACTAGTAGCGTCCTGCACCAAATGCTTGAAATAAGGTGCTGTTGAACAACTGTGTCCTGGATGCACTGAGCATTGTGCTTGCGAACTCACAGGATTGTGTTTGCAGACTCTGACAGCCCATGGTGCAGGCCAGAATGAATTTGAGAACATGCCCGCAACCTTTGAAGCAACAGATGAGGAGAGGGTAAAGTTCCCAAATCCAGAAGAATTGCAACAAGAGTTGCTTGGTCTTCAAAGGCACTGCCCGTTTCTGTAAGTTTAAAATGTTGCATGATATGTGTTGGTTTCTGCTACTGCTAAAGGCTAGAAAAAGTGTTGCATGTATGGATCACCACACCAAGGCTTAAGCGCAAGAAAGACATGATGCTGGCGAACATGTGCAGCCCTCAGGCGTTTCTGGTTAGTGAGGACTAGTGAGGACAAACTTCCGGCTTTCAACTTCTTGCGGTGAGTGAAGCAGTCACACTGAAGCAAATTGGTCAAAGTCCGTTTGCACTCAGGAAGTTTATTGGCCACCTCTTTTTGCGCCAACTTCTCGCGGTGAAGGCTAGTTGGGACCGCTTGATCCGATACGACAGTTGCAGTACTTGCGGCAAGCTCCCTGTGAGGTCATTGGTCAGGTTGTCCATGATCTGATTGGGATCAAGGAGAACGGAAGCCAGCCTGAAGAGCACATGATTGAGCACCTGGGCACCAATTGGGACAGCAGAAAAAAAAGGAAACTGACTCGATCGAATTTGCAGAATCAGCAAGAAAAGCCGACAAAACTAACTACCAATTCTACTAATTCTTCTCCCTTGCAGTTGGACATGTGGTGGATGCTGTTGACAGACATCGCCTTCCTTTTGAGAGAACTATATATATATGTATATATACGTGCTTCGAAAAGTGTCGAGCAAGTACTACTTGGTCGGGGCATGAGAAAGACCCACTGGACCCAGCGTGGTCTCCGATACTCAGGTGCGTTTGTGAGCTCCTGCAGGCTCCGAGAAGCTTATGAGAAGCAACATGGAAGTTCACGGAGATTCTCAGACACAGATGCTCAGAGACTCTCATACAGTATGTGCCATCAGGCCATTGGCTACACCCTTGATGAGACCACCCACGGGGAGAACCTCATGAACTCGTTCCAGGCCGGACGGAGGATTTGGAGCTGTCAGACTGTGAAACGAAAAGCAATTCCAAGGAAGATTGAAGTTCGCCAGTAGGTTGGAGGCCATCGCTACTAGGTTGGAGACCATCGCTTCTAGGTTGGAGGCCACCGCTTCTAGGTTGGAGGCAGGTTTGGAGGCCATCGCTATTAGGTTGGAGGCCATCGCTAGTAGGTTGGAGGCCGCACATCGCTAGTAGGTTGGAGG